>JAQQAF010000001.1:26843179-27443179 GCA_029747655.1 Ensete ventricosum | reverse complement strand
GTGATTGTGCCGAAAATATGATTGGATTGTTTATGTCATGATCAAGGTCTTTTGATGTTAAATTATATTGGTATTAGCCCAAAACAATGGCAATTTATTAAAAAACCTATTAGGCTTGAACTAGGACCGAGTTAAGCTCGCTAAAAGGCCAAATTAGTGGCCTTGAACAGGCTTGTGCGGTGGTACCGCCAGGCATAGTAGGTGGTACCGCCCAGATAATAGATAGGCATTGTTTTGTGCCTGTCAGTGCAATCGATCGTGGGACCGCCTGGGGTGACGGTAGTACCACCCAAAATTTAAATTTTGTGATAGTAGTACCACCCAAAATTCAAATTTTACAATGATAGTACCACCCAAAAGTCCAAAATTACAACGTCAAAAATTACGGTTGTAGGATCATCCAAATCCCCCACTAAAAGTGGCATCCAAAATTTTTGGTGATTTAATTTTTTTAGCTCTATTCTGAAGCCATTTAGGGCTATAAATACCCCCAATAAGGCTTGGATTAAGCAAGAAACAAGTGATGAAGTTTGTAAGGGTTGTAACTCTCTCTTTGAGTATTGATTGAGTCTCTTTCTCCTCCTTGAGTTTAGAAGAAAAATTCAATTGTAGGAGGTGTGAGGTCTCTTGTAAAAGAGTGAGTGTGAAGGTTCTCTCCTGAACCTGTTAAAAGGAGAAAAGTCGTAACAAGGGTAGTTAATCTTTGCCTGTTGGAAAGAAGATCAGTAGTGAAAGCCGGTGGCCTCGAGAGAAAAGGAATCGAGAGTGGACGTAGGCTGAGACAACCAAACCACTGTAAATCGGTTTGTATTCTTTCTCTTGCCTTGATTTACTATTGCATATTGATTTACTTCCTCGGTCCTTTTGCTAAATTGTATTTCCAATATAGATTTCATCGATCGAACTTTTAAAATCAATTAAATTTTGCTATAGCACTAATTCACCTCACCACCTCCCCCCCCTCTTAGTGTCATTACAATCCTAACACCTATAGTTACCCATTGATGCTTGGTTGATGAAGCATTAAATTCTGAGTTGGTGAAGGATTATAGCTCTCTCTTTGAGCATTGTTTGAGTCTCTTCCTCATTCTTGAGTTTAGAGGTAATTCTAAAATGTAGGAAGTGAGAGATCATGTAAAAGAGCGAGTGTGAAGGTTCTGGCCTAAGCTTGTTAAAATAAGAAAAGTTATAACAAGGGTAGTTAATCTTTACCCATTAGAAACAAGATTGGTAGTAAAAGTCAGTAGCTTCGAAGGAAGAGGAATCGAGAGCGGAGGTAGGTCAGAAAGACTGAACTACTATAAATCAATTTACATTCCTTCTCTTGTTTTTGATTTGTCGCTTACTTATTTACTTTACTCGTGATCCTTACTAATTGATTTAAATTACTAAAGTACTAATTCACCAACCTCCATTCGCTTCTGCCTCTGCCTTTGCCTTGATCTACTCCTCTGCCTCCTCCTCATCTCCTCTATCGTCCAATGGTTTAAGTCCATAATCAAAGATTTTCTTGTATTACTTATCTTGAAAGCATATTAGTTCATAAATTCATCAATTGATTTTATTATCAAAATCTAAGATTCAAAAATCTTCCCCTTTTTGATGATGACAACCAATTGATGACAAAGTTTTATCTAAACACCCCTTATCCATATGCTATCAAGAACTTAAATTTTTAAGGAAGTATAATAACATTTGAACTTTTTGAATTCAAGTCAAAACAACTTTAATCATAAAGTCATAGCGCAAGAATCATATCCATATATCTCAAATATCATAACTTAATGTCATCAAATATAACATGTCAATGAAGGATATCATCAAAAAGTTACCATTACTTCCCCCCTTTGTCATCAACAAAAAGAGAAAAAATAAATGAGTAAGCCATTACTTTTCTTCTCCCTCTTTGCTATTATCAAAAAGAAAAAGAATGATATCATGATGCTACTTATTTATATTAATGTGCCAATGAAGGATACAAAGAGGTCATATGACATAAATTTAACATCTTAAGATAACAAATCGATGAGGAAAAAAATGAGAAGAATCATGATTCATGTATTTGAAAGATTCAACATACCTAATTCTCTTCTAATAAAATTGAATTATTCCTCATTTAGTGGTTTAGTAAAAAATATCCATCAATTGATGTTTTATGTCAATAAAATCTAAAGATATATCATGATTGCTAATATGATCCATAATAAAATGATGTCTAATATCAATGTGCTTAGTCTTAGAATATTGAATTGTTAAACAAATTACACTCGTATTTTCACGTTTATAGGTATATTTTTCAGGCAACATCCATAGTATTCTAAAGTACTCTTCATTCAGATTACTTGTGCACAATATGCAACTGCCGCTATATATTCAGCCTTAGTTGTGGATAATGCAACCGAGTTTTGCTTCTTGGAAGATCAAGAAATAAGTGTATGTTCTAGGAGTTGATATGTTCCGGAGGTACTTTTTCTATTTATTCTGCATCCTGCAAAGTCAGCATCAGCATATGCAATTAAATCAAAAATTTTATATTTTGGATACCATAGTCCTAGATTTGGAGTTCCTTTTAAGTATCTAAATATTCTTTTAATTACTTTATAATGAGATTGTTTAGAATTGGACTGAAATCTTGCATAAAGTCCAACACTAAATATTCTATCAGGTCTAATTGTAGTAAGATACAACAAGCTCCCTATAATTCCTCGATAAGCCTTTTGATCAAAGCACTCACCTTCATTATCCATATCTAATTTTATAGAATTGCTCATTAGTGTATTAATGGCCTTAACACTATCAATGTGAATTTTTTTAATAAATCTAATGAATACTTAGTTTGACCAATAAAATTTCATCATTTAATTACTTAATTTGGAATCCTAAGAAAAAAATCAATTCACCTATCAAACTCATTTCGAATTCGTAACTTACACTTTTGGCAAATGATTCACATAAAGATTCATTAGTATAACAAAAAATAATATCATCAACATAAATTTGAATAATAATAAAATTATTTTTAAAATATTTAATAAATAAATGGTATCGACCTTGCCTTTCAAAAAGTTATTTTTAATAACAAAAGGGTTAAGTCTCTCGTACCAAGCCCTAGGGGCATGCTTCAATCCATAGAGAGTCTTAGATAATTTGTAAACATAGTTCAGAAAAAGATTATTTTCAAATCGTGTGGTTGCTCTACATAAACTTCTTCAAAAATAAAACTATTAAAAAATTACTTTCCACATCCATTTGAAATAATTTAAAATTTTTAAAAGAAGCATAAGCAAGGAACATCCTTATGGCTTTAAGTCTTACCTTCATCTTGGTTGAAACATTTGGCTACTAGTCTAGCATTATTTCTAACCATGATACCAAATTTATATTACTTATTCTTAAAGACTCATTTAGTGCCAATCATAATATGATCACTAGGTCTAGGAACAAGCGTCCAAACTTTATTTCTTTAAAATTGATTCAATTCTTCATGCATTGCCAAGACCTTATGAGTCATCTTTAAGAGCATTATCAATGTATTTAGGTTCAGTTTGAGATAAAAAAAGTACATAAATATTTTTAAATGAAGAATGAATTTGAATACCTTTTGATGTAACTCCAATGATTAGCTCCTTAGGATGAGCATCTAAATACTTTCATTCCTTGGGTAATGTATCTTTGAAAGTAGATGTATCCAAGTTACTTTTGAGAGAAGATTTCTCATTCAAATTCAAAATATCAAACTCAAAATCATCATTAAAATCATTTTTGTTATTTCACAATTCATAGGGTGTTTTTGGATAATAGAGGTCTAATGAGAACTCTGTTCATGACATAGCATATCGTGTTAACGATTTCGGCCAAAAAGTATTTGGGTAGGTCATGTTTATTAAGCATGGTTCTTGCCATATCTTGTAAACTCTTATTCTTTCTCTAAATAACTCCATTTTGTTGTGAATTTTTCGAGTAGAGAAATTATGGTCATACCTATTTGAATCACAAAATTCTTGAAAATTATGATTTTTAAATTCACCACCATGATCACCACGAATCGAAGAAATCATAAAACCTTTTTTATTTTAAACTTATTTACAAAACTTCATAAAAGAATTAAAATAATAACTTTTATATCCTAAAAAGTATGTCCAAGTAAATCTACTATAATCATCGATACTTATAAAGGCATATTTATTACCTCTTAGACTTGTGATATCAATTGGTCCAAATAAATCTATATGAATCAATTATAATGGTAGACGTGCTCATTTGATTTTTGGGTTTAAAGCTACTTTTTATTTATTTTTCTAGTTGACATGCATCACAAATCTTATCCTTGATAAATTTAATTATATGTATTTCTCTTACAAGTTCTTTAGTTCTAATTTGTGAGATTAATTTCATGCTTGCATTTCGTAATCTCCTATGTCAAAGCCATGCATCATCGTTTAAAATCGAAAAATAAGTTTATCATTAAAATCGTCAAGATCAATGGTATAAACGTTGTTGTTTCTTAATGTAATCATGGATTTATTCTTACATTTTATGTCTACAATACATGCGTTAGATTCAAATTTGATACTATATCATTTATCACATAATTGACTAATGATTAGTAAGTTATGTTTTAAGCCATCAAGTAACAAAACATCTTCAATCAATACGTTTGATTTGTTATCGATATTTTTAATATTGATAATATTCCCTTAGTTGTTGTCTCCAAACGTGACATGCCCTCTATCTCGGCTAGTGAACTTTAAGAATTATGTTGGATCTACAATCATATGCCTTGAGAATCCACTATCAATATATCATCTTTTGCTCTTAGATTTTGTTTGTAGACATACCTACAAAAAAAGAGGTGTTTACTTTAGGTACCCATTTAACTTTGGGTCATTCATGGTTAGATCTACTTCTCTTGACCTTTGGCATCAAGTCACTAATTGTTAATTTTTTTTTTGGAACCCAAACTATTTTGTATGAGCTATATTTTTTTAAAGAACAAGTATAAGCATAATGATCAAATCATCAACAAAAGTTATATTTATTTTTGGGGGAATATGTAGTATGAAGCCTTTTAAAATTTTGTTGGTTTTTGTTGAGTGTTACTACTTACAAAACTGATTCCTTCTTATATGGTCATAACCTTGGTTAGCAAGAATCATGTTTAATAATTTATTTCTAATTTTAAACTTTTCTAAGATTTTTTGTAATTGTTAGGATCAATCGGCACTAAGAGGAGAGAGGGGAGGGGGGGGTGAATTAGTGCAAGATCGTTTTAACTTAAAACTTTTCGCTTGAACTAAGAGAGAAAAATTTGAAGCTTTTGGTTCAAGTAAAGAAATTTAATTTTATAGAGAAATGCTAAGCTTCTTACTTGAACACAACTCAAAAAGAAAAAGCAAATCCGAATAAGGAGATAGACAATGTCGTAAGTGAAATGCTTGATTTCGAAGCATTGCTTTCAAAATGTAAATAAAATTGGAAGTATCAATACAAAAGTAGTAAGCAAGGTAAGCAAAAGGGAACTTATAATTTTATAGTAGTTCGGCACTAACCAGCCTACGTCTACTATCGATCTTCTTTGGGTGACGACCAAACTCTTACACTTGAGCTTACAAGAGAGACATCAAGAATTTTTCTAACTCTAAGCTCTCTCCCTTCCACTTTTCTTTTTCTTACAATTCACACACATTTTTTTCACAGAATGTAATCCCTAAAATTATTGTATAGAATGCAAGAAAACTTGGGGTATTTATAGCCCCAAATGACTTCATAATTTTGGAGCCAAAATTCAAACATACTAGAAAAAATTTGAGTATGAGCGATTCAACCATCGGTCTAGGCGGGTCAACCACCGAAAGTACCCAAAATCTAGGGTACGGGCGGTTCAGCTACTATCAACTGCCCGAAATCCTAGGCAATGGTGGTACACCTGTTGCTCACCCTTCAGTTCAGCCATCGGGAATCCCGGAAAAGTGATTCCTTTCACTTTTCCAATCCCGACTTGAACCACATGTTGATCAATTTTCTAGTCAACCAATTGAGCTCAACTTGAGCTCAATCACTCCCCTTTAGTGGACCCGATTGCCACTTTGAGTTGAATTAGATTCCTTCAAAATCACACTCATTTAGAACTCAGTCTTAATCTACGACTTAAAGATTACAATCAAACATGACCACCAAGTTTAGGACCTCACTCCCTCAATCCGACAACCTACGACATTCCCTGCGAAGAGTCTCACGGTCTTCCTCTGGCAATCTCTCGGTATGTTCTTAGCGATCTTCTCGATACCTTTGCAAAGTCCTAGTGAACTCTCGGCGAGCTCCCACCGAATAGTCCAAATCTTGGCCCGATGCCTAAGTTTGATTCTGGGTTCATGTATGATCTGTAATTCCTTTTCATCATCATGGTTAACTTGTACGATGCTAACTATGACTTAATTAATCATAATCATAATGGCCAACACATCCACTTCAAGACCTTCCAAACTCCCGGTAAGTTTTTCGACTACCCCCGACAGTCTTCCGGCGAGTCTTGGTCCTCTTCCTGTGAACTCCTTTGTACCATCCTGACAAGCTCCCGATACCCTCGATGAGCTCTCGACGCACTCCAGGTGAGTTCCCAACCGCATTGTCTGAACCCCGGCCCGATGCTTGGACTTGACTCTGGCCAATCATCTGATTATAATATTCTCTCTGTCGTAGTTAATCATGCATCAATTAACTCTGACAACCTTGTTAGATCAAACACTTATCAATTAATTTTATCGTCAAAATCCGAGATTCAACAATCCTCCTCTTTTTTATGATGACAATCAATTGATGACAAGAGTTAATCCTTACTCCTCCTAAATCCATGTCTCAATAAAGAAAGCTTAAATTCAAGAGAACCACACCCTCTTGAATTCAAGTATCACAAAATAAATTATATTCCAAGCAAATTTCAACAAAAATTTACATCAAGTTATTAAATCATGAATTTCAAAAAGAATTATGCATCCATATCCAAGATATCCAAGTATATCATCAATATCATATGCCATCAATGTATATCATTAATACCATTTGTCATCTATATATATTTCTCCCCCTTTATCATCAACAAAAAGTTAAAATGTATAGCTAATAATTTCAATGCACATGATGACATTACTCCCCCTTAGTAAAATAGAATATGCATTATATAATTTTCATCCCCTTTGATGATTAATAAGGAGAGAAACAAGGAAGGAGTTGTGACAGCATCATTAAGAAGAGCTCTTAATAAAATTCAAAAAGAATATTAAGATGAGCTCAAAGGTCCAAGAGATTTAAAGACTACTTATGTCTTTTAAATATAGTAAAAAATCATCTCTTGATACTAAAAATTATCTCTTGTAAATTTCAAATGTAGCATTTCATCATCTTCATGTAATTTTTCTCCCTTTTTTTTGTAAACAATAAAAACATAAAGAAAGTTTTTAAAAATATTATCACAAAAAGCTTAATCTCATGAAATCTAGATTAGCAATTCATATATTTTCATGATTTAGTATTCTTAACTCTTAACCTCAATCTTGTAGATATAGAATTTTAAAATAAAATTTTGAATATGAGCTCAACAAATCATTCTCATGTAAATTTCAAGAAAATATAGCAAATAAATCTGAAAAATAACAAATCATTATCTTCATATATTTTCATGTTCTCTGAGAATGTGAGGTTAAGCAAAATTTTTGCTTCTCTTGAGATTTGCAAGATAGCACTTATTGTTTCTCTTTTGAGATGAGCAAGCTAGCAAGTTTTGTTTTTCCTTTGTCATTGTCGAAAAGAAGGAATGGTTACAATGGTGCTAAACTTTTCCATTACATTATTTTTCAAATCATCACATGAAATATACCAAGAAAAAAATAAAGAGCTACCCATGTAATTTAATTTATCTTATGCAAATTTCAAGCAAGGTAGCAAATCATGCAATTTACATATATTAAGAAAATTTAAAATTCTAAATTTTCTTCTAAGCAAATTGTTTCTCATTCAATGTTATCATATCCAATTTGCTTCTAACCATACTGATAATCTCCCATTTTTTGTCATTGTCAAGAAAGAAATTTGATTGCATAATTTCTTCTTAACATCTATATTCAAATTACGCCCAAAAGTATAAGTAGATTATATCATAAAATCAAATTTTTAAGTACTAAAAGACATTATTTAAATTAATAAATTTGCCTCTCCTTATTGTTTGTAAATTTCAACATAAGTAATCAAGAAATCTTATGTATTTAAAATTGAAAATTTTCTTTTTAGTAAATTGCTCCTCATCTAATGAAGGTTTTTCATAATCAAAGTATTTAAATTCGTTATTATAAAATATCAATTTTGTCTCTCCCTTAGTCATTGTCAAATTAATAATTAAAATACAATGGTACCAAGTTTTAAGATTATAACTTTACAAATTATGATATGAAAATATATGATCTAAAATATATGATTTTAAATAATCAAGATCATTGTTTATAGAAAGATTCATGTTATAGTTCCAAAAAGATAAACTAATGATTCATTTATAAACTTCTTCAAACGAACTTAATTTATGTAAAGATTTTAAGTTTCATTTTCTAAACTTACCAAAATCATGATAATAACTTATTCAAGTTCAAATCATCAAAATCACTTTCATAGTTCAAAAGATTCATAAAAAATAACATAATCGATTCATTAATCTCTTTTTGAAAAATTTATAAGATAGAGAAATTTTTAGTAAAAATGTATTCTCTTTTTATTTCATACATGTCTTTGTCTTTTAAACCAAATAAAAACATGCATTTTCATTTAAAACTAAAAAAAAAAATTCATTACAGTAAAGATCAATAAGCCATAAATCACAAAGATCATCATGCATAATTTTGAAATATAAACTCATTAAGCATTATCACTATGCATCATTAAATCATCAAGCATGGTTTCATTGAACATAAAACATCTTTAATCAAAATTCAACCTATCTCAATTTCAACTTTTAAATGAGTCTAACGTTTTACACATAGTGAAAGGAGTTGACAAACTTATTTTTAAATTTTTATTTGTTTCATATTCAAATTCAAAAGTAATCTATCATTTAACAATACACATTCAATCTTAACATATAATTTTTCAATCATTTAAATAAATCATTCAATAACCATAATATTTAAATAATTCAATAATACTTCCAAATATTTAAGTCAATGATTTTGAACCTATTTTTCAATCATCGTCAAAATCTCATTTTTTATAAATTTTAATATGAATAATTTTTTATTAACAATAACTTGGGTTCTTTTAGTTCTACTCTTAGCATGCTCTAACTATGCATTATCAATCAAGGTTATGATAAGATAAATCCAAATGAGTAAATCATTTTTAAGTAGAGTCATCACAACAATATATTTTTCAAACAAAATCCAAAGATTTTTCTATGTTGAATGATTTCATCATGTTATCAAGAAAATTTTCTTTTAAAAAGAAAAATAATTTTGTATATGGGTTTTAGGTTCAAAATTAACACAAATCATCAACATAAGTCAATACAATTATAGAAATCAATATAATAATCATCATCAAAATCTTCCTTTCATACATATGACTTTTATTCAAGATAAACTACATTTTCTTTGTTCTAATTATAACATGCAAGGGTCATGTATCATCAAGATTAAATATAATAAAAAATTATTTTTATGTTTAATAATTAATCATGTTGGTATTTAGGCTAGTGAGTTTGAAAGTGTGTTAGATCTCAAGTTATATATCTTAGCATCTAAAGCATTATTCGGGGCTCCTAGCTTTAATTTTGAAACAAACCTATAAGAAAAATATATTTGGTTTAAACACCCATTTTACATTGGGTCATACATAAATAACTTTATCTTTCTTTTATAATTATTTTTTGTTATATGAAGTTCACTTGGGACCCAAACTAGTTGGTGTGGATTACATTTTCTAAATAGTCATTTGTTTGCCTTATGTCCTATTTTTTCACAAAAATTATATTTGATTTTTGGTGGCACATTTAAGGTAGGTCCTTTTACAAATATGGTTGACTTTTGTTAAATATTACCAACAAAGCCTATGTCATTTCTTCTATTAATATGACCCTTATTGGTAAGGATCATATTTAGAAATTTTTTCCCAATTTTAATTTTTCTAATGTTGTCTTAAGCATGATATTTTCTTCTTTAATATTATCTGGCATATCACATTTAGAACATGATTTATGTGATGCTAATGAATCATGCATTTTGTCAAGTCTACTAACTAACAATTCATGATCATTCATAAGTAACTTAAAAGATTTGCTAAGTTTTCTAAACTCATCAAACAAATCATGAAACATATTTAATAACTCCAAAAAAGAAATACTTAAAGACTCACTAACCTCATCTTCGATCGCCATTAGAGTATAGTTAGTAACTTCCTCTTTGGAGTGGTCTTCTTCATCCGAAGATCTTGAATCGTCCCAAGTGGTCGAAAGTACTTTATTTTTGTGTATTGGCTTCTTCTTCAAATAAAGACATTCATTTTTTAAATATCCCAATTTTTTGCATTCATAGCATATGACATTCATTTTTGTTTTTATAGTTATTGTTTCTTTTTATAAATATTTTAAAATTTCTTAATAACAATGCAATATCATGGTCCTCTTTGGAAGGGGTTCATCAAGCTCATCATGAGTTTTATAATTTAATTCATATGTTATAAGTAAGCAAATTAGTTCCTCAAGAGGCAAGTTATTTAAATCTTTGGCCTCTTGAACAGCGGTTACTTTAGGATCTCAATTTTTAGGTAAAGATCTTAAAATTTTACTCACAAATCTACAACTCAAAAAATATTTTCCAAGTGCTTTAAGGCTATTGACGACGTCCGTGAAACGGGTGTACATGTCTCCAATGGACTCACTTAGTTTCATTCGAAACAATTCATAATTATGAACTAAAATGTTAATTTAGATTCTTATACTCTACTAGTCCCCTCATATGTGATTTCTAGTGTGTGCCAAATATCAAAAGCTAATACACAAACGGAAAATGATTAAACTCATTCTTGTCAAGAGCACAAAATAAGACATTCATAGCCTTTGCATCAAGGAAAAACTCTTCCTTTCCAAATCATTCCACTCATTCATTGGATTGGAAGATTTTTTAAATTCATTCTCAATAATATTCCATAAATCAAGGTCCAAAGAGCTACCAAAAATATGAATCATTGTCTTCCAATATGTGTAATCTGTCCCATGAAATATGGGAGGACGTGAGATAAAATGTCCCTCATTCATGCCAAAATAATCAATTTACTCAAGTAGGTGTTAATCCAATAACTACCTTACTTTGATACCAATTGTTATGATCAATTGGCACTAAGAGGAGGGGTGAATTAGTGTAAGAGTAAATTTTTGTTTTAACTTAAAACTTTTCGCTTGAACCAAGAGAGGAAAATCCAAAGCTTTTAGTTCAAGTAAAGCAATTTAATCTTATAGAGAAATGCTAAGCTTCTTGCTTGAAGATGACTCAAAAAGAACAAGCAAATCCGAATAAGGAGATAGGCAATGTCGTAAGTGAAGTGCTTGATTTCGAAGCCTTACTTTTAGAACATAAATAAAATCGAAAGCGTCAATACAAAAGTAGTAAGCAAGGTAAGCAAAAAGGAACTCACAGCTTATAGTGGTTCGGCACTAATCGATCTACGTCCACTATCGATCTTCTTTCGATGAAGACCAAACCCTTACACTTGAGCTTACAGGGGAGACTTCAAGAATTTTTCTAACTCTAAACTCTCTCCATTTCCCTTTTCTTTTTCTTGCAATTCACACATAATTTTTTCATAGAAAATAATCCCCAAAATTATTGTATAGAATGCAAGAAAGTATTTATAGTCCCAAATGGCTTCAAAATTTTGGAGCCAAAATTTAAATATACCAAAAAAAATCGGGTATGGGCGGTTTAGTCGTTGGCCTAGGCGGGTCAATCATCGAAAGTACTCAAAATCCTGGGTACATGTGGTTCAGCCACCCAGCCTGGGCGGTTCAACCGTTGACAGTCGCTCGAAATCTTGGGTAGCGGTGGTACACCCGTCGCTCATCGACGGTTTAGTTGCTAGGAATCCCGGAAAAGTGATTCCCTTCACTTTTCCAATCCCAACTTGAATCACATGTTGACCAATTCTCTGGTCAACTAATTTAGCTCAACCTGAGCTCAATCACTCCCCTTTAGTGGACCCGATGGCCTCTTTGAGTTGATATGGATTCATTCCAAATCATATTCATTTAGGACTCCATTTTAACAACGACTTAAAGATTACAATCAAACATAACCACCAAGCTTACAACCTCACTCACATAATCCGGCAACCTCCGACATTCCCTACGGTGAGTCTCACGGTCTTCCTCTGGTAATCTCCTGGTGTGTTCCAGCGATCTTCCCGATACCTTTGGCGAAGTCCTAAAGAACTCTCGGCTAGCTCCCACCGCATCGTCCAAACCTTGCCAAATGCCTAAGCTTGATCCTGGGTCCATGTCTGATCTGTAATTCCTCTTCATCGTCGTGGTTAACTTACACGATGCTAACTATGACTTAATTAATTACAATCATAATAGCGAATGCATCCACTTCAAGACTTTCTTAACTCCCGGCAAGCTTTTCGGCTATCCCCGATAATCTTCTGGTGAGTCTCGATCTTCTTTCGACGAACTCCCTTGCGCCATCCTAGCAAGCTCTCAATACCTTCGGCGAGCTCCCAATGCACTCCAGGCGAATTCTCAACCGCATCCCCTGGCCCAATGCTTAGACTTGACTCTAGCTAATCCTCTGATTGTAATATTATCTCTGTCGTAGTTAATCATGTATCAATTAACTTTAACAACCTTGTTAGATCAAATATTCATCAATTAATTTCATCATCAAAATCTCTAACTCTTCACATTTAGAGCAAGGAGTACATGATGTTAATATTTCATGCAAGGCTTCAAATTTACTAGTAAGTAATACATGATTCTTTTTTAGTAATTAATATTTTTTATTGACCTTTTTAAACTCGTCAAATAAATCATGAAATGCATTCATTAAAATAAAAATATGTTTTAAACTTCATCTTTGATGTTTTGCTCTTTATCCTCTGATGTGCTTGAATCATCCCAAGTTGCATTGAATACTTTCTTCTTCTTTTGAGTCGATAATTTCTTCTTGTGGACACTCATTTTTGAAGTTCTCTGGCTTCTTGTATTCATAACATATTATAATATCCATTTTAGATTCATTTCTATTCTTATATTTTTTGTTTCTTTTCATTAATTTTTTAAGTCTTTTTGTCAAAGTGTAATGTCATCCTCATCACATGAGCTTTCACTCGAGAAATCTTCTTTTGTTTTCAGTACAATATCCTTCTTAGTCTTTGGAATGTATTATTCTCATGTTCATCATGTGCCATACAAGTAATCTCATAGGTCATTAATGACCCGATAAGTTCTTCAAACGAAAAATAGTTCAAGTCATTTGCTTCTTAAATTGCAGTTAGATCCCAACTTTTTAGAAGGGATCTTAGAACTTTATTAACAAGTTCAAGATTAGTAAAAGATTTACCAAGAGCTTTCAAACCATTGATAACATCCGTAAAATGAGTGTACATGTTACCAATGGTTTCGCTTGGCTTCATTCAAAATAACTTCAAACTATGTAGCAAGAGATTAATCTTAGATTCTTTAACTCTACATGTGCCTTCACGTGTAACTTCAAGTGTGTTCCAAATATCATATGCACTTTCACACGTAGAAACATAATTAAATTTATTTTTATCTAAAGCACAAAATAAAGCATTCATAGCTTAGCATTCAAATAAAATAATTTCTTTTCAGAATCATTCCAATCATTTATTGGATTAGAAGATTTTTAAAAGTCATTTTCAACAACATTCCATAGCTCGAAATCAATAGAAATCAAAATAATTCTCGCTCATCTTTTCCAGTAAGTGTAGTCTGTCTCATCGAACATAGGAGGACGAGTGATGGAGTGACCCTCGTGATTGCCAATAAAAGCCATTGAAACTCATTAGGTGTTAATCCAACTGAGTGAACTTGACTCTGATACCAACTATTAGGATCATAAATGGCACTAAGAGGGGGGTGAATTAGTGCTTTTAAAAAATTATAACGATTCGAAAAAGTCATTTGATGAAACCATATCAGAAATGTGTTTTGACTTGGAAAGTGGGTAAAGTGTAGTGAGCAACCAATTCAGTAAGCAATAAGAAGAAAAAGCAAAAGAAGTGCACATCGGATTTATGGTGGTTCGGTCCTCCGACCTACGTCCACTCCCAATTCCTCTTCACTCAAGACCACCAGCTTCTACTACCGATCTTCTTTCTAATGGGCGAAGATCATTTAGGATCAATTGGCACTAAGAGAGGGAGGGTTTGAATTAGTGCATGTGTAAATTCTCGTTTTAACATAAAAAAACTTTTCCCTTTAAGCAAGATAGAAAATCCGAAGCTTTTCATAACAAGTGAATAATTTAAAGAAAATGCTAAGTTTCTTACTTAAAAATGACATAAGAAGGAACAAGTAAATCTTAATAAAAAGATAAGCAACGTCGAAGGAAAGTGCTTGACTTTGGATGAAGTCAAAACAAGTAAATCTTAATAAAAAGATAAGCAAACCTTTCTTTCAAAGAGTAAGTAAAAAGTGGAAGCATCTATTGGTATTTAGTTCAAAACGATTAAGAACTCGACGACTATAAGTAGTAAATGCAACAAGGAAAAACACTCACACCGGCGTCCACTACCGATCTTTGGGTGAAGACCAAACTCTTATAACTTGCTTACAAGGGAGACTTCAAAAATTTTCTAACTCTAAGCTCTCTCCCTTCTCCCTTTTTTTCTTACAATTCACACATAATTTTTTTCATAGAATATAATATCCAAAATTATTGTATGGAATGCAAGAATATTTGAGGTATATTATAGCCCCAAATGGCTTCAGAATTTTGGAGCCAAAATTGAAACATACATGAAAAATCCGGGTACGGGCGGTTCAACTGCCGATCTAGGCGGGTCAATCATCTAAAGTACCTAAAATCCAGGGTACGGGCGGTTCAGCCGCCCAGCCTGGGTGGTTTAGCCATTGACAGCATTCCAAAATCCTGGGCGATGGTGGTACACCCACCGCTCACCAATGGTACACCCGCCGCTCTCCAGTAGTTCAACCGTTGGGAATCCTGAAAAAGTGATTTCATTCAATTTTTTAATCCCGACATGAACCACATGTTGGCCAATTCTCTGGTCAACCAATTGAGCTCAATCAAACCTTTTTAGTAGACTTGATTGCCTCTTTGAGTTGATTTGAATTCCTTCCATATCACACTCATTTAGGATTCAATCTTAACCTATGACTTAAAGATTACAATCAAACATAACCACCAAGCTTACAACCTTACTCATGCAATTTGGCAACCTCCGGCATTCCCTACAGCGAGTCTCACGGTCTTCCTCTGGCGATCTCCCGGTGTGTTCCTAGCGATCTTCCCAATACCTTCGGTGAAGTCCTAGCGAACTCCCGACGAGCTCCCACCGCATTGTCAAAACCTTGGCCCAATGCCTAAGCTTGATCCTGGGTCCATGTCTAATCTGTAACTCCATTTTACTATCATGGTTAAACTTATGCGATGCTAACTATAACTTAATTAATTATAATCAACATGGCCATAAATCCAATTCAAGACCTTCCCAACTCTCGACAAGCCTTTCGGCTACCGTCAACAATCTTCCGACGAGTCTCAGTCTTTTTTCGACAAACTTCCTTGTGTCATCCTGGCAAGCTCCCGACGCAATCCAGGTGAGTTTCCAACTGCATCGTCCGAACCCCAGCCCGATGCTTGGACTTGATTCTGGCCAAACCTCTTATTGAAATGATCTCTCTATCATAGTTAATCCTGCATCAATCAACTCTAACGATATTATTAGATCAAGCACTCATCAATTGATTTCATTATCAAAATATGAGATTAAACAATCTCCCCCTTTCTGATGATGATAATCAATTGATGATAGGAGTTAATCCTAACTTCCCTAAATCCATGCCTCAATAATAAAAACTTAAATTCAAGAGAACTACATACTCTTGAATTCAAGTGTCACAAAATAAATCATATTCCAAACAAATTTCAACAAGAATTTACATCAAGTCATCGAATCATGAATTTAAAAAAGAATTATGCTTCCATATCCAAGCTATCCAAGTATATCATCAATATCATGTGTCATTAATGTATATCATCAATATCGTGTGTCATCAATGTATATCATCAATATCATGTGTTATCAATATATATTTCTCCCCTTTTGTCATCAACAAAAGGTAAAATATAGGGCTAAGGATTTTAAGGCACATGAGTTTTTGCTCCCCCTTTGTAAAATACGACATGAGTCATACAAAATTTTCTTGCTCTTGTGAAAAAGAAGGAAAAAAATAAGGGATAAGTTGTAAAACATCATTAAGTATAGCTCTTAATTTTGTAGAAGTGAATTTCAAAGATAAGCTCAAAAATCTAAGATATTCAAGAAGATTAAAAAATTTAGGAGCTACTCATATATTTAAAATCATCTCATGTAATTTCAAACAAGCATAGCAAATAAATCTATAAAGTAGCAAAGCATAATGTAAATTTTCTCTCCTTTTGTGAACAATAAGATAAAGAGCATAGAGAAAGTTTTCAAAAATATTATCACTAAAAGCTTAATCTCATGAAATCTAGATTAGCAATTCATATTAGCATTCTTAACTCTCAACCACAATCTTATAGATATAAGATTTTAAAAGAAAATTTTGAATATGAGCTCAACAAATCTTTCTCATATAAATTTTAAGAAAATATAAAAAATAAATCTGAACAATAACAAATCATTATCTTCATATAGATTTTCTCTCTTTTTTATAAATAATAAGGTAGAATCAAGGTAGAGAAGTGAAAAATATCACAAAAATACTCAATATTATACATGTAAATTTTATATATGTAAATTTTGAAATTAAAAGAAAAATCAAGAGCTACCCATGCAATTTAATTTATCGTATGCAAATTTTAAGTAAGGTAGTAAATCCAACAAATCATGCATTTTACATGTAAATTTTGATAAGAAGTATAATTTATAAAGTCAAAGAAATCCAAAGAAAAATATTAAATCAAGATCAAAATTTGAATTATGCATTTCGTATGTATTTAGAAAATTAAAAATTCTAAATTTTCTTCTAAGAAAATTATTTCTCATTCAATGTTATCATATCCAATTTGCTTCTAATCATATTGATAATTTTATCTCCTATTTCTTTTGTTATTGTCAAAAAAAATATGATTATATAATTTCTGCTTAACATCTATATTCAAATTACGTCCAAAAGTATAAGGAGATCATGTTATAAAATCAAATCTTTAAGTACCATAAGACATGATTTAAATTAATAAATTTGGCCTTCCTTATAGTTTATGAATTTTAACATAAGTAATAAAGAAATCTCATGTATTCAAAATTTCTAATTTTCCTTTTAGCAAATCGCTCCTCATCCAATGAAGGTTTTTCATAATCAATGTATTTAAATTTATTATTAGAAAATATCACTTTTGTCTGTCCCTTATTCATTGCCAAAGTAACAATTCGAAAGTTTATGTAAAGTTCATAATTAAAGCATTTATGTAAAGATTTCAAGTTTTATTTTTTAAACTTGTCAAAAATAATGATAATAACTTATTCAAATTCAAATCATTAAATCATCAAAATCACTTTCATAATTCAAGAGATTTATAAAAAATAACATAATTGATTCATTAATCTATTTTTAAAAATTTTATAAGATAGAGAAATTTTTAAGAAAAATGTATTCCATTTTTATTTCATACAAGCATGCATTTGTCTTTTAAGCTAAATAAAAATATTTAATATTATTTAAAATAAAAAAAATTTATTACGATAAAGATCAATAAACCATAAATCACAAAGATCATCATGCATAATTTTGAAATATAAACTCATTAAGCATGATCATTATGCATCATTAAATCGTGCATGGTTTCATTGAACATAAAGCATTTTCAATCTAAATTCAACTTATCTCAATTTCAACTTTTAAATAAGTCTAACTCTTTACACATAGTACAAGGAGTTGACAAACTTATTTTTTATTTTTTATTTATTTTATATTTAAATTCAAAATTAATCTATCATTTAACAACACACATTCAATCTTAACATACAACTATTCAACCATATAAATCAATCATTCAATAACCATAACATTTAATTCATTCAACAATAGCTTTTCCAAATATTTAAGCCAATGATTTTGTACCTATTTTTCGATCATCAATAAAATCTCATTTTCATAAATTTTAATATGAATAATTTTTTATTAATAATAACTTGGATTCTTTTAGTTCTAGTCTTAGCATGCTCTAGCTAAATGAGTAAATCACTTTCAAGTGGAGTCATCACAACAAGATATTTTTCAAATAAAATCCAATGATTTTTTATGTTGAATGATTCTATCATGTTATCAATAAAATTTTCTTTAAAAAAAATAATTTTGTATATGATTTTTAGGTTCAAAATTAACATAAATCAACAACACAAGTCAATACAATTATAGAAATCAATACAATAATCATCATCAAAATCTTCCTTTCATACATATGACTTTTATTCAAGATAACTAAACTTTCTTTGTTCTAATTATAGCATGCAATGAAAAGATTACGCACAATCATAATGAAGATTTATTTTTATTTTTAATAATTTATCTTGTTAGTATTTAGGCTTAATGAGTTTGAAAGAATATTATAAGTTATATATCTTGAGCATTTAAAGTGTTATTCGGGGCTCGTAGCTATAATTTAGAGACAAACCTATAAGAAAGATATTTTTTATTTAGGTACCCATTTTATAATAGATCCTTCTTTTATAATTATTTTTTGTTATATAAAATTTCCTTGAGAACCTAAACTAATTGATGTAGACTATATTTTTTAAATAGACATTTGTTTACTTTATGTCCTATTTTTTCATAAAAATTATATTTGATTTTTAGTGACACATTTAAGGTAGTTCCTTTAACAAATATGGTTGACTTTTATTGAATATTATCAATAAAACATATATCATTTCTTCTATTAATATGACCCTTATTAGCAAAGATCATATTTAGAGATTTATTTCTAATTTTAAAATTTTCTAATTTTGTCTTAAGCATGATGTTCTCTTCTTTAACACTATCTAGCATATCACATTTAGAACATTGGTTATGTGATACTAATGAATCATGCATTTCGTCAAGTCTACATGTCACGCTCCCCGAATTAAATAACATTCGAGAGGTGTAACTATATCATAAATCGATAAATGTAATCATCACAATCCATCCAGGATCCAATCAAATATTTGAGGACATCGAGAAAACATTCATACGTCAAAATTCACATATATAAAACCTGTGCAATTTATAATCAAACATCGGATCATGCAAATATTTATGAAACTCAAAACCAACTTAACAGATATTAACCACACTTATAATTCATCAGCGAAAGAATCTATACAATCACCAAACTAACCATGTACCTCAAATTCACTTCATCATAGACAAAACTCAGCATTCCAAAGTAACTCCAAACGTAAAAGGTCATTTAAAACTTTTACATGATACATCAATCAAATTCATCGACAACATTTCATTACACTCGAAATATATTTATACAAGAACCACAATAAATCATCCGATTATACTTGCCAACAATCTGTTTAGCTCTCCACTGCCTCAGCACAAGCTTAACATTCAATGAGTGTTAAGCTGACCTGAAAGAGTTGATGACAAAGGAGTGAGCTAGAAAGCTCAACAAGAGTTTAACAAATCCAAGATAAGGGCGAATGACATACAAACAAGCTGGTATCAAAATACAAAGCAAAGATACAAGAATTCATGGATATCAACCCATTAGATACAGGAGTTCAAATGTCATTTCATTCCAAACATATTTGGTTCATAACAAACGGAATATAGAGTATTTGGAGCATATCAATAATGTACATATATTTCGAAGCATATCAAGGCACATAGGACATTCTCGGAACATATCAATGGAGTATGAAATGTTTCAAAACATATCAATAGCAATTGAAACATTTCGGAATAAAACAATGGCATGTGGAATATGTCGAAGCATGTCGAGGATGTAAACATATTGCTAAGCAAATCAATGGTGAATGGATAATGTCAAAACGTAGCAGAGGAACAGACAAGGAACAGAAGATCATAAATCGAATCAAACATAACATACAGTCCATTCTTATCCAAAGCACATATATGAACTCAGAAGCAATACCTTGGATATCATATCAAAACATATAGAGGGTGAAGTGAGATACAGACAGAATATGATTCATCCATTTCTCAATGACCATCAGACAGAAGTCTCCCATGTCTGGGAGCTCCATCCACCCACGTTTGGGTGAAGTCAGAAGGGGCCGGCAGAGTATCGCGGGCTCAAAGCATAACTCCCTTTACCATTTCTGGCAAAGGTTCATATTATCCCACAAACACCAGAATACAAAAGGACATGAGCAATAAACGTGGCATATATCGGAAGCACATGCGAAACAATGAAATATACATGTATCAATATAAAGCAATACGATGTCAACATAAACATTCATAATTTGCATTCTGATATGCAAAGAATAAAGGACAAGAGTGTATAAGAATTTAAAACAATAATGTAAGGCTCAATTGAAGAAAGAACTTTAATTGAATCATAGACAGAATATGATCTGATGGCATATCAAAAACATAGATGGTGAAATGGGATCATAAGCATAATGTGGTCCATCTGACCACCAAACATAATAGAGCATCATAGGCTCCGAGTATAACATACACTTTACCATTTCTGGCAAAGGTCCAGAAAGTATCCCACAAACACCGGAGTACAAAAGGACAAGTGCATTAAAATGGGTATGTATTGGAAGCACATGCAAACAATGAAAAAAATACATGTTCCAATAGGAACTAATAAGATGGAAACATAAACTTTCACATAGAGCAATCAGAATAGGTAGGGAATAAGAGTTAAGAGTTCAAAGCTAAATTAAAAAAGAATCCATTTCTAAAAGGTAAACAAGAATAGGCAAAGATCAACAAACACATGATTCCAATAGAACTTAAGAAGTATATAGCATGAAATATTTAGACAATCAATTATGCTCCAAATTACTCAAGATGGTATGAACAAAAGGGTATGTAAGTCTAGTTTCTCATGAAACAGATTTTGCATAAATCAGAGTTTCCAATATGAAGTTATGAGCAACTAAGCGAACAAAAGTTAGAATATCGAAACTAGACTCAAGTATGTACATCCAAGCAGAAAAGATATTAATTGCAAGGTTATAACACAATCAATTGTTCTTATCAAGATGAATACAAAGATTGAGATGTCAATATTTACATCCAAGCAGGAAATAGATTAACTGTAAGGTTGTAACAATCAATTGAATCTTATCAAGATAAATACAAAGATTGAGATGACAATACAAAAGGATTGAGACATTTGCAATGTTATAATAGCTCAATTCAGCATAACAAGATAGACGAAAGGCTCCAACACTTATAAGGTTATATTATTTCAATCGATCATATCAAGATAAAAATAGGATGATAATACAAAAGGATTGGAATACTTGACTTTCAATGATTTTGATCCGAAGTCCTTAAACCCAAATTTTTCTTTCTTTTATTTCTTTGCTTTCTTTTCTTTTCTTTTCCGTATTTCCTTCTCTTCTTTCTTCCTTCACAATTACAACTCGTGTAGAACATGTGACGTACACAATCACCTGTTTAATCTCTCTTTCTTCTCTACTTTCTCCCACTGGTGGAATCCCAGCCCTCTTCATCTTCTCCTTTCTTATTTTCTTATTCTTATTCTTCTTCTTTCCCCTAGCAACAACCTCTTCTTTTCCCCTTCTACTTTTCCCCTTCTATTCTTCTATTCTTTCTTTTCTCCCAGCCACAGCCCTAGCTGCAGCCTTCTCCCTCTTTTTCCTCCTCTCTCTCTTTCTTTTCTCCTCTTCTTCCTCTTCCTTCCTTTTCTTCTTTTCCTGCCGCAGCCACCCCTTTCCTCTCCTTTCCCTTCTTCTCTCCTCTTCTTCTCTTCTTCCTTTCTCTTCCCCAACTCACTGCACCTCCTCTGTTTCCTCTGCAGGAAACAGAGGTGCAGCAACAACAGCTGCAACCTCCTCCTCCTCTTCCTCTTCTTCCCTCTCTTTCCCATCGCACAGCACCTCCTCTGTTTTCACTGCAGGAAACAGACAGAGGTTCTGCCCCCCTTTCTTCCTTCTTCTCTTCCTCTTCTTTCATTTTGTTCTTTCCCCCTTCGTCTCCCCCTGCCGCAGCTGCTACTATTGCAGCCACAGCCACAGCCGCAGCCACCTCTTTTCCTCTCCTCTCCCTTCTTTCCCTTCTTCTTTTCTTCCTCTTCTTCTATTCTTCCTTTCTCTTCCCCAACTTACCGCACCTCCTCTGTTTCCTCTGCAGGAAACAGAGGTGCAGCAACAACAGCTGCAACCCTCTTCCTCTTCTTCCCTCTCTTTTCCCTTTTCTCCTTCTTCTTTTCTTCCAGCTACCGCCCCTTCCTTTCTTCTCTGTTCTTCTCCTTTCCTTCTCTCACAGCTGCAGCCCCTTCTTCCTCTTCTTTCCCTTCTCTTCTTCTCCTCTTCTTCCCTTCTTCTCCCCCAACTCACTGCACATCCTCTGTTTTCCGCTGTTTCCTCTGCAGAAAACAGAGGTGCAGCAACACATGCCGCAGCCTCCTTCCCCTCTTCTCCTTCTTCTCTTCTCCTTCCCTTATCACCACCGCCTCTTCTCCCTCTCATCTGTTTCCCTCGGTAAGAGGCATGTAGAAGGCGGTGTTCTTTTTTTGTGACTTTACATTTTGTTCCTTGAAAGAGTTATATTCAAGATTAATTCCTCATAATTTTCAATTATATCCTTATATAATTTTCAGGGGTATTATACTACTAACTAACAAATCATGATCATTCTTAATTAACTTAAAAGGTTTACTATATTTTCTGAACTCATCAAACAAATCATAAAATATATTTAATAATTTTAAAAAAGAAATACTTAATGAATCACTAACCTTGTTGTCGATGGCCATAAGTACGAGATTCTCCACTTCTTGATTGTGCACTTCATCTTCAGAGCACATCGACTTCTTGCGTTCATAGCAAGAGGTTTTGTCCAATTTAAGTTTATTTTTATGATTTTTGTTCATTTATTTTTCTGATTCATTTGTCAAGAGTTCAAATTCAAAGTCCTCATGACTCGAGGTTTCACTCAAGGAGTCATATGTCAAGCTCAATTCAAATTTCTTCCTGTTCTTTAGAATGTGTTCTTTAAGTTTATTTTTGTAATTTTTTTCATTTAATGATTTACTTGATTTAGTTGTACTTTCATGTGTCATTTCTAATGTATGTCATATATCGAAAGCCGAATCAAAAGAGAAAATTTGATTAAATTGATTTTTGTCAAGAGCACAATATAAGGCATTCATAGCCTTTACATTCAACGAAAATATTTATTTTTTATAATCATTTCAATTATTTGTTGGATTGGATGACTTCTAAAAACTTTTTTTAACAATGCACCATAAATCAAGATCTATCGAAATAAAAAATATACGTTATCGAATTTTCCAAGATGTGTAGTCCGTCCCATTGAACATAGGAGGACTTGTGATGCATTGACTCTCATTCATGCCAAACAAAGTCATTTACTCTAGTGTGTGTTGAGTCCAAAGAGTAAGACCTTGCTCTGATACCAATTGTTAGGATCAATTAGCACTAAGAGGAGGGCAGTGAATTAGTACAAGTATAAATTCTCGTTTTAATAAAAAAACTTTTCGCTTTAAGCGAGATAGAAAATCCAAAGCTTTTTATAAATTCAAAGAAAATGCTAAGTTTCTTGCATAAAAATGACTTAAGAAGGAACAATCAAATCTTAATAAAAAGATAAGCAACGTCGAAGGGAAGTGCTTGACTTGAAACTTTTCTTTCAAAGAGTAAGTAAAAATCAGAAACGTTTATTGGTATTTTGTTCAAAATGATTAAGAACTCGACAATTGTAAGTAGTAGATGCAACAAGTAAAAACACTCACAATTATAGTGGTTCAGCACCAACCGACCTACGTCTACTCTCGAGTCCTCCTCCTTGAGGTACACCGGCGTCCACTACCAATCTTCTTTGGGTGAAGACCAAACCCTTACAACTTGCTTATAAGGGAGACTTCAAGAATTTTCTAACTCCAAGCTCTCTCTCCCTTCCCCTTTTCTTTTTTCTTACAATTTATACATAATTTTTTTCACAGAATATAATCCCCAAAATTATTGTATGGAATGCAAGAAAACTTGAGGTATTTATAGCTCTAAATGGTTGTAGAATTTTGGAGCCAAAATTCAAGCATACCCAAAACATCTGAGTAAGGGCGGTTTAACCATCGGCCTGGACGAGTCAATCGTCGAAAGTACCCATAATCCAGGGTATGGGTGGTTCAGCCGCTGTCAATTGCCAGAAATCCTGGGCGACGATGGTACACCCGCCGCTTGTCGACGGTTCAGCCACTGGGAATCCCGAAAAACTGATTCCCTTCACTTTTCCAATCCCGACATGAACCACATGTTGACCAATTCTTTGGTCAATCAATTGACCTCAACTTGAGCTTAATCAAACACTTTTAATGGACCCGATTGCCTCTTTGAGTTGAATAAGATTGCTTCCAAATCACACTCATTTAGGACTCAATCTTAACCTATGACTTACATATTATAATCAAACATGGCTACCAAGCTAGGACCTAAATCTGGCAATCTGACAACCTCCGGCATTCCCTGCGGTGAGTCTCACGGTCTTCCTCTGACGATCTTCCGGCATATTCCTAGCGATCTTCCCAATACATTTGGCGAAGTCCTAACGAACTCCTTGTGAGCTCCCACCGCATTGTCCAAATCTTGGCCTAATGCCTAAGCTTAATCCTGGGTCTATGTTTGATCTGTAACTCATTTTCACTATCGTGGTTAAACCTACACGATACTAACTACAACTTAATTAATTATAATCAACATGACCACAAATCCACTTCAAGACCTTTCCAACTCTCGGGAAGTCTTTCGGCTACCCCCGACAATCTTTCAGCTGTTAGCATAAAAACTATAATTATGCAAACTATTATGTGAAAAAGTATTATGCCAGAGTTGAAATCAAATAATACTATATATGTTTATGATGCATACATTTAGATGTCATCTGATTAAGATCCAATTAGATCTTCAAGAGCACCACTTTCTGGATCTGAATAATGTCGAGATATCGATCTACAAGAAGAACTAGAATGGATCTAGATCCCTTCTCCTCTCTTCTTATCTTTCACAGGACCACTGTAATTGATGATTTTGGGAGATCAAGAGAATAACCATAATCGCTTTCTCTTATACAACGTATTGCGGCTTACGCACGCACGGTTGTTCACCCTTTAGGTTTAGAGGAGGTCATGTCCTTTTATAGGCGAGAGCAAAGGGTCTAGGGTAAGTTACTAGGAGAGTTCCTTCCATCAAGAGCATCTCCTAAAATATCCCAATATAATATAAACTTTATTTAATATTGACTAATATCCTTTATCAGAATCTAATTAATCTATAATATATCTTATTCAATTAATAAAGGGTCACGTAATCTTACATTCTCCCACTTGGCCCATTAATTGATAAGATATCAAAGATATCCAAAATCAAAATAAACAAAACAAAATTTATTTAAAAATAATTTTATATAATTGGATTCTGAAAATTTTGAAAAGTATTTTATACATGGTCATGATTTTTAAAAATAAGCCAATAAGTCCAATAAGCACAATAATACTATATTCAGTCCAACTATTAATGTGAGTCATAGCGATTGTATGTCATCAATGCCACACTTCCTTCTATGTACTACAATACTATTAGTCTTTCCTTATATAGTCTAGAATGACCCCTGTAATTTATCTTATCAATACAATCTTATTTCTTGTATTTAACCATAATATATATAATCATAAACACAAACAGGATAGCAGAAATAAATAACTTTAATTATGCAAAAAAATATCAATAATAGTATCCACTTAAACATACATCACCATATCCTTTATGACTTGCTCACAAGCCCCATTATAAGAACATGTTCTTTAAATGTTTTACACTACAAAGTTTTAGTAAATGGATCAGCAATCATCACAGTGCTTAAATTTTCAATTGACACTTGTTGTTTCTGGACTCTTTCTCTAACCACCAAGTACTTTATCTGAATGTGCTTGGAACCACTAGAGTACTTGTCATTCTTAGAGAAGAAAACTATTACAATATTATCACAAAATATCTTCAGCGGCTTGGTAATTGAGTTGACCACACCAAGTCCTAAGATAAAATTTCGCAGCCATAAAGCTTGATTTGTGGCCTCAAAGCATGCCACAAATTAAGCTTCCATCGTAGATGATGCAATAAGTGATTATTTTACACTTTTCCAAGAAATTGCCCCACCAACCAACATGAACACAAATCCTGAAGTGGATTTTCTACTATCGAGGCAATTTGTAAAATCAACATCTGAATATCCCGTCACTTCAAGCTGATCTGATTTCCTATATATGAGCATATAATCTTTTGTCCCTTATAGATATCTCATTACTTTCTTTGCAGCTTTCCAATATTCCATTCCTGGGTTACTCTGGTATCTACTAAGTATTGCCACTGCAAAACTGATATCTGGCCTTATACAGGTTTGAGCATATAATAGACTTCCAATTGTGCACCCATAAGGAATATTCTTCATTTGATCCCTTTCTAAGTCATTTTTCGGGCATTGGTTTTGGCTGAATTTTTCTCCTCTAGTAATAGGTGTATCATTGACTTTACAAAGCTGCATATTAAACCTCTCCAAGATACGATTAATATAACCTTTTTGAGACGGTCCTAATAAATCTTGAGATCTGTACCTGAATATCTCAATGCCAATAACATAGGATGCTTCATTTATATCAACCATCTTAAAATTCTTGTTGAGAAATATCTTGGTTTCGTGCAACAAACCAATATCACTACTGACAAGCAATATATCATCCACATATAAAACCAATATAATAAACTTACTCCCACTAACCTTCAGATATATACACTGATCAACAATATTTTTCTTAAATTTGAAGGAAGTAATGGTATCATGAAACCTTATATACCATTGTCTGGAAGTTTGTTTAAGGCCATAAATGGATTTCTTAAGTTTGTAAGTCTAACTTTCCTTTCCCTTTTCTATGAATCCTTTAGGTTATTCTATATAGATTTTTTATCTAGATCTTCATTCAGAAATGTTGTTTTCACATCCATCTGATGTAACTCAAGATCATAATGAGCTACTAATACCATGATGATCCTTCGAGAAACTGGAGAAAATGTCTCATTGTATTCAATGCCTTCTTTTTTAGAAAAACCTTTGGCCACAAGTTTGGCTTTATATCATTCGATATTGCTCACTGAGTCGTGTTTAGTCTTAAAGACCCATTTACAATCAACTCTTTTATAATTATTGGGTAATTCAACGAGTTCTTAGATACCATTCTGGTCCATTGGTTTTAACTCATCTTTCATTGCATCATACCATTTTTCAGAATCATTACTTTCTATGGCTTGTGAAAACGATAATAGGTCTCTTTTCATTCCTATATCAAAATCTAATTCTTGCAGATATACCACATAATCATCAGAAATGATATGTTTCCTTTTTCTTTGAGATCTTCTCAAATCTGCCAATTGTGATTGTTCTACAAGACTATCAACGACGACATCAACATCATATGAGAATTCATCAATATTATTTTGTTATTCACCCTCATCAATTCTCTCATTAATTTGAGGAACAATAATTTCTTGAATAGGGGATAATACAGGAGAAGAAGCCTGAATCTCCTCAATATCAAAATTAATCATTCGAGACTTTTGACTCCCACTGATTTCGTCATTTTCTAGAAATTTTACCAGATTCTATTATCCTCATATTATGATTAGGGCAATAAAATTTATATCATTTGGATCTTTCTGGGTAATCAATAAAATATCCAAAAATTATTCTTGGATCCAATTTCTTTTCATGTGGATTGAATACTCTTATCTTTGCAGGACACCCCTAAATATGTAAATGTCTCAAACTAGATTTCCTACAAGTCCATAACTTAAATAGAGTTGATGGAACTGACTTACTAGGAACCCTGTTTAGGATATACATAGCTGTCCTAAGAGCATCACCCCACAGTGACTCAGGTATAGAGGAATAACTCATCATGCTCCTAACCATATCTATAAGAGTATGATTTCACCTTTCAGCAACACCGTTCTGCTGTGGCACACCTGGTAATGCATACTATGCATAAATACCCCGCTGTTCTAGAAATCTAGCAAAATGACCAATATTCTGATCGGATTCATCATATCTGCCATAAAATTCACCACCCCTGTCAGATCTGATAAGTTTAACTTTTCTATCTAATTGTCTCTCGGCCTCATTTATGTACACTTCAAGAATGTCAATGGCTTGAGACTTTTCATGTATTAGATAAACATAGTCATATCTGGATATGTCATCTATAAATATGATGAAATACCTTTCTCCACTAAAACAAGGAATATGGAGTGGTCCGTAGATATCAGTATGAATAATTTCAAGAAGTTTTTTACTTCTTGTGGTATTTTTCTTTGTATGCATAGTTTATTTTCCTTTAATGCAATCTATGCAAACATCAAAATTAGTGAAGTCTAAATTTTCCAAAATATTATCCTTCACTAATCTTTCAATTCTTTCCGTGGAGATATGCCTCAAACGTCTATGCCACAATATAGAAGATATTTCATTATTGGAATTGCGTTTCATTTCAATACTTAATTGCAGGGTTTACACTCAAGATTCAAATTAATTCTATACAAACCATCACACAAAATTCCAGAACCAACTTTTATTGAATCAAAAAATATGCTGAGTTTACCATTACCAAAAGAAACACAGTATCCTAACTCATCAATTCTAGATAGAGAAATTAAATTTTTAGAAATTGTAGGAATAAAATATGTCTTTCAGATCTATCTCTAGGCATAAACGATAAGTCCCTACTGATACCACTTTTGCTTTGAGACGATTTCCCATAATTATGAATCTTTCATATTCTTTTGGTTTTCAGATTGAAAGGAATCCCTGCATATTATTAGTAATATGAGATAAAGAGTCAGAATTAATCCACCATGTATTAGAAGGAACTTCTGCAATGTTTGATTCAAAACATACAAAGGTTGAGTTTATACCTTTCTTTTCGAACCAAGTCCTACGTTTAATGGAGTCATTCTTTACATGTCCTTTCTTGCCACAAAAGAAGTATTTTATTGTGATAGCTTTCTTTTCAATAGTCTGTCTAACACTTCCAAACCTGGCAAATTTCTTCGATGGATGATGCTTCAACTTTCTTTTCTTTTTACTAACTCCTTGAGTAGTAGTCAATACATTATATGAACTTTCCTACCTTAATCTTAATTCTTCCTGAATACACATACTAGTTAACTCATTCATGTCTCACTTATCCTTATTTATATTGTAGTGAATCTTGAATGGGTCAAACTAAGAAGGAAGAGAATTAAGAATGAACTGCACAAGGAAGATTCATCAACATTCATTCCCAACGCCTTAAGTTTCACAGCTTTGTCAGCCATATTGAGGATGTGATCATGAATTCCTCGAGTACCATCATATTGAGTTGTATTCAGTTCTTTCATTAATGTGTCAGCCAATGACTTATCAGCAGATTTAAATATCTTTAATAACTTTTAAATATTCACGCGCGCTAGTTGCAATGGGTAATAAAGTCTTTATATTATTTACAATTGTCATCCTTATGAGCCTATCAGATCTTTCCCAAGCCTTCATTTCATTGACTTGTTCCACAGTACTTTTATCAGTTAATTCTGTGGGCTTTTCAATAAGCAATGCCTAATCAAGATCTAATATACCCAATGTAAATTGCACATACTCTAACCATTCTGAATAATGATCCAGAGAATACAGAGATACTAGAAGCATGAGAATGTATGGATGGGAATACCACTACAGAATATAAAATAACATTAATGCTTTGAGTTTACCAAAATATGATGAACTATTGATATCATCAATATTTAACCTTTGGGTGAAAATATTGACATATCTAGTGTTCACTCAAGATCATTTATGGAGGACTGATACCATCCATCTGGAATAGTTTTGCTACCTTTGGGTATATAATTCTAAACTGCAAGGATATCCAAAACAGTATCATCCTACCCCATCACATAATTATTTGAAATAGATTATCCTTTGGGATTATCTAAATCTCCTAATTATGCATGTAATCTTGAATATTATTTCATTAATATCATTGAGGACTTATTCCTTAATGTAATTTTATAAATCATTGATTTAGGTCACTTTGGTGACTACAAGACCAATGCAGTAATATAAAATATAAATTAAATTATCCTGTGAATGGCAAGACTTTAATTATATTTCATATCCTATAAGCCTACCATCCTAGGTTACTTTGGCAGCTATCGGTCAGGTATAACTTAAGGAGATAAATTACAAATAATATTCATCAAGTTTATTTAATCTAATTTATGATGAAATAGTTAAATAATAGGATAACAACCATAATAATTATTGAACACTTAATCAACAGGAAAAACTCATAATTAGATTAATAATTACTAACATTTGCATGTGAAAAATAAATATCATTTCATAATTACTAACATTTGCATGTGAATAACTGAACAAATATCCAAGAAACAATAATTAGATTTAACACATGCAATTAATAATTCATATCAAAAAACTATAAAGAAATAATAATTTATAATTTTCTAATTAAACTAATTAATTTTATTTAATTAGAGAAGCCCATAAGTCCAATTAAATAAATTGATTAAAATAAAATATAATCAATGAATAATTAAAATATAATCATGATTAAAATTTTATTAGATTATATATTGATCAATTTTATAATTGAGAAAATAAATCATAATTTTTTAATTTTATAATGGTAGAACTATAATTCTAAAAGGATATAAAAAGAATTACAGAATTTATAAAGGGTAGAAATGTTATAGGATTAATAAAACATAAAAGGGTAAAACTGTAAATAATTCTATTCGGTCGAAAGATAAAATTGTAATTTCGACTAAATGGCAAAACTGTAATTTAGGCAGAATGGAAAAATCTATAATTTCGGCTAAAGACAAAACTGTAATTTCAGTAGAATAGTAAAACTGTGATTTCTGATAAAAAGTAAAATTGTAATTTCAGCCTAATGATAAAACTGTAATTTTAACTTCATGGCAAAACTATAATTTTAACTTAATTACAAAACTATAATTTTCTTTTAAGAAAAACCCTAACCCTAATTCCTTCCCTACTGCCGCCGCTGCCTATGCGGCCACCAGCACAGGGTTGCGGCCTGTGCGACCGCCAGTGCGCGGCTGCGGCCTGCGCGGTTGCGTGCCGCCGGCCGCTGGCATGTGGTTACTACCGCTGGCACACGAGGTCGCCGCTTGCGTGGCCTTTTCTGCATGCGACCGCCACTTGATGCGGCTGCGGTCAATCGTTCGTGGCAGACCCGCGTGCGGCAACTGCTTGATACGACTGCCACCTTCGCGCGACCGACCAAGCATCCTGCGTGGGCTGTCGGCTCGTTGATCCAGTTAGGTTGGGTGCGAGTGTGTATAAAATTGGCTTGCCTGTTTTCAGGTCAGGTAATTGAATCATGTGGCCTGGGCGAAGGCTCGAGCTATACGGCTATACTTAAAGTAGGGGGTAATGCGTCAAGCTGGCTTCACAGAGCATCGACGACCTCTCGCTCTGATACTAATTGTTAGCATAAAAACTATAATTATACAAACTATTATGCGGAAAACTATTATGCTAAGATTGAAATCAAATAATACTATATCTATTTATGATACGTACCTTTAGATGTCATCTGATTAAGATCCAATTAGATCTTCAAGAGCACTGCTTTTCGAATCTGAATAATGTCGAGATATTGATCTGCAAGGAGAACTAGAATGGATCTAGACCTCTTCTTCTCTCTTCCTATCCTTTCACAGGACCACTGTAATTGATGGTTTTGGGAGATCAAGAAAATAACCGTAATCTCTTTCTCTTATACAGCATATTGCGGCTTACGCACACACGACTGTTCACCCTTTAGGTTTAGAGGAGGTCCTGTCCTTTTATAGGCGAGAGTAGAGGGTCTAGGGTAAGTTATTAGGAAAGTTCCTTCCATCAAGGGTATCCCCTAAAATATCTCAATATAATATGAACTTTATTTAATATTGGCTAATATCTTTTATCAGAATCCAATTAATCCATAATATATCTTATTCAATTAATAAAGGGCCACATAATCTTACACCGGCAAGTCTTGGTTTTATTCCGGCGAACTCCCTTATGTATCGCAGTATACTTATGTTGCTTGAACTGGATGGATGCTTGTTGGAACTTTAACGAGCATCACCTCATAGACTTTGAAGTTTTTGAGGTCATTCCTCCATAATATTTACCCATTGATCCTTCTTCCACTTTTAGTTGTCACTTCCAAGTAGATTCGCATCAGTCCCACTTTTGATTGGCATTCAATTGAGAAATGAAATGGACAATCTACTCTCAGTAGTACTAATAATCAATGATGAGGATTTGACAACTATTGTCTTCCATAAGCTTTCTTCAAAGGGTCATTAAACTTATGTAGAGCTCCTCTGGTGGATAAGTAAGAGAACTGGGATACTTGACTTCACCCATTCTCTTAGGAGTTGAGAATGCAAGGTTACTTGGCTTCACTCATCTCCTCGAGTTAAGAGAATTAGGATACTCAGTTTCGCCCATTCTCTTGAGTTGAGAAGGCAAAGGTTACTAGATTTCGCCTGCCTCCTCGAGTTTGTACTTCATGCATTGGGCTGGTTACTAACATTCGCCTGCTCTTTGCTCACACTTCTGAAGCACTTGAAGTGTTTGCACTCCTTGTGTTGAGTTAGCTATTGTGATTGGCCTTCCCATTGCCATTGAACTTTTGGAATGCAAGAAGTTTTACCGAAAAGAGCAAAAGTTTACCCTAACTTGAAGTCCTCCCAACTTGGAGTAAGTCTTTGATAGATCTGGTCGCCTCTTGGATTGTACAATCTCCTCCATCATCTTTGTTGCCTACTCCTCTGAGTAGAAATGGTACAGTACCACGTACTATCTACTTTGTTCCTTGGTCGAGCACTCCTACCTCAACCCGAAGTCCCCCACTTTCGGTTGTTTTGATAAGAAGTTATTTGACACCGGTCTTATAAAGTTTCTTATGTTGGGAAACCTCAGCGGGAGCATCACATGCGTAGTGAAAATCAAAATAAAAAACTAGTTTCCCATGTAGATCAAATCATCGTGCAAAAGATTAGGGTCACGAGAAAAATACAAAAACCAATAAAACCGCGATGTGTGAGAGATTGATTTTACCTAGGGAGATCGTATATCCCTGTATTCCAAATCCGGATGGAGAAGATGAAGGAGATTAAGCGTCCTCCTCTCTAGCGATATACACACGATGGATCTCTGTAGCGAAACTCCTCCAATCTGATCTCACAACTCTTGTACAGAGAGAGGGAGGAGAATAGGAGGTGGTGGCTAAAGCTGTAGCCTATCAACTATGAGTCTCCCTTCCTATTTATGGAGAGCCACCAAAAACTCTAAGGCTCCTGCCTTAGTGGGTACTGGATCTCCATCCAATTACCCACTAACCGTGCATTATTGGATCTCTATCCAATAATCTCCTTAGGCCTCTAATTGGGCCTTAATCAAGGAGCTCATCAGCATAGAGTCTCATCTAATGAGAATAGGGCTAATTGGATCTTCATCCAATCCTCTATTCGTTGAAGCATCCACCATATGTGTGTGACCCTCTAGGCCCGATACCGAGCTGGCCATGAGTCACTCCCATCAGAACGCCTTCTAATATAGTGAATTATTATCCCCACAATAATTCACTCGACTCATCGACTATGGACGTACTAGGCCACTACACCATAGTCCACAGATGGTATAGGGGGGATCAAATCTATCGGACCTGACTGTCCACAGTTATTATGTATCTATAATCCCTCATCCAACTAATATCCTAGAAACCATATATTAGACATGGTACTGTCAGGTCACATAAAAAATTTGTCATAGTCTCGCTCTAATCGGATTCTCTCGAAGAACTCTTTCTTAATCCGAATAACCCTGGCCAGAGATTTGTCTGAGCAAGCATATATGAGATATTTCCCTCATGATACCGAGAGTAGATAATCATATATTGACACTCAATTGCCTTCGTAAGGTTGGCTACCAATCCTGATAACCAATTGTACCAGATCTGGAACTTTTCAAACCTGTAAGTCTGGCGTCAAAGAAAGGAGTACTCATACAAGGCATCCTTGGTGTCTCAAGTCTAAAGACCAGATGCACAACTGGGGCTTTGGTATTACTGTCTGACATTAGGTATCATTAACCATACAACATTCCATAAGCGGATCAATCAGTAAACTCATTCTTCAATGAGTGTACTATATCCTCAATGTCTCCAAACAAGTGGCTATGAGACCAGCTGCCTCTATCATATGGACGGGTATATAGTATACCGGTCTGTCCGATTATCTCGATGTCCCTCTTAAGTAACCTATGACCGGGATTATTTAGGATCTGTGTTTAAAGTTGAATCGATCTCATTATTGTGATCTCATCATGATCTGATTCTCATTACACAGAACCAATGACATCACAATATATATACAATAGATAATATAATATGAGAATATACCAATATTAATCATAATAAAAAAGAACACATCATGTCACACGTGCCATCACTCACGTGATTAGCTTGCAGGACACCTGTAACCGGCAATCTCCCACTTGACCAAAAGCTAATCACCTATGTGTCTGATCCTCATCAGACCCCTGTGACGCTCAAATACAATATGAGCCAATGACTTCGTTAGTGGATTTACAATATTATCTTCAGATGGAACTCTTTCCATTGCTATATCTTTTTGGGTCATAATCGCTCTAATCAAATGAAACCTCCTTAGAACAATTTTGATGAGACCTGGGTTCCCTTGTTAGAGTTATCGCCTTATCGCTGTCACAATATATGGGAGTCAGCTCTACGCTGCTTGGTATGACTCCTAAATCCTTGATAAACTTCTTTATCCACACCCCTTCCTTTGCTGCTTCTACTATAGTAATGTATTCCGCCTCTATGGTCGAGTCAGCAGTAGTATCTTGTTTGGAACTCTTCTAGCTTACTACTCCTCCATTCATGGTGAAAACATACCCTGAATTTGATTTGCTATCATCAATATCAGACTGAAAACTTGAGTCTGTGTAGCCCTCAACCTGGAGGCTACCTCCTCCATATACCAGTAAAAGACTTATTACCTTCCAGTGTTCTAAACCTGGATCTGCCTGATACTTGCTCGTGACACTCAGAGCATGTGTTATATCGGGCCTGCTAGAAAGCATCGCATACATGATAGACCCTATCGCTGAGGCATAAGGTATCTTATCCATGTCTGGCGCTTTTTCAGGAGTCTTTGGGGACATACTCCTAGAAAGTGATATTCCATGTCTCATCAGTATGAGACCTCTTTTGGAATTCTCCATGCCGAACCTTTTGACAATGGAGTCTATGTACCTGGACTAGGACAAGCCAAACATCCTCTTGGATCTATCTCTATAGATCTGGATCCCTAAAATATAGGATGCTTCCCCTAAGTCTTTCATAGAGAAGTTTCTGGAAAGCCAAGCCTTTATTGTGGAGAGCATTCTTACATCATTCCCAATGATTAGAATGTCATCCACATATAGCACCAAGAAGGTGATAGCTCTCCCACTTACCTTCCTGTACACACAAAGCTCATCTTCGTTCTTAACTAAGTCATACGATCTGATCACCTTATCAAATCTTATGTTCCAACTTTGGGAAGCTTGCTTTAATCCATAAATGGATCTAAGCAACCTGCACACTTTATCTGAACTCTATTTGGATATGAATCCCTCTGGCTGTATCATATATACCTCCTTCTCGAGGTTGCCATTAAGGAATATTGTTTTGACATCCATCTGCCAGATCTCATAGTCATAGTGTGTTGCAATGGCCAAAATAATTCTAATGGACTTAAGCATGACTACAGGTGAAAAGGTTTCATCATAGTCAACTCCTTGTCTTTGACGATACCCTTTAGCTATCAGCCTTGCTTTATAGGTCTCTACCTTTCCATCTACTCCGATCTTCTTCTTGAAGATCTATTTACAGTCGATAGGTATAATACCCTCAGGTGCATCCAAAAGGTTCCAAACTTTGTTAGAGTACATAGAATTCATATCAGAATTTATGGCTTCTTGTCACTTCCCGGAGTTTATACTCATAATAGCCTCTTCGTAGGTCTGAGGATCAACATCCTGAGAGTCATCTCCACTGATATGTCCCACATATCTTTCAAGAGGGTGAGATACTCTACTAGACCTACGCAAGTTGGAACTTGTGTGTTAAGTACCTAAACAGACTCAGGCTCTGGAATGGTGCTTGATCTAGGTTCTCCAACCTCGCTCAATTCTATCTTGCTCCTACTTTTTCCACCAAGAATGTGTTCCTTCTTAAGGAACACGGCTCTTTTGGTAATAAAGACCTTTCGGTCCTCGAGGTGATAGAAATAATACCCAAAAGTTTCCTTTGGGTATCCCATAAATGTGCACCATTCTGTCATTGATTCCAACTTATCGAGGTTGTGTCTTCTAACGTGGGCAGGACAGCCCCAAATCTTAACAATCTGAAGATTGTGTTTCTTTCCTTTCCATATCTCATATGACATAGATACTATCGACTTTGATGGAACTTTATTCAGAAGGTAAGTTGCGGTCTCTAGGGCGTACCCCCAAAATGAGATTGGTAGGTCAGTGAAACTTATCATGGACCGCACCATGTCTAACAACGTACGATTTCTCCTTTCTGATACACCATTGAGCTGAGGTGTATAAGGAGGTGTCCACTGGGATAGAATCTCATTGTCCCTGAGGAAATGAGTGAACTTCGTACTCAAGTATTCTCCTCCTCGATCTGATCGAAAAGTCTTAATACTCTTTCTAATTTGGTTTTCTACCTCATTCTTATATTCCCTGAATTTCTCACAGGCCTCAAATTTGTACTTTATTAAGTACACGTGTCTATACATAGAGAAATCATCAGTGAATGTACTGAAGTATGAGTAACCACCTATAGCCTGAGTCGACATGGGACCATATACATCACTATGTATGAGTTCCGATAACTCGGTGGCTCTCTCTTCATTTTCACTAAAAGGAGAGTTGGTCATCTTCCCACGAAGGCAAGGTTTGCAAGTTGTATATAACTCATAGTCAAATGGATCTAAGTATCCATCTTTCAGTAACTTTTGAATCCTTCCCTTATGTATATGACCTAGCCTACAATGTCATAAGTATGCATTATTCACCTCAGCTCTTTTCCTCTTAGATATTTTTATATTCATGATATGTAGAGAAGTGTCTACCACATATAAGCCATTTATAAGGGTCCCTCTAGTGATGATCTCATTATCCATAATTATTGAACAACTATTATTCTCAAAAACTAATTTATATCCACTAATTATCAAACAAGATATAAAATAATATTTTTGATAATAGAGGGAACAAAATAGCATGCATCTAAGGCAATAATAGCTCCACCAAGCAGATGTAGGGTGACCTCTCCAACAGCAACTGCAGCAACTCTTACTTCATTGCCTATCTTGAGGTCCATCTCGCCTCTAGCCAATCTCCTAGGTCTTGCCAGAACCTACAACGAATTATAGATATGATAAACACTCCCGGTATCCAATACCCATGTGTTATCATAAAAATTTGACAGGTGAAAACTGATCATGAATATACCTGAAGCTTCTCCAAGCTTCTATCTCGCCTTCCCTGTAAGGTAGTCCTTACAGTTCCTCTTTCAATGCCCATCTTGGCTGCAGTGGAAGCACTATCCTTTGTCCTTTGTCGGGTCGCTCTTGGCAACCTTTGTCTTACCTAGTCTTTCTTTGCCCTTGTCCTTCTTAAAAGTCTTTACTAGTCTTCCTTTTTCTATTGGTCTCACCAATATAGAGAACTGACTTCTCTTTCTTGATGGTACTCTCAGCTCCCCTCAATATATTAAGGAGCTCAGGTAGAGTCATCTCAAACTTATTCATATTAAAGTTAATAATTAACAGTGAAAAGGAATCTGGTTGGGTCTGAAGTATAAGATCAATATACAGGTTATCCTTTAGGACTATCTTTACACTTTACAAAGCGAGCAATCTCATCCTCGCTTGTCCTTTCCTCCAGCGTGGGCACAATCGTGTTAAGGACATATACAATTTCTCTTTTGTGAGAATAATTCTCAAATTACGGAGCAGTTGGACTAATGAGGCAGTTAGCATCAACTATGCCACATAGGGGTTTTGTAAGTGACAAATAAGATATAGCGTAAATAAATAACATGCAGACTTTGCATAAAATACTAATTAAGATATGAACTTTTATCTTAATGTACTCCCACTATTTTCCTAGCGAATCACACGACACCCTCGACACGTGAGATGCAAGTCTCCGGCAGACTCCAAGTGAGGATTGAGATCCAATTAGCGTCTTAGTGCAACCTCGAGGGACTCGACCAATTATACTAAGCCCAAAAGGTAGGTAACTCTTGCCAATCATAACTCCTTATGATTCCCATCACGTTCGGCCTCCGAATTATCATGGTCTCGAGGGACTCGACCAACCATGATATTCAGTTAAGTCATCACCATCATTACAAGATGAGTTTGATTTTATGATATGCCCTCGAGGGACTCGACTAAGTATACCATGTCCTCAGGTCACCGGGGACATCTCTATGTCGTAGGTAAGAACTCGATCACGTAGATAGGTGAGCTTCGAGGGACTCGACCAACTCAACCTATGTCGTGATTCAATTTCTTCCTATAACGATGGAAGGACACGTGGGTCAATCTTATTGCCTCACGCTTACGACTTAATATTATCTTAGGAGGGGTTTTTGTATTGGTCTCCTAATATGTTGTGTCACACACATACATATTTAATATATATCTATATTGCATACAAATATATATACACATATATATAGTAGGTGTATAACACATCACATATACAAGCCACACCGGATAATCATGAGTCGTCACCTAATATGATTAAGCACGAGCCAATGGGCCTAATCACTTATAATAGAATCTGTGTGTATTGACGCATCTCCATGCCCTGTGATTGTTGATCTTGTCATCATTGGTTCCGTCGGATTATTGCATCACCATGCATCGTGATCTCCTGCCACGGTATCGTGGGTTCCACTGTCACCTCCACGCTACCGCTATGCCTCTCCATGTAATTACAAATAATCACAAGCACGTATGCCCAACAATAAACGAGAAAAACAGAGGCTCGTAGGCCCCAATAATAATAATAATAATAATCACAATTACACACATCATAACACATGACTCATGATCATCCATCTACATCATATATCACATGTACATCACATCATATGTAGGATTACTAGATATATATAATAATTAAGTAAATTATTTAATTAATTATTTTTTAAAAAATCAGGATATACTCAGAATTTCCAAAATTATCAAGGGTATTTTTGTAATTCTGGATGAGAGGATAGTCCTCAGAATTTCTAGAATTGTTGAGGGGGCATTTTTAGAATTTTGAACACGAGGACAATCCTTAAAATTTAAAGGGACAAGATCATCCTTTTCTCAAAAGGATGACCTAACCCCTCTTGCCCCATCTGGGCCGCCGCTGCTGCCCCTGCGCAAGCGATAGCTGCCCTTACCCGCTGACAGCCACCCTGCCAAGGGGCGGCCACCCCTGCGACCTGCACCGCCGCCCCTACTGGTAGTAGGGCTGGCCGCGGGCGGCAGCCCCTTACGGGCGCCCTGCAGTCGGCCCCTTTGCGCCGCACTGCAAGCGGGTGTGCCCAAGAATGGTTGCCACCCCTACGGGCTGCTGCCCCTGCGAGCGATGCCGGTCTCCCTTGCGGGTTGCTGCACCTGTGAGCGACGTCGGCCTCCCTTGCGGGCCGGCCTTGGCCACGGCCTTGTCATGGGTGGCCGTGGCTGGCTGCCCCTCCTCCTCACTGCCTTCGCTCCAAAAATATAGCAAGAATGCGTAGAACGATTCTACGCGATTCAACCTCATCACACGCAGTTTAAAACCAATCTTTCGCCCAAAAACGTTGGCTCTGATACTACTGTTGGGAAATCAAATGCGCAGCGGAAATCAAAACAAAAAACTAGTTTTCCATACATATCAAATCGTCGTGAAAAAGATTGGGGTTATGAGAAAAACATAAAAATCAATAGAACCGCGATGTGTGAGAGATTGATTTTACGTAGGGAGATCGTATATCCCTGTATTCCAGATCCGGATGGAGAAGATGAAGGAGGTCAAGCGTCCTCCTCTCTAGCGGTATCCACACGATGGATCTCTATAGCGAAACTCCTCCAATATGATCTCGCAACTCTTGCACAGAGGGAAGGAGGAGAATAGAAGGTGATGGCTAAAGCTATAGCCTAGGGCTATAGAGAGCCACCAAAAATCCTAGGGCTCCTGTCTTAGTGGGTATTGGATCTCCATCCAATTACCCACTAACCTTGCATTATTGGATCTCTATCCAATAATCTCCTTAGGCCTCTAATTGGGCCTTAATTAAGGAGCTCATCATTATAGAGTCTCATCTAATGAGAATAGGGGCTAATTGGATTTCCATCTAATCCTTTATTCGCTGAAGCATCCACCATATGTGTGTGACCCTCTAGGCCCGATACTGAGCTGGTCGTGAGTCACTCCCATTAGAACTCCTTCTAATATAGTGAATTATTATCCCCATAATAATTCACTCAACTCATCGACTATAGACGTACTAGGCCACTACGCCATAATCCCCAGACGATATAGGGGGGATCAAATCCATCGGACCTGTCTGCCCATAATTACCATGTATCTATAATCCCTCATCCAACTAATATCCCAAAGACCATATATTGGACATGGTATTGTCAGGCTACATACAGAATCCGTCATAGTCTCGCTTTAATCGGATTCTCTCGGAGAACTCTTTCTCTCTCAATCCGAATGACCCTGGTCAGTGATTTGTCTGAGCAAGCACATATGAGATATTTCTCTCATGATACCGAGAGTGGATGATCCTCTATTGATACTCAATTGCCTTCGTAAGGTAGGCTACTAATCTCGATAACCAATTGTACCATATCTAGAACTTTCCAAACCTGTAAGTCTGGCGTCAAAGAAATGGTACTTATACAAGGCATCCTTGGTGTCTCAAGTCTAAGGACCAAATACATAATTGGGACTATGGAATCACTGTATGACATTAGGTATCATTAACCATACAATATTCCATAAGCGGATCAATCAGTGAACTCGTTCTCCAATGAGCACCTGTACTATATCCTTAGTATCTCTACACAAGTGTCTATGAGACCAACCGCCTCCATCATATGGACGGGTATATAGTACACCGATCTGTCTAGTTATCTTAATGTCCCTCTCGAGTAACCCATAATCGGGATTATTTAGGATCCATGTTTAAAGGTGAATTGATCTCATTATTGTGATCTCATCACAATCCGATTCTCATTGCACAGAACCAAGGACATCACAATATATATGCAACAGATAATATAATGTGAGAATATGTCAATATTAATCATAAGCAAAAAGATCACACAGCGTATCACACGTGCCATCACTCACGTGATTGGTTTTGCAGGGCACCTGTAACCACCACCTTGGCCTCTACCCTTCCGTCCTGTCTTGGTACTTAGAGTTTGCCTCTGCATTCTCCATCTCCTTGGCCCCTTTTACGACCAATGCTCTCCCTTTATGAGAGGAAGGGATCGATGACTCCACAGAAGTCCCGTCTCTACGGTACCATGGCGCTGCCAAGCCCGTGGCCCTACTATCTGTTGCCTTGCATCTGCGTCCCTTCCTTTGCGATCGGTAGATCCACCTCTACGGCACTGTGTCACTCCTCTGAGTCCACCTCCTTACTAATCGATGCTATTGCTTTTGGGTAGCTGAGCCCCTTTGAACTCGTCGTCACTTCCTCACCCCTTTTGACCACCTACTTCAACACCACTAAGTCCTCATAGCAGTTCTCCTTGACCGATGGAAAGATAGACTGTAACTCTCATGCATGGCCTCCACCATCTTGTTTCAGGGCTCGCGCCGATTCTGTTCTCCTTAGCTTCCTTGGTAGCAACGTTTGCTTACTTGGTCTTGTCCTCTGACTTGTCGAGCTCCCTTAAATGAATGTGAGCACTGAAGCAGTCCAACTCTCCAACCGCTCTGATCATACCTGTATATGATCAAGTCCCCTCCATGAGACTCACTAGTACTCGCAATCTGACTTCTCCCTCGGTGGTACACAGCCCCCATATGCTAATGACCAAGGCTTTCGTCTGATGTAAGCTTCGATGTGCACACACGGAAGACCTGCCTCTGTGGTACCATGATATTCACTCCTTGAATCCATAGCCCTTTTTACCGTTGCATTGTTCACCGAAGTGGAGCTTCCAGCAGCTCCTAATCATTCACATGATCACGTCCCCCTCCATGGGACTCACTGGTACTTACACTTGGACTTCTTTCTCGGTAGTATACAGCCCCCATATGCTAATGACTAAGACTTTCATCCAATGCAAGCTCTGATACACACACGAAGACCCACCTCTATGGTACCATGACATTCACTCCTTGAATCCATAGCCCTTCTTCTTATTGTGTTATACACCAAAGTGAAGCTCCCGGTAGCTCTTGATCATACCTTTGCATGATTATGTTCCTCACGACACATGTCCGCATGTGTTGCATTGCCATGAACTATTCCACCATGATCTGTTGCACCATGTCGCCTCCTAGTGACATCTCCATTGCATATAGATTCTTGTGTGATGAACTCGGACTACGACTTCTCCATGTGTGGCCTCTATCAACACATCGTAGGGCCTCCGCCATCTCCGATTTTTGGTTCGCTCTCTTGGCAATTCACCTTCGTCCACCTACTCGTAGGTCACACCCAGATGAAGCATAGCTCTAGGATAGTCTGTCGCCTAGTAGCTCCTAAAGTCCCCTGATTTCACTAGAATTGGTGCATCATTGTTTGGATCCTAGGCCTCTATCCCCTACCAGCACAATCTCTGCTATGCACCACTTGTTCCTGATAACTCAAATGGCAACACTATGTCATATTCTTCAAGAGTACTCACCTCTACATCCTCTTACCCCATACTAAGGTCTCTTGATCCCAACTTCACCTTCGTAAGTTGAATCACCTTAGTTACTCCACCAAATGCATCTCTTAAGTAAGGTGCATGTGCCTCGAAGCTCCCTTTGTCTTTAGCACTATGCAAGATAAGTCCGCCCCATCAAAATAAAGAACCCATGGAATGACATGATTCCACTCTTGCCTTAACAAGAGTTCATGCCCTTGACCTCTGTCCAAGGAAAACTCTGTGCCTCCACTCCATGTTCCAACTTCTATGTCGACTCCCTTCATGCGGCTTAGATACTTCAACAAGTTCTACCTAAGTCACTCCAATCCTCGATTTGCATTAAGTTGATAGTGGCCCTCGTGTCCACCATTCCACGGGTCATCCCTCCATTGAGTTCGATTTCCACATCGACTCGAAGTATGTCTTCATATGATATTGCCTTGGATTGTTCCCTCACTTGATCTCGAAATGCATCCACCAATGCATTACCTCATTCGAGATTATGCGACGACTCCTTGTTACTCGCTTGGTCCGTTGAGCTTTGTCGAGATATTGCCTTAAGGAACTCTTCCTCAATATATGCGGTCCATTGCACATGATTCTTCCTCTGGAGAACTATAACTTATCCCTTCTGGATATTTGTCATGTTGGAGACTACCATCCCCTTTGGACTACTATGTCTTGCTAAACAACTTATGCCTTGTTCTGCCCCCCTAAATGCACTTGTTAGATTGTGACTCTTCGCCAATACAGTCCCCACTGCACCCTTCAAGATCTAGCAACGTGTTAAACATGTTGCACACTTCAGCCACCTATGGACATATCATTTCCATGCTAAAGAGAAAGTTCTGATGCTTCATGGCATCGAGTTCCGGTCGTGCCTTGGGATGGCCACGAACACTCTGTCGTCCTTGTACAAGCCCTTGCATGAGTACCGAATCCTTCAAGTTAGCAATTTTTCTCATCTCTGTGAGCTTTGCATAACTCTTTCAGTCGTTGCGTAACACCTCCCACTTTGCATGGTCTCATCTTTCACCAAGCGCCCCTCCTTGCCTTGAGTATCGTCAAGTTTAGTTGCCAATATTGAGCCGTTAAACTCAGCCATCCCAATCTTTGTGCACTACGCATTCTTCTTCGCTTGCTTATCCTCATGGTGCCTCTCGCGTAAAGGGTTGGCCATTCCTCTAAATGCCAAACTTGGATGTCCACTCCTCTGAGTGACTCCTTTCCCTACTTCTCAATGTCCGTTTCCCCTAAACGGTTGCGTGTGCTGGCAGTCCTCCACACAGCCCAGCTAGGTCCCCCATGTTTATATGGCGAGTGTTTCTGTGTATGCTTGTCCCGCTCTAATACCATAATGTCACGAGCTTAGTTGATTTTGCCTAAGTCGTACGGCACCCATGCATGTCCATCCACAAAGGTCTGTCTTCCCCGAGATCTCCTAGGATCCCTTAGAACTTACAAAAGATAAAATAGGCCAGAAAAAGTAATTCCAACTAGATCCATAAGCAAATGCTCAAGCAAACACTTTATAAAACCAGTACAAATTTCACCCATGGACGTTACAAACTTAGAAATGTTACACATAAAGGATAATGATTCAATTACAGATCGAAGTCCCCACAAGTGCTTACAAGACACACTCGTATTTACAAGCCAAAATCGGCAATAAAGTAAACCAAACTAGGGCTGCCAAACTTACTGCAAGCCCACTATTTACTGTACAAGGTATGTGCACAAACTGAAGGACACAGACAAACATGAGCATTTCATTGAACACCTTGTTTACATTTTTTGTCCGTGACAAGATGGAGAGGATGAAAGAGATCAAACGTTCTCCTCTCTAGTGGTATCCACATGATGGATCATTGCAACGATGCTCCTCCAATCGTAACCCAAAAACTCATAACTCTTGTGCAGATAGAGAGGGAGGGAGGAGAATAGGAGGGGGCGGCCAAAGGTGCAGCCTATCACATATGTGCTGCCCCCACCTCCTATTATAAAGAGCTACCCATAAAACCCTAATGGATCCTACCTTAGTGGATAATGGATCTTCATCCAATTACCCACTAATATTGGATTATTGGATCTCTATCCAATGATCTAAATTAGCCTCTAACTGGGTCTCATGCAAGGAGCCTATCAATGTGGGGTCTTATCGAATGAGAATATGGGCTAATTGGATAACTCATATCCAATCATCTACTCGCTGAAATATCCACTATATGTGTGTGACCCTCTAGGCCCAATATCGAGCTTGTCGTGAGTCCTCCTTGTCAGAACTTCTTCTGACTTAGTAAATTATTATCCCATAATAATTCACTTGACTTATCGACAATGGATGTAGTAGACCACTACGCCATAGTCCCTAGACCGTACAGGGGATCTAATCTATTGGACCTGCTTGTCCTCAATTATCATGTATTTATAGTCTTTCATCTATCTAATATCCTAGAGACTTTATATTATGTATAATTTTGTCAGGCCATATACAGAATCTGCTCGAGTCTCGCTTTAATCGGATTCTTCCGGAGAACTCATCTCTCAATCCGAACAACCTGATTAGAGATTTGCTTGAGCGAGAGCACACGTGATATTCCTCTCATATTACCGAGAGTGGGTGATCCTTTATTGATACTCAATAACCTCCGTAAGGTAGGCTACCAATCCTGATAATCGGTTGTACTAGATTTAGAACTTTCCAAACCTGTAAGTCCGATGTGAAATAAAGGAGTACTCAAACAATGCATCCTTAGTGTCTTAAGTCCAAGGACCAGATACAACTAGTACTACAGAATCGCTTTCTAACATTAGGTGAATCCGTTAGTGAACTCAATCTCCAATGAGCACTTGTACTGTATTCTTAGTGTCTCCACATAAGTGGCTATAAGACTAGCCGCCTCCATCAAAAGACTGGTATACAGTATACCGATCTGTTCGGTTATCTCGATATCCCTCTCGAGTAACCTATGATCGAGATTATTCAAGATTTATGTTTAAAAGTGAATCGGTCTCATTATCGTGATCTCATCACGATCTAATTCTTATTACACAAAACCAAAGGACATCACAATATATATACTCAACAGAGAATATAATATGAAAATATACCAATAAATAATAATATAAAAAGAATATGCAGCGTGTCACACATGCCATTACACACGTGATTGGCTTGTAAGGCACTTGTAACTAGCATCAAGTCCATGATCGAAGATTTACTGCACTAATCATCTTGAAAGCATATTAGTTCATAAATTTATTAATTGATTTCATTATCAAAATCTAAGATTCAACATATAGTATATGGATCTGTCCAGTTATCTCGATGTCCCTCTTGAGTAATATTTGATCGAGATTATTTCGGGTCTATGTTTAAAGGCGAATCGGTCTCATTATCATGATCTTATCACAGTCTAATTCCCATTACACAGATCTAAGAACATCAGAATGTACGCAACAAGTAACATAAATTGAGAATATATCACTAATAATAATAAGTAAAAAGATCATGCAGCTTGTCATATGTACCTTCACTCATGTGATTAGCTTGTATGACACCTAAAACTAGTAATTTTTATTATAATGATCCAAATTATGTTTTAAAGTCAAAGAAAAGTATATTAATCTATGTTATCAAAATTAACCTTCTAAAGATTATTTCATTCTCTATCTTCGATGAAATCATGATTTTAATCATGACCTTAATCTCAAAATTATTTTTTATAGATTTTGAAGGATAAACACAGCTAGATGAGTTTCTTGATTTATTTTATATTGTTGAAGGAGTTTTTAATTTTAAAGATGTTTCTAATCCCTACAAAGTCATGTTTGTCATCGTGAAGTTTAAGAAACATGGCTTTTTATGATAAAAAAAAATCTCAAAAGAAGAGAATAACACTGAGCTAGAAGAAAACTCTCAACATGGGATAAAATAAAGTGGAAACTCAAGAAGAAATATCTTCCTAACAATTATAAGTAAGATGTTTTTACCAAGTTTTATAGTTTAGCCAAAGAAAGGAAGAGCACAGAAATTTTTTGATCTTCGTATAATGAAATATGATCTTAGTAAACTAGAAAAGCAATCCATAGCAAGATATCTAAGTGGACTAAGGCTTGAGATTCATAATGTTATCAACTATAACTTTATTATAGTTATAATGATGTTTCTAAACTTCCTTTCAACGTTGAGAAATAGCAAAACTAAGCTCAAGGGAGTGGTTTTCAATCCATGATGGCTCATTTGCTCGAGGAAATGTGTCTACTTCTAAGGCTACCCTAAATATCAAATCTACACCAAGGGCAGTTTGAAAGGGTGATGGTGGGGCTAATTACAAGCAGCCCTCAAGTCCTTTGGTGGGATTTCTTGTCAATGTTTGTCACGGCTATGCACAGATTACTTCTGAATGTCCTAATCATAAAATTATCACCCTAATTGAAGAAGAGAATGATGATACAATGGATGGATGAGGAGACTCAAATTAATCTAGAAATTGCACCAAAAGATGAAAAGATTACATATGTTATTCATAGACAATCTCTTATGATTTAAAAAAGCTTAAATATTATTAAGAAAGAAACAAAATATCAATGACTTCTCATAGAAAAGTTTGTGATGCGATAATTGATGATGAAAACTTCGAAAATATGGTATAAATCGAGATGGTAACAAATTACACTTGAAGAAAGAGAAGCATCCTCAACCTCATAATGTTTCATGGCTCCAAAAAGATAGCGGAATCAAGGTAAATAAATATTATTTTTTAATTTTCAATTGAAAATAAATATAAAGATATAATATAGTGTGATGATGTTGCTATGGGTGCTTGTCACCTACTTCTTAGGTATCCTTAGTAGTATGATAGAAGAACTTTTTTTGATGACTTTAAAAATACTTATGCTTTCATCAAGGATGGTGTTAAATTATTTTAGATCATTCTAAACCAAAAATTATTTTTAAACTCTATTAAGGGGTAATTTTTTAACTCTTTCTATGTCAAAAGGGAGCTCGAGACAAGCAACAAAGCATATGCACTTACTACTTTGGAGGAGAACAAGGACAGTGGAGATCCCCTCTCATGATGAAACATCTTCTACAAGAATTTTATGATGTTGTATATGAGAAAATTCAATATGATCTTCCACACGTGAGAGAAATTTAATACTCAATTGGTCTTGTACCTTGCGTTGCTTTAGGAAACAAAGCAGCTTATAGAATTAGTCCAAACGAATATGAAGAGCTATAAAGACAAGTGGATAAACTTTTGGCCAAGGGCTTAACAAGAGAATGTTTCGGCTCTTATGTTGTACTATATCCTCGTTTCAAAAAAAAGATGTATCATGGGAAATGTGTATGAATAGCAGAGTTGTAAATAAGATTACTCTTGACAATTGCTTTCTTATTCCTCATCTACATGATCTTCTTATCCAACTTCATGCGGCAACTATATTATCCAAAATTGATCTTTCCAATGGTTATAATCAAATCCATTTGAGACCTGTAGATAAATGAAAAATAACATTAAAAACACAAGGGATAGTCTCTAAAATATATGGTAATATCAGTGTCTTCAATGCTCCTGGTATATTTATACACACCATGAATCATATTTTTTGAACATCTTGTTGATAAATTTGTTGTCATATATTTAGATGATATTCTTATCTATATAATAATAAGAATCAACATATGCAACATCTTTATAAGGTTTTTGATACTTGTGAGAATGAAAGTCATATGTTAAATTGAAGAAATGTATATTTTTCACTAGTAGCCTTATTTTTTGGGGAGGCTATGTTATATCTAAAGATGGAATCAAGATAGATAGATCCTAGTAACGTAGAAACTATCTTGAATTGGCCTAAATCAAAGACATTACATGAACGTTTTATCTTTTCTTATAGTTGATTTTGTAAAAGGATTCAGTTGTATTGTGGCTCCAATCATTGAATTCTTTAAGGCAAATGGTTTTAAATGACAAATGAGGCTCATAAGAGCTTTGAGATTCTAAAAATCAAGATAACCGAACCTCCCATCCTAGTATTCTCAGTTTTTTATAAAGTTTTTGAGGTTGAATGTGATGCTTCCAAGATGGGAATTGATATTTTTTTAGTCAAAAAGGTAAACCAATAGCCTTCTTTGGTAAAAAGCTGAATGAATCTCACACAAATTACTCTAATTATGGTAAAGAATTCTATTTTTCCTTCTATTTTTGTTATTTTAAATGACCTATTTTGATTTAATTTAGTCCCTTACTCAGTTGAAAATTTTCGTTTTTTCCCCATTTTAGCCATATTAATCTATATGAAATTTGCCCAAATGAGCTTGTATATCATCATAGAATCATTTCTGAAATAAAAAAAAAAACTGTTTTTGAATAGGATTACACTCTTTTGGGTACCTATTCATAAACATTAGAACCACATTAAAAATAGTGTATATCAATTCTTACTCCTTTTACAAAATTCAAATTATCTGGAAACCTTTATTTTGACTTACAAAGCCTACGTTGCCATTTTTTTAACTTCATAGGCATTAAGTTAGCCTTCTCACTAATTTCCTGCATTTTAATGTTGAAGGTGTGAAGTTGTACGTTTTTTGGATTTTTTTTCAATTTAAGCTGAATTTAGATATAATACTATTTTGGTCAAGAACCACTTCACTATTATCAGGTAAGGGTTTCTAAAGTTATCAAATGAAAACAAAATTTTCCACACCCCCAAAACTTTACTTATTTCAGTGGTGAACTTGTATAATTTTCTTATTTTTGATAAAATATGAGATGAATTTAAAAGCATTCTCACCTCAAAATAATAATTTTCATCATATTACTTTAAAAAACCATCCAAAATAAAAATGTACAATTTCATCCAAAGACGGTCAACATATATTATGATAATGCTGCTTTAATGTTACAAGGTGCACCAAACTGCTATCTACAAATACACAATTGCCCATAACTATTATGATACTAGTAAGAATTTACATGATTGATATATATATTTTTTATTATTGTCACTATATACAGATTCAATGCTTTCTTTCTTTTTTTCTACTGATGTGGATTATTATGCTTTTTTCTTTCTTCTCCTTCTCGGAGGTAATACGATGTAATTATTTTTCATTTGTATTTAACATCATTTGTTTACTTCTTGTCAAACGTATCTTGTCATTATAGGCTTCTTTTTAGATTTTAAATGTATAATATTCTTCTTTTTAGATTTTAAGTGTATAAATTAGCATTTCTATACCTGATAATGGCCATCACATGAGAGCATGAAATTATCAAAATATCAAAATAGTGAGATGAACAACTTCTCTTCAGTATGAGAAAAAACATAATAGTATCTACCTTTTTTTCTTTGTCTTAGCAAGTTAATCCTTGATGGTAGTTATCAAAATTGATTTTAACCTGTCAGCTATTTGACTATAAAAGTAAAATCATTTCGTAATCTTTTTTCTTATCATTTTCATTCTATAGTTAATATATAAATCATATACATCCTTTAATAAAAATTCATACTTTTCAATTATTTTGTCATGAGCAAGATATATTGACAATTATGAACAAATTACATTTGTTCATTCCTCATTCTCAAGTTTAAATATCCATATAAATTTTTTTTCATAATTTTTCTTAAACTTCAGCATCCTAAGCTTGTACATAGTAAAAGCTCTAAAAGCAACTCAAAATAGTATCTCTATCTCTTATATCAATCATAAGATCATTCGAGAGTTGAATCATTCAATAACTCTTTTTGAGAAGATCTCTTTCACAACTAAAAAATTCCTAGATTACAATCATCGGTGTTGTCATTCCTTATACCATGGCCAAGCTACAAGCACAGCTTAATTCGATCCAAGTACATAAGACTGTCAACGTTGCACTCGAGTTGAGAGGAGTATCCGGAAGATATGATCGAGAGGTTATTTGAACGACTTCCCGAGACGTGGCTCAAAGTGTCCCTTCCTCTTGATTGCCGAAAACTTGCACAAAGGTCGGAGTAAGACGGGAGAGGTTTTCCGACTCGATCCCTCCGATAGTTAAGTTAGTGAGAGTTGAAATTGGAAGAGATGTCATGTACCAGTGCAAAAGGTCCCACCCTCTAGTACTGTTCTTGGGGGTAGCTTTTATACTTGTTCCTTTGTGTCGACATATGTTGTTGTTTAATGATCATTGGCATCACCATACAAAGTTGTTGTTTAATGTAGCTGCCGATGTGGAGGACAGGCAGTTGCCTTATCCCAGGTTTGTGGTCATGAGTCGGTTTGAGATGCTAAGTTGGTTCTACCGTGGCACCCTAGTGACCTCGTGGAATAAAGGGCCAGGATATGCCATTTCAATCTTTACCCCCTACACCCCTCCCCAGGAGTTGTGCCTTAGGAGAATCGAGAGGCACAACTTGGAGCCCATGCTAGTCAGATTAGGGATTGGATTTGGCTCCCTATGACCGAAGCCTGGGAGGCTCGGGCATTGTTTTAGTTGAATTGTGCCTTGGTGTTGTATTGGTGGGACGTACTCGACAATGAGTTAGCTGATATGTGGCCAACAAATGATTGGCTGAGACAAGGTCAGCAAGGAACTGACCGAGACGTGGTCAGCAAGGAATCGACCGAGACTCGATCAGCGAAGGACTAGTCGAAACGAGGTCAGCAAAAGACTGGCCGAGATGTGGTCGACAACGGATTGACCGAGATGAGGTCGGCCAAGGACTAGCCGAGATGAGGTCAGCAAAGGACTGGTCGAGACTCGGTCGGTGAGAGATTGGTTAAGACTCAGTCAACAAGAGACTAGCCAAGATTGGGTTGTAAAGAAACTGATCGAGATAAGGTCGGCAAAGGACTGACCGAGATGAGGTCAACAAAGGATTGGCCAAGGTTGGGTGGGTGAAGGACTGACCGAGATGAGGTTGACGAAGGACTAGCCAAGACAAGGTTGGTGAAGGATTGGCCGAGATGAGGTCGGTGAGAGATTGATCAAGATTAAGTCAGCAAGAGACTGGTCGAGACTAGGTCGGCAAGAGATTAGCCAAGACTGGGTCGGTAAGAGACTAGCTGAGATGAGGTCGGTAAAGGATTAACCGAGACAAGGTCGGCAAATGATTGGTCGAGACTAGGTTGACAAGAGACTGGCCAAGACTTGATCGGTTAAGGACTAGCCAAAACGAGGTAAGCAAAAGACTAGCCGAGATGTGGTCAACAAAGGACTGGCCGAGACGAGGTTGGCCAAGGACTGGCCAAGTTGAGGTCGACAAAGGACTAGCCGAGACGAGGTCGGTGAGAGACTAGTTGAGACTAGATCGACAAGAGACTAGTCGAGATTGGGTTGGCAAGAGATTGATCGAGACGAGGTCAGCAAAGGACTGACAGAGATGAGGTCAACAAAGGACTGGTCGAGATTGGGTGGGCGAAGGACTAGCCGAGACGAGGTCGACAATGGACAAGTCGAGATAAGGTTGGTGAAGAACTGGCCGAGACAAGGTCGGCAAGAGATTAGTCAAGACAATATCAACAAGAGATTGGCTGAGACTGGGTCGGCAAGAGACTGGCTGAGATGAGGTCGACAAAGGATTAGCCGAGACAAGGTCGGCAAATGACTGGTCAAGACTAGATTGACAAGAGCCTAGCTAGGACTGGGTCAACAAAAGACTGGTCGAGACGAGGTCAGCAAAGGACTAGTTGAGACTAGGTTAGCAAAGGACTGACCGAGACGAGGTCGACAAAGGATTGGCCGAGACGAGGTTAGCAAGAGACTAGCCAAGACTAGGTCGGCAAGAGATTGCCCGAGACTAGTTCGACAAAGGACTGACCAAGATGAGGTCGGCAAAGGACTGGTTGAGACTAGGTTGACAAAAGAACTGGCTGAGACTATGTCGTCTAAGGACTGGTCGGGACAAGGTCGACAAAGGACTGGCCGAGATGAGGTCGATAATGGACTGGCTGATATGAGGTCGGTGAGAGACTAACTGAGACTAGGTTCGTAAGAGACTAGACAAGATTGGGTGCGTGAAGGACTGGTTGTTCTAGAGATGGTTGTGATTCCGATGGAGAATCCGTAGATAGTAAGCTTCCTCTATAGGTGGGAAGTTTGAACTATGGTGGTCACTAGTGCGCCTTGCACCTTTCTGATATAGGTCTTTTGCCATCATTATGAGATGTTATGATGTCGCCCTTTGAGAGGCTGATTCTGCGGGCGGGATGTTTTAACCCAAACGGTTATTGGGGGGATCTGATCCCATTTAATGTGAATATATTGAATCTCAGATTTTGATAATGAAATTAATTAATGAATTTATGAACTAATATGCAAGATAAGTGACATAGGAAAATCTTCGATCACGGACGTGAACCATCACAGGGCAAATTGTCGAAGTAGGAAAATCAGACACTGGGTCAGAGAAGTATCATGTTAGAGATTGGACATTAGGTTGGAGGATTAGTCGATGTCCGAAGGATGGACTTCATGCAATGCAATGAGTTTGGGCATCGGGCTGAAAGGATTGAGTATTACACCAAAAGATAAGATGTTATGGGAAGTCAACATGTCGATAGATCGGGCGATACACCGAAGGAAACAACGATGCATTGGAGGTTCAGATGAAGTGTCGGATGATAAGATGACATGCCAAAATACTAGACAACATGTTGATTACTTTGTGATTGTGTTAGATATGTGATTGAGTTGTTAAGTCTTGATCGTGATTGTTTAGAGTCAAGTTAAACTGGTATTAGGCTGAAACCATGTCAACTTGATTTAAATCTCATTGGGCCTAAACTTGGGTTGAATTGGACTTGATGGAAGGCCAATTCAGTGACCTAAAATTGGCCTTGGTGGTGGTACCATCCAAATAACCAAAAAGCACTTTTTATGCTTTTCTAGGTATTTCAAGAGTGGTATCGTTTTATACCAGCAGTTGTACTACCCAACGATGGTGGTATCACCTAGGATGATGGTAGGTAGTCTCGTTAGAGCCTAGATTTCTCATGCTTTATTCGACGGTATACCACCCGACACCGATAGTGATACCACTAGTGCTAGTTTAGGTGCCCTATAAGCCAATCACGTGAGTGATGACACGTGTGACACGCTGCGTGATCTTTTTACTTATGATTATTATTGGCATATTTTCATATTATATTATTTATTGCATATATATTATGATATCCTTGGTTCTGTGCAATAGAAATTGGATCATGATGAGATCACGATAATGAGATCGATTCATCTTTAAACATGAATCCTAAATAATCTCGGTCATAGGTCATTCAAGAGGGATATCGAGATAATCGGACAGACCGGTGTACTATATATCTGTCCATATAATGGAGGTGGGTGGTCTCATAGCCACTTGTGTGGAGACACTATGGATATAGTATAGGTGCTCGTTGGAGAATGAGTTCACTGATTGATCCACTTATGGAATATTGTAAGGTTAATAATACCTAATGTCAGATAGCAATTCCATAGTCCCAATTATGCATCTGGTCCTTAGAGTTGAGACACTAAAGATACTTTATTTGAGTACTCCTTTCTTTGATGACATATTTATAGGTTTGGAAGTTTCAGATCTGGTACAACTGATTATCAAGATTGGCAGCCAAACTTACGAAGGCAATTGAATGTCCATAAAGAATCATCCACTCTCGGTATCGCAAGAGGAATCACATGTGTGCTTGCTCAGATAAATCCCTAGCCATGATCATTCAAATTGAGAGAGGAGTTCTCTAGGAGAATTCGATTAGAGCGAGTCTCAAACGGATTCCGTGTGTGACCTAACAGTACCATATCCAATATATGGTCTCTGGGATATAGTTGGATGAGGGATTATAGATACATTATAACTATGGATAGACAAGTCCAATGGATTCGATCCCTTTGTACCATTTGAGGACTATGACATAGTGGCCAAGTACGTCCATAGTTGATGAGTCGAGTGAATTATTATGTGGATAATAATTCACTATATCAGAAGGAGTTCTGATAGGAGCGACTCATGGCCAGCTCGATATCGGGCCTAGAGGGTCACGTAGATATAGTTGATGCTTCAGCGAATAGAGGATTGGATAGAGATCCAATTAGCCCCTATTCTCATTAGATGAGACCCTGCATTGATGGACTCATTGCAGAGGCCCAATTAGAGGCCAAAGGGTTTATTGATAAAGATCCAATAATGCAAGGTTAATGGATAATTGGATAGAGATCCAATACCCACTAAGGCAGGACCCATAAGGTTTTTAGTGGCTCTCTATAAATAAGAGGGTAGGCACATAGTTGATAGGTTGTAGCTTTGGCCACCTTCTCCTATTCTCTTCCCTTTCTCTAAGCAAGAGTTGTGAGACCTGAGATTGCAATTAGAGGAGTATCGATGTAGAGATCTATCGTGTGGATACCGCTAGAGAGGAGGACGCTTGACCTCTTTCATCCTCTCCATCCAGATCTGAAAAACAGGGATATACGATCTCCCTAGGTAAACAATCTCTCACATGATATGATTTTCTCATAACACAATCTTTTGCATAATGATTTGATCTGCATAGGAAACATGTTTCCTTTTATCTTTCATTGCACATGTGATGCTCCCGCTTGGTTTCCCAACAACCAGTACCCAAAAATTTGATAATGTAAATTTTTAGCTCTATTTTTGAAACTTTTGGGGGTCTATAAATACCTCACTCATGCTTTCTTGATGCAAAAGTGAACTAAGGTGAACAAAAAAAAATTCTTGAGGTTAAAAGTATTGTAAACTCTTGAAAGTGTTGAGTCTCTTCCTCCTTGAGTTTAGTGGTTATTCTAAGGAGGTGTGAGGTCTTGTGCAAAAGAGTTTATGTAAATGTTCTCTCCTGAGCCTAGTAAAAGGAGAAGGGTTGTAATAATGGTAGTTGATCTTCGCCCGTTGGAAAAAAGATTAGAAGTCAGTGGCCTCGAGAGAAGAGAAATCGAGAGTGGACATAGGTCGGGACGACCAAACCACTATAAATCGATTTATATTTTCTTACTTTCTTTATCTTATTATTGCTTACTGGTTTACTTCACTCTCTATCCTCACTTATACTTTTGGTTAAACGTATTTTTGATTCATATCTTCATTTGAACTTTTTTAAATTGAAACTTTTATTGCGAAAGCACTAATTTACCCCCCCACATTTTAGTGCCATTACGATCCTAATATTGATATCAAAGCTAGGTTCTCTCAGTTGGATTAACACCCAAGAGAGAGTTAATGGTTTTTTCTAACAATCACGAGGGTCACTATATTACTAGTCCTCCTATGTTCAATGGGACAGACTACATTTATTAAAAAATATGAATAATTTTTTTTTAATTTCTATAATTTTGATCTATGGAACGTTATTGAATGTGATTTTTAAACCATCTCTCACATTATGCAGTTTTTTATTTTTGTGATTTTCTCGTGACCTAATTTTTGTACGATGATTTGATCTGCATAGGAAACCTATTTTGTTTTGATTTTCTACTACGCATGTGATGCTCCCGCTTGGTTTCGCAACAGTGGTATTGACCCAAGATTATTCATGTAAAAATTAATTTTAAACTGCATGTGATGAGATTGAATTATGTAGAACCGTTCTACGCGTTTGTTGTAGCGATTGACAGGGATGATAGCGCTGCCTACGGGCGAGGGGCTGCCACCTGCATGTTGTCACCCTACAGGGTCGGTCGACCATGGCCAGGCCCCCTGTAGGGGCGACTAGCCACGGCCAGGGCCCCCTTGCAAGGGGCGACCAGGTTGTAGTAGGTGTAGGCAACTGCCCACGGCCAGGCCGCAAGGGGTAGCCACCCACGGCTAGGCCACAAGGGGTAGTGCCACCGCAGCCAAGGCTACTGCTTGCAAGGGCGATCGCTCGCGAGAGCGACCGCCAACAGGGGCAGCGCCTATGGAGGCGACGACGCCTACGGGCACAACGCTCGCAGGCATGGGCAACACCCGTAGGAAAGGGCAGCCTCCGCCTACGCAGGGGCAGTGGCGATGACCCGTTGGAGGTGGGCGAGGGTTAGGGTTTCTATTTTTGAAAGGATAATTATGCCCCTTTGAATTTGAGAAATTTCGTGCATGTCATATTCTCTATAATTCCCAAAATACCCTCCATAATTCTTGAAATTCTAAGGACAGTCCTTTTGTCCAAAATTCTGAAAATGCCCTTGACAATTATGAAAATTTTGAGCATGACCTGATTTTCAAGAAAATAATTATTTAAATAGTTTAATTAATTATCATATATCTAGTAATCCTACATGTGATATGATGTGTTTAAGTGATATATGATGTTGATGGATTATAATGAGTCATGTGTTGTTATGTGTGTAATTGTGATTATTATTATTATTATTATTGAGGCCTACGAGCCTTTATTTTTTCTCGTTTATTATCGGGCCTGCGTGTTTCTGATTATTTTATATTACATGGAGAGAAGCGACGGGAGTGTGGAGGTGACAGCGGGGCCCACGATATCGTGGCGGGAGATCACGATGCATGGTGATGCGACGAGGATCTAATGAAACCGATGAGGTGATAGTGGGACCCACGATGTCGTGGCGGGAGATCACAATGCATGGTGATGCGACGAGGATCTAATGGGACCGATAATGACGAGATTAACAATCATAAGGCATAAGGATGTACCAATCCACATATAGATCCTATTGTGAGTGATTCCCATTAGATCGGGCTAAATCATATTAAGTGACAGTTCATGATCATCCGATCATCCGGTGTGTATATATATATATATATACATGTATATATATATACATATACATATATATGTATATATATGTATATGTATATATATATATGTATATATGTATACATATATATATACATATATATATAGAAAAGAGAAAAACACACCTAGAGCAGCTAGGCACTCACGACACAAACAAACAGGATAATCAAACACCCCACGAGACACGTCTTACTTCATTAGTTGGCAGGCCCTAACTCTTTGCTTTAAAGCCGATGCTCCTCCCTTCCAAGCTTATTTCTCATTACAAACCTCTTTAATATTCATATTATAATGATAAGAAAAAGATTTAATTATAATAAGATTAATTATAATAGAAAATACTATTGATAATATGTTCTCGTATAGTAAAGTAAGAAATGAGAAAAGAAAGAAAAGAAACAATTGAAAACAAAAGAAGAAAAGAAATAATATGTTCTCGTAAAGTAATAAGAAAAGAAAGAAGATATATACGACTTTGAGGAATATGAGCACTTGTTTTTGCACCTCAAGAAAGAGCTTCCTAAACTTCCTGGCCTACTTTCCCTTTGTACTCCTTCGTACATTCTTATTCGTATATTCTTATTCCTAAGTGGAAATCATATCCTTCTCGTGTTTTTCATTAGCAACCATGATGGCTGTTGGCTTGGCTTCCCTTATTCTCTGAATGATAACAACCATATTCTATACTTATATTCCATACTTATATTCTATAACATACTACTTATATTCTCTATATGCTCAGAAAGGAGGAACAATAATTGAAAGAAATGCTTGAATGATTACACTACTATTTATATTCTATCTATGCACCACATCATAGATAGAATATATGATGTTTGTGACATGACATATTAGGAGACCGATACAAAATAAAAAATTTCTCCTACGATATATTAAGTCGGTAAGCGTGAGGCAATTAGATTGACCCACGTGGCCTTCCATCGTTATAGGAATAAATGAATTATGACATAGGTTGAGTTGGTCAAGTCCCTCGAGGCTCACCTATCTACATGATCGAGTTCTTGCCTACGACATATAGATGTCGCTGGTAATCTAAGGACATGGTATGACTTGGTCGAGCAGTCGAGAGCATATCAATTAAATTAGACTCATCTTATAACGATGGTGATGACTTAACTGAATTCCATAGTTGATCGAGCAGTCGAGACTATGATGATTCAGAGGCCAAACATAACAGGAATCACAAGGAGTTGTGATTAATAAGAGTTGTCTACCTTTCGGGCTTAGTATAATTGGTCGAGTCACTCGAGATTGCACTAAGATGCCGATTGGATCCTGATCCCCACTAGGAGTCTATCGAAGACTTCCGTCTCACGTGTCGAGGGTGTCATGTGATTCGTTAGGAAAATAGTGGGAGTACAGTAACATAGAAGTCCATATCTTAATTAGTTTTTTATATAAAATCTGTATGTGATTTATTTATGTTATATCTTGTTTGTTAGAAACATGTCGCTTATAAACCCCCTGCATGTCATACTTGATGCCAACCGCCTCACTGGTCCTAACTACACAGATTGGCTCCGTAATTTGAGAATTATTCTCACGATAGATAAAATTGCATACGTCATTGATACAATTATGCCCACGTTGGAAGAAGGGGCAAGCGAGGATGAGATCGTTCGCTATATGAAGCATATAGATGATTCCACATTGGCAAAATGTTACATGTTGGCCTCCATGACTTGAGTTACAGAGGCAACATGAGAGCATGGATGTAAATTCTATCATTCTTCATCTCTATCAGCTGTTTGAGAAACAATGACAAACTCAAATGTATGAGATATCTAAGAGACTCTTCCAAGCCAGGATGACAGAAGAGACATCGGTTGAGAACCATGTCCTAAAGATAATAGCATGGATCGAGAAACTCACAGGTCTAGAAATAGTCCTAGAGGATAACCTATGCATTGATCTTATACTTCAGTCCCTGCCAGATTCCTTTTCTCACTTCATCATGAATTTTAACATAAGCAAGTTTGATTTAACTCTCCCTGAGCTCCTCAATATGTTGAGGGAAGCTGAGAGTGTCATTATGAAAGAGAAGCCAATTCTCTATATTGGTGAGACCAGGAAGAAAATGAAGGCTAATAAGACCTTAAGAAGGGCAAGGGCAAAGAAAGACCAGGTAAGACAAAGGTTGCCAAGAAATATTTGGTAAAGGATAAAGGACAGTGCTTCCACTATAGCCAAGACGAGCATTAGAAGAGAAATTGTAAGGACTACCTTGCAGATAAGGCGAAACAGAAGCTTGAAGAAGCTTCAAGTATATTCATGAGTAGTCTTAACTTATCAGATTTTCATAATAACACATGGGTATTGGATACCAGGATATCTACAATTAGTTATAAGTTCTGGCAAAACCTAGGAGATTGGCCAAAGATGAGATGTGCCTCAAAATGGGCAATGGAGCAAGAGTTGCTACAGTTGCTGTTGGGGAGGTCACCCTACATCTGTTTGGTAGAGATGTTATTGCATTGAATGCATGTTATTTTGTTCCCTCTATTATCAAAAATATTATTTTCATCTCTTGTTTGATAATTAGTTGATATAAATTAGTTTTTGAGAACAATAGTTGTTCAATAATTATAGATGATGTGATGATTACTAGAGGGACCTTGATAAATGGCTTATATGTGTTACACTTCTCTACACATCATGAATATAAATATGTTTAAGAGGAAAAGAGATGAGGTGAACAATGCATACCTATAACATTGTAGGCTAAGTCATATATATGAGGGAATGATTCAAAAGTTGCTGAAAGGTGGATACTTTGATCCATTTGACTTTGAGTCATATACAACTTACAAACCTTGCCTTCGTGGGAAGATGACTAACTCTCCTTTTAGTGGAACTGGAGAGAGAGCATATCATTATAGGAATAAATTGGATCACGATATATGTTGAGTTGATCAAGTCCCTCGAGGCTCATCTATCCTTGTTGTTCGAGATCTTGCCTACGACATGAGATGTCACCGGTGACCTGAGGACATGGTATTGCTTGGTTGAGTCCCTCGAAAGCATATCATCAAATCAGACTCATCTTGTAACGATGGTGATGACTTAACCATATATCATGGTTGGTCGAGTCCCTCGAGACCATGGTATTTCAGAGGTCGAAAAGGATGAGAATCATAAGGAGTTATGATTGATAAGAGTTTCCTAACTTTTTATGCTTAATGTGATTAGTCGAGTCTCTCGAGATCATACTAAGATGCCGATCATCTCTGTCACAACCCTCGAAATATTTAATTTGAGAAAGGCGTGACCCTGCCTTAAATATTATTAAGATTATAAATTTCATCAACTATCCAAATCCAAAATCGAAACAAACATATGATAATACTAAGAAAAATATGCTAAGCCATTCAATCACTTTCATAAAAACCTATGCAGATACCACCACCTCTCATATTATACAACAAGTTTAAAATTCGAGATCCCAAAATAAGAGAGTACTTTTAAAACCTTTACATAATTACTCCACTTCATAATATATCTATAACTTTATATTAGACACAAGGTATTCCACATACAATGATAACATATTATCTAATAAGATTTAGCCCAAGAACTTCTTGCTTTCCACTGCTTTAGCCCTGTATCGAGTATTTCAATAAATGTCATGCTAACTTGAAAAAGATTAGATAGCAAACACAATTTTGCAAAGAAATACCCCACTTGTTTCTCGAGAAGAGATGGGAAACATGCTCAATATCATTTGATTGAATAGTTGCCTCAGCTCCTTATTGTTTGAAGAAACCCTCCCCTTCAATTGGTCTTTTTTCACGAAAAGCAAACATGAGATAACAAATCAAGTTTCCCTAAGATTTCGAATAGCTATCCCAAATTCAAGTTGATTATGTTTCGCTTCTTCCTCGGAGAAAGACAATCAAACAATTCTCAATCATGGTCCTTGCGGATCGGATCATCCGTATAGGATAAAAAAAGAAACCCCAAATATTCGCTTTCTTTCTCTTTGAATAAGATCCCAATTCCAGCTACGGTTTCATTAGATATCTTACAACTAGAATCCCTCTTTTTTCCGATCTGGTTCCTCCACCACCGCGAACTCTGGTTAGATTCAGGCATGATACACTTTTTATTTATTGGGAGAACCCAAGTACTCTCTTGCGGATCCATGAAACAACTCTCAGAAATCTTTTCCCTTTTGGAAGATACAGGAGCGAAACAGTCAACCTATTGATATTGGAAGACCAAAAAGATTCTTCCAACAGAGTGAGCTTTGATGCCCATCAAGTATCAAACAGGTTATAGGCAAGGAAAAGTGTTTATGAATTGAATCTAATATCAAAATGCAAGGTAGGGAATACAAAAGTTTTCACAACGTTTGTCACATTCAAAGCATACTTAAATCCGTAACAATTTGGGAAAGGTAGTTGAAACATATATGGCATATCAATAACACATGAAACACTTCCAAACATGTCAAGAGAACAAATAACAAATTTAAGCTCATATGTCGCATTTGAAGTTGGATGCATATTATTCCCATCCAAAGCATAATAGGAAAACACATAAGCAATACTTTAGATAACCTATCAAATAAAACATAGAGGGTGAAGTGGGATCATAAACATAATATGATTCATCCATTGTTAAATAACCATCAAACATAAATCTCCCACGTTTGGGAGCTCCATCCATCCATATTTGAGTGAAGTCATAGGGGGCCGACAGAGCATCACGGGCTCTAAGCAGAACTCCCTTTATCATTTTTGGCAAAGGTTCATATTATCCCACAAATACTAGAGTACAAAAGGACATGAGCAATGAATTTGACATATATCGGAAGCACAAGTGGAACAATAAATCATGCATGCGCCTAAACAAAATAATATGATGTAATATTAATTAGTATATAACATATTTAGATATGTAAGAAAATCAAAGACAAGAGCATCATATATTTTAGTTTTGAAATGGATGAAGCAAGTATAGACAGAATTGATACGATTTCCTATTCTGGCATAATTCAAAAGGCACATTACAAAGTTATTTAAATAATCAAATATGCTTCAAATTACTCAAAAAGGATATCTTTGGAAAATTAAATCAATCTAGTTTTAGGTAAAATAAATTTCATACAAATTGAAGGTCTCTACAAAAAGTTATTGATGATTTGGCAACCAAAGGTTCGAAATCGGATAGAACACCAGGGGAGGCTCTATGGAATTGATCTTTAAGAAGATTAATCCTTGGAACGCTATAAGGGTTCCTCCCTCCTAAACTTGGCACAATGGCTAAAAAAGAGTTGTTAATTGCTTGATTAAAGAGGGGGGCGGCTACATCTTTAAATAGGGATCAAAACCCTAGCCTAAGGGGGTATTTGTCTAAGTAAAATTACCCATTTACCCCTCCTATAGCTGACCTGCCTTAATAGGAATAGGGGGCGGTTAAGTTGGCTCTATAGCCGACCTAAGCAGGGGGAAACCCTGGCCGACTAGCCCAGTAAAGGTGGGCGATGGCCACTAAGCCCTAAGGACTAATATAAACCATAGTCATACTCATTTATAAGATAGGAGTGGCATTATTACAATCTAGCAGGGTTTTTTTATTGACTAGTACTGAGATGATTAGGACTCCACCCTGCTGGAGTCCTATCAAGTCGACCCTCTTCAAATCAGTCTTGTCCTCAAGGCTAAGGGTCCATAAACTCTGAAAACTAGATCTTTAACTCCTCATGTGACTCCCATATTACATCTTCGGATGGTAAGTTAGTCCACTTTATAAGTACTTCGGTTGAAGGGCGTCGTCGGTGCATCACAATCCTTCGATCAAGTATAGCTTCAGGTTGGGCTTTGATTTTACTATCATTGCTGGTGCTTGGTAGCTGAGTTTGGGCCTTCTCATGTTCTCCCAACTTTAGCTTCAATAAGGATACGTGGAAGACAAGATGTTTCTTAGTGTCATATGGAAGTTTTAATTTGTATGTCACGGCCCTAACGCGCTCTAAGATCTGGAATGGCCCATAAAATCATGAAGACAACTTCATTGATGCTCTTGCGTTGATTGATAGCTGCTTGTATGGCTAGAGCCGAAGGTAGACCCAATCTCTCATTGCGAATTCCCGCTCACTCCAGTGGTTGTCTGCTTGTTGCTTCATGCGGGCTTGAGTGGCATTCAAGTTGTCTTTCAGCAGCTACATCAGTTTGTCCCTGTTAATTAAATTTTGGTCGACCTGATCTACTTTGGTCGAACCAAGCACATATCTGGGTATTACAGGGGTCGGTCAGCCATACACTGCCTCACAAGGGGTACATTTAGTTGATGAATGAAATATCATGTTGTACCACCATTCAGCCCAAGGAAGCCACCTTGTACACTCTCTGGGCCGATCGCTGGTGAAGCTCCGTAGGTATGTCTCGAGGCATCTGTTCATCACTTCTGTTTAGTCGTCTGTCTGGGTATGATAGGTTGTGCTTATCTTCAACTGGGTGCCCAGTAGATGAAAGAGCTCTGTCCAAAATTTACTTGTGAATATCCCGTCACAGTCGCTCACAATCAATCTTGGCATCCCATGCAGTTTTACTATATGTTCCACAAAAAGTTGAGCAATACTAGCAGCGGTATAAGGATGTTTCATAGCACAGAAGTGAGCATACTTAGTTAGGCGATCTACCACCACAAAGATCGTGCTTTTACCTTGGGATAGTGGCAGCCCCTCGATGAAATCCATAGAAATGTCGGTCCATGCTGAGTCCGGTATGGGTAGTGGCTGTAGTTTCTCTGGACTTGCCACTGTTTTGCCTTTCTACTGCTGACATACATCACATTTGGATACATAATCATAAATTAAATTTTTCATGTCCTTCTAAAAGAAGTTTTGCTTCACCCTTTTGTAAGTCCTCAGAAATTCGGAGTGCCCTACCGAGGGTGAAGAATGCATCTCATGCAAATTAATTTGAATGCAAGGGAAAGAAGAAACAATAATAATTCGATCTTTGTAGCGCAAGTCTTTTGAATCCCACAAGTAGTGACCATGGACCCCGGGTCCTTCTCCAACTTTTCTATGATGGCTCAGGCTTCTGGAACATTCTTCTATTCCTCCCTAATGTTGTCGAGGAAGTCGGTGGAGGGAAGGGAGATGGCTGAAATTTTGGCTTGTCCCGGTAGCCGAGATAAGGCATCGACAATAACATCCTCTTTTTCTTTTCGGTAAGTAATTTTATAATCAAAGCCAAGGAGTTTAGTTACCCATCATTGCTACTCCAGGGAGGATATTTTCTGCTCCAAAAACTATTTAAGACTTCGATGGTCGGTCTTAATCTGGAAGCGCCGGCCGATCAGGTAGGGTCTCCACTTTGTGACTGCGTATACGATGACAAGCATTTCTTTGTCATACACTAACATTTTAAGATATGAAGGAGATAAAGCTTTGCTGGTGTAGGCAAGGGGTCGGCCATCTTACATTAAAACAACTCCAATTCCAACTCCGGACGCGTCGACCTTAATCACGAAAGTTCGGCTGAAATCGGGTAGGGCTAAGACCGGCATCGTCGTCATGGTGACCTTGAGTCTTTCAAAGGCTGTGGAGGCTTGAACCATCCACGAGGAGTCCTTCTTGAGTAGGGACATGAGTGGGGAACTGATCTTGCCATAATCTCTCATGAACTTTCAGTAGTAGCCCGTGAGTCCAAGGAAGCCACGTAGTGATTTTACGTTTGTAGGTCTCAGCCATCCTTGCGTTGCCTCGATCTTTGTCAGGTCTACCGCTAGTCTATCCTCTGATATAATATGCCCTAGATACTCCACTTTATGCTGTAAGAAGCTGCACTTTGACTATTTAACATAAAGAGTATTCTTTCGAAGAATGGTTAGAACAGTTCGTTAGTGCTCAAAATGTATATCAAGCGTAGGGCTATAAATGAGAATATAATCAAAGAATACCAATACGAACTTGCGTAGAAACCTTCGAAAGATGTTATTCATCAAGCTTTGAAAGGTAGAAGGAGCATTTGTAAGTCCGAAAGGCATTACCAAAAACTTGTAGTGGATGTTATGCATGTGGAATGCAGTTTTCAAAATATCTTCAGTACATACCCGAATCTGATGGTATCTGAATCAAAGATCCAATTTAGTGAAGACTCGAGCTCCTTTTAATTCATCCAAGAGTTCATCTATGATTGGAATAGGATATTTGTCCTTGACGGTGATGGCGTTTCGAGTCCGGTAGTCAATGCACATCCGCCACGTACCATCCTTCTTGCGCACTAGCAACACCGGTGAGGAGTAAGGGCTGCAACTCGGTCGAATCACCCCAGTGTCAAGCATCTCTTTAACAATATTCTCGATCTCATCCTTCTGCAAGTGAGAATATTAGTACGGTCACAAATTTGCTGGAGGTTTGCCTGGCAAAGTAGGAATACGGTGGTCATGCGGTTAGTTAGGGGTAGCCCGCGCGGCTCCGTGAAAACATCCGTGAATTCACCTAGTAAGAGGGCAAGTTTAGGATATGAGGTTTGATGTTCTCCCCCTTAGGTGAATCCACCATGTGCTTTGTGTAAAACCTTCTCCATTCGTTACGACGAACGGTGGAAATATGGCTCTCACGCTTACCTCGTAATGTGACCTGTCTCCCTTCGCAATAAAATTTCATGATTAATTTATAAAGATTCCAGGAGATATCACCTAGCATTGTGAGCCATTCGATCTCGAGTATGGCTTCATAATCATCGATAGGTAGGATAATGAAATCAGCTACCACTTCTTGGTCTTAGAGGATTAGTTTCACCAGCGGGCACCGTTGGTCGCAATTGAGGATTCGGGTGTCGGCGACCTTTACGTCAAATTTGTTGCAACCTTCAATTTGAAGCGCCAAACGTGCAACAACCTTACTATTGAGGAAGTTATTTGTGTAGCCCGTGTTGATGAAAATGGTGATGGGTTGCTGTTATAGAAGTCATCCAACTTTCATCGTCAGCAGGTTGGAGTAGCCGACCAATGCGTGCACTGTGTAGTCGGCTGGTTGGGGCTCTTCCTCCATGGCTTCTTCTTCAGGTTCAATCACAAGGAGTCGGCCCTTTGTGCAGCGATGTTCTCGGCTCCATGGTTCATCACAGTGCCAACACAATCCTTTAGCCGATCGTTCACGAAGCTCATCCCTTATCAATTTTTTTGGTGCGGAAGCTCAGATGGCAGTAGAGGGGGTTATAAGCCTCGACATGGCTGGTCGGGGAGTGACCCTTGTCATTCATACCTTTTGGTTCAGTCGTTCTTATTGAATACAGGTGAAAGAAATCGCCGCCATAAGAGTGTACGGTTGTCACGCCTTTATTTCTCTCCGAATCTCCGGCTTTAGGCCTTCAATGAAAGTCCATAAAAGTTATTTTTCAGACCAATCCACAGTTTGATTAGATAAACATTCAAACCTTGTTTGGTATTCTTATATTGTGGAGGTTTGATGACCCTTTGCCAATTGTCTGCTGATGTTGTCGAAATTGGTTGGTCCAAAGCGGTTTAGTAGTCTTACCTTGAATCACTACCAAGAAAGACTCTGTGAGTGTGCTTAAACAAATTGAACCACTGAATAATATCTCTCTTAAGGTGGATGGTAGTAATCTCCACCTGTGTAGCATCATCGGTTCAGTAGAACCGAAAATAACGCTCCATGCGCGAGATCCACCGGATTGGGTCTCCCTCTTTCCATCTAGGGAAATAAACTCTAATGCGTGGATTGTTGGGATCTAAAGTGATGTGGCCACATTCTTAAGTATCGTCTCATCGAGCTAAAGTTTCTCCTTGCTATGATTTCCTCGGGCTCAATGGTCGGCCTATGCTGAATTCGACGAAAAGGGATTGCATCTTCTCATCCATGCGACTTTCAAAGGCTTCAAACTTTGCATTGATAGCCTCCTCTGATGCAATAGTATACACCTCTAGATTTGTAATATCGAGATCCTTTTTTTATTGTCGGGTTAGTGGCATGAGAATTTTGGAGAAGGGAGTAGCCGGTTGGAAGGTGAATTAGTTTGAATAAGAGTAGGCTGCGGTTTAGGGCTGATTTAGGTGGCTATTTGGGTTCGATGTATGATAAGATTTGGAATGGTTTTTGGTGAGGATGGTAGGGTTTGGAGATAAGGAAAAGAGAGTCCAAAATCCCAAAATAGCACCCAAATCTGATAGGATTCGATGAAAAAAGGTGTTGCGATGTGCTGTCCTATCGAACAGATTTTACGTCGGGGAAATGATGATTTCTCGACATAAATTCCAAAGGAAAGTTCAAGGGACTTATGCAAAAACCCTCGGTTCAGATGTTGTTAATAGCAGTGAAAAGTTTGACAAAATTTTGGCAGCATAACAGTAGGGAAATAGGGCAAAAGATGAAAGACAGATGCTTCATCGTAAAATTTCAATACTGCGTGATGGTGAAAGATTGCACAAGAAAACCGGTTATAGAAGGAGTTTTTTCTATAAATCAATCCCAGATGAAAGCCAAGTTGACCTTTGGAATTGTGCAAAAATTTTGACCAAAAAGGAGAAGAAATAAACTGATTTCACAAAGCAAATAGGCGGCTTAAAATTTTTGCAATGTTTTGCTTTAGCAACAACTATAATGTTTGCGACAAACAAAATTTACAGCGGATAAAATTTGAAAAAAATCTTCAACGTGTAAAGTAAGGAATCTTATAGTATTGAAGAGGCGTGGATGATAAAAATATATCAGATTTTCAGATCACGCAGGGGGCGGCAGTATATAGATGGATCTGTGGCTTGGTGGGCGACGATGGATGGAGGCGATGTCAAAAGCAATTATGGGAATTGCTTGGAAGATGGAGGCAACAGAGACAGCTATAGGGCAACAGGAATGCGACTCTGATACCAAATGATAGAATCCTAGGGGAGGCTCTATGGAATTGATCTTTGAGGGGGATCAACCCTTGGAATGCTATAGGGGTTCCTCCCTCCTAGACTCGACACAATGGCTGAAAAAGAGTTGTTAATTGTTTAATTAAAGAGGTGGGCGACTACATCTTTAAATATGTATCAAAACCCTAGCCTAAGGAGGTGCTTGCTTAAATAAAATTACTCATTTGCCCCTCCTATAGCCGACCTGTCTTAGTAGGAACAAGGGGCGGCTAGGTTGGCTCTATAGTCGACCTAAGCAGAAGGAAACCCTGCATTAGAAAATAGAGTCCTAATCATCTTAAAGGCTAATCTAAACTCTAACCATACTCCTTTATAAGATAGGAGTGACTTTATTATAATCTAGCAGAGTTTGTTTATTGACTAGTACTAAGATGATTAGGACTCAACCCTGCTGGAGTCCTATCAGAATCATAATCCTTGTTTTGTAGAATTCATATGGTCCATCAAAATAGAGGTTTTGATAATCATTTGGATTCTAAATCTTTTAATCTTGGTTTCAACGGAAAGATTATAAGTCTAATTTCTAATGAATCCAGTTCTACATAAATCAGAGACTCCAACAAGAAGATATAGGCAATATAGTGATGAAAAGTCAAGAGCTACAAACTCTATTTTACAGATTTCATATGCTCAATTGAAATAAACGTTTGGGCTATCAAATGAACTCCAAATTCTTCAAAATCAGTTTCAAAAGAAAGATCCGTGAATCTATTTTTGAAAAAACTAAGGTTTGTCCAAATTAGAGGTCTGTATTGAAAGTTATAACTTGAACAAAACAAGTAAGTCATGGTCTTAAAAAATCATAGATTCACACTTTGGCAGTCAACAAAAGATATTTCAGATTTGTTCTAAAATTTTCTCATAATCAAGGTAAAAACAAAGATAAATTTTAGTATGAGAAAGAACACTTGCCTTTGAAGATTTTGATCCCAAATATGTGGATTTGATCAAAATCTCAAAACCCCCAAATCTTTTCTTCTCTTCTTCTTCTTCTTCTTCTCAAGTTTACATTGTAGCAAATCTCTTTTCTTCTCTAATTGCTAATTGTTTTAGCTAACATATGAGTTGCTAGGTGACAAGCATACATGTAAGGTGCTTATGTGTCACCTATGCACATGCATAAGTGACACCACTTTAAACTAGGTAGTGACACATGTCCTCCCCATTTTTTTTAACTTAATGTGAATCTTTCACAATTTATTTCATATTTTTAATATTCAAATTTAGATCCTAGCAATAAACTTTTAATATAAAACTATTTAATCAAAATAATTATTAAACAAATCCTCAAATTTATAAATTAGGTCCTCATAAATAATTTAAAATATATCATTATAAATATTTCAGAAATGAGAGATATTACACTCTCACCCCTTAAAATAAAATTTTAGTCCTCTAAATTTATCATACCTCCATCGACAAAAAGATGAGGATAGATTTTCTTCATTTCTTCTTCTGACTCCCAAGTTGTTTCATCGCCTCCATATCACTTTAACTAGAGGAATGACCCAATTCCTTAGGATTTTCTCTCTTTTATCAATAATCAATTATAGGTTCTTCCACATAGGATAAGTTATCTATTGAATTTCAGATTTTAATGATGAAATCAATTGATGAGTGTTCGATCTAACAAGGTTGTTAGAGTTGATTGATGCAAAATTAACTACGATAAAGAGAAGATTACAATTAGAGGTTTGACCAAAGTCAAGTCTAGGCATCAGGCCGGGGTTCGGACAATGCGGATGGGAACTCGTCTGGAGTGCATCGAGAGCTCGCTGAGTGTATCAAGAGCTTGCCAGGATGACGCAAGGGAGTTCGTCAGAAGAAGACCGAGACTCGCCATAAGATTATCGAGGGTAGCTGAAAAGCTTGTCCGGAGTTGGGAATGTCTTGAAGTGGATGTGTTGGTCATTAAGATTATAATTAATTAAGTCACAGTTAGCATCATGCAGGTTAACCATGATGGTGAAAAGGAATTACATATCAGACATGGACCTAAGATTAAGCTTAGGCATCGGGCCAAGGTTTGGATGGTGTGGTGGGAGCTCGCCGGGAGTTCACTAGGACTTCGCCGAAGGTATCGGGAAGATCGCTAAGAACACGCCGGAGGAGGATCGTAAGACTCACCACAAGGAATGCCGAAGGTTGTTGGATTGCGGGAGTGAGGTCATTAAGCTTGGTGGTGATGTATGATTGTAATACTTAAGTCATAGGTTAAGGTTGAGTCCAAAATGAGTGTGATTTGGAAGGAATCCAAATCAAATCAATGAGGCAACTAGGTCCACTAAAAGTGTTTGATTGAGCTCAGCTTGAGCTCAATTGGTTGACCAGAGAATTGGTTAATATATAGTTCAAGTCGAGATTGGAAAAGTGAAGGGAATCACTTTTTCGGGATTCCCGACGGCTGAACCACTGGTGAGCGGCGAGTGTATCACCACTGCCCAGGTTTTCGGACGGCTGATGGAGGCTGAACCGTCCAAGACCGATGGGTAAATTGCCCATACCAGGTTTTCGGGTGGCTACACCGCCGGCGCCAACAGGTGAAAACCGCCCATACCCGAATTTTTTGGATACGTTTGAGTTTTGGCTCCAAATTCTGTAACTATTTGGGGCCTATAAAAAATTTTCTTGCATTCAAAACAATAATTTGGGGATCAAAATTCTGTGAAAAGCTTATATAAATTATAAGAAAAAGAAAAAGATAAGGGAGTGATCCAAGTGTGTAATCTTGTCTCCCTAGAAATGTTGTAAGGGTTTGATCTTCACCAAAAGGAGATCAATAGTGGACGCTGGTGTGCCTCAAGGAGGAGGACTCGGGAAGTGGACGTAGGCCAATGTTGAGGCCGAACCACTATAAATTGGAAGTGTTTCTGACTTGTTTTATTTACTACTTACAATTGTTGAGTTCTTAATTATGTTCAACAAAATATAAAGTGACGCTTTCGATTTTATTTACTCCTTGAAAGCAAGGTTTTAAGTTAAGCACTTCCAGAAAACATAGTATTTTATTTTGAATCATTCACTTACTTTACTTGAATGAAAAACTTTCGATTTTCCTATCTTGCTTCAAGCGAAAAGTTTTCGTTAAAACAAGAATTTACACGTACACTAATTCAACTCCCCTCTTAGTGCCAATTGATCCTAACAATTGGTATCAGAGCAAGGTCTTACACTTTGGACTAAACACCCATTAGAGTAAATGACTTTGTTTAGCATGAATGAGGGTCAATGCATCACAAGTCCTCCTATGCTTAATGGGATGAACTATACATCTTGAAAATTTTGAATGCGTATCTTTTTTACTTCAATAGATCTTGATTTGTGGTGTATTATTGAAAAATATTTTTAGAAGTCATCCAATCTAATAAATGATTAGAATGATTATGAAAAATAAATATTTTCTTTAAATGCCAAGGCTATGAATGTCTTTTATTTTTGCTCTAGACAAAAATAAATTTGATCATATTTCCTCTTGTGATTCGACTTTCGATATTTGGCATACATTGAAAATCACACTTGACAGCACAATTAATCTAAAAGAATCATTAAATAAAATATCTTACAAAAATAAATAAGAAGAATACCTTTCTAAGAATTTGATATTGAGAACCCAAGAACGCCTTCCAAAGAACCAGAAGGAAGTCGAACTAAAGAAAACATATGATTCCTCGAGTGAAATCTTGAGTGATGTGAACTTTGAACCTTTAACACATGAACCAGATAAATTAATCAACATGAACTATAAAAATGATCTAAAGAAGGACCAAAACCTCTTGCTATAAACGAAAAACATATGAATCTCAGATTTTGATGATAAAATTAATTGATGAGTATTTAATCTAATAAGGTTGTTAGAATTGATTGATGCAGGATTAACTATAAAAGAGAGAAGATTACAATCAGAGGCATGGCCAAAGTCAAGTCCTGGCCACAGTCAAAGGTTGAGTTGATCGAGTCCCTCGAGGCTCATCTATCCTTATTGAAAGTCAAGATGGATACTTTGATCCATTTGACTATGAGTCAAGATGGATACTTTAATCCATTTGACTATGAGTCATATGCTACTTACGAACCTTGCCTTCATGGGAAGATGACTAACACTCCTTTTAGTGGACTAGAGAGAGAGCCATTGAGTTATTGGAACTCATACATAGTGATGTATGTGGTCCCATGTCCACTCATACTATAGTGGTTACTCATACTTCATTAAATTCATTAATGATTTCTCTAGGTATAGACACGTGTACTTAATAAAGTACAAGTCCGAGGCATTTGAGAAATTCAGGAAATATAAGAATGAAGTAGAAAACCAGATTGGAAAGAGTATTAAGACTCTCTGATCAAATCGAGGAGGAGAGTACTTGAGTATAAAGTTCACCCATTTCCTCAAGGACCATGAGATTCTATCCCAATAGACACTTCCATATACACCTTAGTTCCATGGTGTCTTAGAAAGGAGGAATCACATGCTGTTGGACATAGTGCAGTCCATGATGAGTTTTGTTGACCTACCCGTCTCATTCTGGGGATATGCCTTAGAGACCGCAGCTTACCTTCTGAATAGAGTTTCATCAAAGTCGGTAGTATCTACACCATATTAGATATAGAAAGGAAAAAAAACTCGATCTTAAGGTGGTTAAGATTTGGAGATGTCCTGCCCACATTAGAAGACACAACCCGATAAGTTAAAATCAAGAATAGAACGGTGCACGTTCGTGGGATACCCTAAAGAGACTTTAGGGTACTATTTCTATCAGACCAGAAGGTCTTTGTTGCCAAGAGGGCTGTGTTCTTGAGAAGGAATACATTCTTGGTGGAAACAGTGGGAGTAAGATAGAGTTGAGCGAGGTTGGAGAACCTAGCTCAAACATAATTCCAGAGTCCACGTCTATTCAAGTACCTAACACATAAGTTTCAACTTTGTGCAGGTCTAGCAGAGAATCTCATCCTCCTGAAAGATATGTGGAACATATCAGTGGAGATGACTCTTAGGATGTTGATTCTCATACCTACGAGGAGGCTATTATGAGTATAGACTCCAAGAAGTGGCAAGAAACCATGAATTCTAAGATGGATTCAATGTACTCTAACGATGTTTGGAACCTTGTGGATGCACCTGAGGGTATCGTACCCATCGGCTATAAATGGATCTTCTTCTTGAAGATCGGAATGGATAAAAAGGTGGAGACATATAAGGCAAGGCTAGTAGCTAAAGGATATTGTCAAAGGCAAGGAGTTGAGTTTGGTGAAACCTATAAGGCAAGGATCTTCACTTGTAGCCATGCTTAAACCCATCAAAATTCTTAATTTTGGCCATTGCAGCACACTATGACTATGAGATCTAGTAAATGGATGTAAAAATAATATCCCTCAATGGTAACCTCGAGGATGAGGTGTATATGATATAGCCAAAGGGATTCGTATCCAGATAGAGTCCAGATAAAGTGTGCATGTTACTTATAGGTCCATTTATGGATTGAAGCAAGCTTCCCGAAGTCGGAACATGAGATTTGGTACGATAAGATCTTATGACTTCGTTAAGAATGAAGATGAGCGTTGTGTGTACAGGAAGGTAAATGAGAGCTCTATCACCTTCTTGGTGCTTTATGTGGATAACATCCTAATCATTGAGAATGATGTAAGAATGCTCTCCTCAGAAACTTCTCCATGAAAGACTATATTTTGGGGATTTGGATCTATAGAGATAGATCCAAGAGGATGTTTGGTTTGTCCCATTCCAGGTACATAGACTCCATTAGCAAAAGATTTAGCATGAAGAATTTCAAGAGAGATCTCATACCGATAAGATATGAAATATTACTTTCTGGGAGTATATTCCCAAAGACTCCTGAAGAAAGGGTAGACATAGATAAGATACCCTATGCCTCAGCGATAGGGTCTATCATGTATGTTATGCTTTGCACTAGACCTGATATAGTGCATGCTCTGAGTGTCACGAGCAAGTATCAGGTAGATCTAGGTTTGGACCACTAGAAGGTAGTAAAGTGTATCCTTAAGTACTTGAGAATGACTAAGGATCTTTCACTAATATGGAGAAGATAGCCTCCATGTTGAGGGCTACATAGACTCGAGTTTCTTGTCCGACATTGATGATAGCAAGTCAAACTCAAGGTATATTTTCACTCTGAATGGAGGAGCAATAAGCTGAAAGAGTTCCAAGCAAGACACTTCTGATGACTCGACCATAGAGGTGGAACACATTGCTATAGCAGAAGCAGTAAAAAGAAGGGGTGTGGATAAAAAAGTTCATCAATGAGAGTTATACCAAGCAGCGTGGAGCTTATTCTCATATACTGCGACAACGACAGAGCGATAGCTCTAGCAAGGGAACCAAGGTCATATCAGAATTATTCTGAGGAGGTTTCACTTAATTAGAGATATCATAGCCGTTAAAAATATAGCAATGGAAAGAGTCATATCCGAAGATAACATTGCAGATCCATTAACAAATCCGTTGGCTCAAATTGTATTTGAGTGTCACAGGGGTCTGATGGAGATCAAACACATAGGTGATTGAGTTTAGATCAAGTGGGAGATTACTGCTTACAGGTGCCCTGCAAGCCAATCACGTGGGTGATGGCACATGTGACACGCTGCGTGATCTTTTTGCTTATGATTATTATTGGCATATTCTCACATTATATTACATGTTGCACATATATTATAATTTCCTTAGTTCTTTGTAATGGGAATCAGATCATGATGAGATCACGATAATGAGATCGATTTACCTTTAAACATATATCCTAAATAATCCTGGTCACAAGTTACTCAAGAGGGACATCGATATAACCGGATAGATCAGTGTACTATATACCCATTCATATGATGGAGGTGGCTGGTCTCATAGCCAATTGTATGGAGACACTAAGGATATAGTACAAGTGTTCATTGGAGAATGAGTTCACTGATTGATCCACTTATGGAATGTTGTATGGTTAATGATACCTAATGTTAGAGAGTGATTCAATAGTCTCAGTTGTGCATTTAGTCCTTAGACTTGAGACACTAAAGATGCTTTATTTGAGTACTCTTTTTTTTTTCCGCTGGACATACACGTTTGGAAAGTTCTAGATTATGTACAATTGGTTATCAAGATTGATAGTCAATCTTACGAAGGCAATTGAGTGTCAATAAAGGATCATTCACTCTCGATATCACAAGAGGAATATCCCATGTGTGCTTGCTCAGATAAATCCCTAGCCAGGGTCATTCAGATTGAGAGAGAATGAGTTCTCTGGGAGAATCTGATTAGAGCGAGTCTCAAACAGATTTCGTATGTGACCTGATAGTACCATATCCAATATATGGTCTTTGAGAGATTAGTTAGATGAGGGATTATAAATACATAATAACTATGGACAGATAGGTTCGACGGATTTGAGCTCATGTACCATCTAAGGACTATGGGTAGCGTTCTAGTACAACCATAGTCGATGAGTTGAGTGAATTATTATGAGGATAATAATTCACTATACAGAAGGAGTTCTGATGGGAGCGACTAATGACCAGCTCGGTATCGGGCCTAAAGGGTCACACATACATGGTGGATGCTTTAGTGAATAGAGGATTAGATAGAGATCTAATTAGCTCATATTCTCATTAGATGAGATCCTGCACTGATGGATTCCTTGCTTGAGGCCCAGTTAGAGGCCAAAGGGGATTATTGGATAGAGATCTAATAATGCAAGATTAATGAGTAATTGGATAGAGATCTAATACCTATTGAGGCAGGACCCCTAGGGTTTTTGGTGGCTCTCTATAAATAGGAGGGGAGGCACATAGTTGATAGGCTACAACTTTGGCCACCCTCTCCTATCCTCCGCCGTCTCTCTGTGCAAGAGTTTGCTAAACCTGAGACTGCAAATAGAGGAGTATCGCTGTAGAGATCCATCGTGTGGATACTGCTAGAGAGGAGGAAGCTTGACCTCCTTCATCCTCTTCATCTGGATCTAGAAAATACGATCTCCCTAAGTAAACAATCTCTCACACGATGTAATTTTTCATTTTTATGATTTTCTTGCACCCAATCTTTTGCATGATAATTTGATATGCATGGGAAACTTGTTTTGTTTTGATCTTCCACTGCGCATGTGATGCTCCCGCTTATTTTCCCAACAACCAGTACCCCAAAAGCTCGATGATTTAAATTTTTGGCTCTATTTCTAAAGCTTTTGGGATTCTGTAAATACCCACTCATGCTTGCTTGATGCAAGAGTGAACTAAGGATGAATAAGAAAGAATTCTTGAGGTTAAAAGTAATATAAACTATTAAAAGTGTTTGAGTCTCTTCCTCCTTGAGTTTAGCGATCATTCTAAGGAGGTGTGAGGTCTTATGCAAAAGAGTTTATGTAAATGTTCTCTCCTGAGCTTGGTAAAAGGAGAAGAGTTGTAATAAGGGTAGTTGAACTTCACCCATTGGAAAGAAGATTGGTAGTGAAAGCCAGTGGCCTCGAGAGAAGAGAAATCGAGAGTGGACATAGGTCGAGATGACCAAACCACTATAAATCGATTTACATTTCCTTTCTTGCTTTGTCTTACTATTGCTTATTGATTTACTTCACTCACTATCATCACTTATACTTTTCGTTAAATGTATTTCCAATTCATATCTTTGTTCAAACTTTTTTAAATCGGAACCTTTATTGCGAAAGCACTAATTCACTACCCCACTGCAACACCCCCCCCCCCCCCCCCCCTTAGTGCCATTACAATTCTAACATTGATATCAAAGCCTGGTTCTCTCAATTGGATTAACACTCAAGAGAGAGTTAATGATTTTTTTTCTGGCAATCACGAGGGTCACTATATTACTCATCCTCCTATGTTCAATGGAACAAACTATACTTATTAAAAAATATGAATAAAAGTTTTCTTAATTTCTATAGATTTTGATTTATAGAACGTCATTAAATATGATTTTCAAAAATATTCTAAACCAATAAATGAATGTAATGATTTTGAAAAGAAAATATTTTCATTAAATGCTAAAGCTATGAACGCTTTATTTTATACTTTAGAAAAAAATAAGGTTAATCGTGTTTCTACTTGTGACACTACACATGATATTTAGCGCATACTTGAAGTTACTCATGATGGCATAAGTAGAGTAAAAGAATAAAAAATTAATCTTTTGGTACATAGTTATGAACTATTTAAAATTAAGTTAAGCGAAAGCATTGGTGACATGTATAGCTATTTTACGGATTTTGTCAATGGTTTAAAAGCTCTAAGTAAATGTTATACTAACATTAAATTGGTAAATAAAATTTTAAGATCTCTTCCAAAATATTAGGATTCAAAAGTAACGGTTATCCAAGAAGTAAAAGACTTGAATAATTTTTCTTTTGAAGAACTCATAGGATCTTCAAAGACCTTTGAAATGACTTATAAAACTCATAGGATCGATCAGGTAGGGTCTCCACTTTGTCACCGCGTGCATAATCGCAAGCATCTTCTTGTCGTAGATGGACATCTTTAGATGTGAAGGAGATAAGTCTTTGTTGGTGTAGGCCAGGGGTCGGCCTTCTTGCTTGAGGATGGCACCAGTCCCAGCTCTCGATGCATTCGCTTCAATCACGAATGTTTTATCGAAGTCAGGTAGCGCCAGCACGAGTAGATGACATTGCAGCTTTGAGAGCATCGAAGGCTCCTTCAGCAAGGATGTGAGAGGGGCATTGATCTTTCTATAATTTTTCATAAATTTACGATAGTAGTCTATCAGTCTGATAAATCCCCATAGCGCCTTTATATTTTTGGGCGTCGGCCAGCTTTGCATCGCCTCGATCTTTGAAGGATCTACAGCCATGCCTTCCTCTGAGATTATGTGCCATAGATACTCCACCTTATTTTATAAAATACGACATTTTGACTGTTTAACAAAAAGAGTATGCTCGTGAAGAATCGTAAAAAAAAGTCATATGTGAGAAAGGTAGCTTTCGAGCGAAGGGCAATAAACAAGGATGTCATCAAAGAAGACCAGCACAAACTTATGAAGATAACTCTAGAAAATATTATTCGTAAAGCTCTGAAAAGTGGAGGAAGGCATGGCTGTTTAGGTATAAGTAAATTTTGGACCGAGCTCTTCCAACTACCATCCACAGACGGATGGCCAAATAGAAGTGTTGGGAAACCTCAGCGGGTGCATCACATGCGCAACGGAAATCAAAACAAAAATTAATTTCTCACGCAGATCAAATCGTCGTGCAAAAGATTGGGGTCACGAGAAAAATCATAAAAACTGAAAAAACCACGATGTGTGGGAGATTGATTTTACCTAGGAAGATCGTATATCCCTGTATTCCAGATCCGAATTGAGTAGATGAAGGAGGTCAAGCGTCCTCCTCTCTAGCGGTATCCATACAATGGATCATTGCAGCGAAACTCCTCCAATCTGATCTTGCAACTCTTGCTCAGAGGGAGGGAGGAGAATAGGAGGTGGTGGCTAAAGCAGCAGCATATCAACCATGAGTCTCCCCTCCTATTTATAGAGAGTCAACAAAACCCTAGGGCTCCTTCCTTAGTGGGTATTGGATCTCCATCCAATAACTCATTAACCTTGCATTATTGTATCTCTATCAAATAATCTCCTTAGGTTTATAATTGGGCCTTAATCAAGGAGCCCATCAACATAGGGTCTCATCTAATGAGAATAGGGGCTAATTGGATCTTTATCAAATCCTCTATTCGCTGAAGCATCCACCATATGTGTGTGACCCTCTAGGCCTGATACCGAGCTGGCTGTGAGTCACTCCCATCAGACCTCCTTCTGATATAGTGAATTATTATCCCCATAATAATTCCCTCGACTCATCGACTATGAACGTACTAGGCCACTACGCCATAGTCCTTAGATGGTACAGGGAGGATTAAATCCATCGGACCTATCTATCCACAGTTACCATGTATCTAAAATCCCTCATCCAAATAATATCTCAGAGACCGTATATTGGACATGGTACTGTCAGGTCATATATGGAATCAGTTTGTCTTGCTCTAATCGAATTCTACCGGAGAACACCTTCCCTCCCAAACCGAATGATCTTGGCTAGGGATTTGTCTAAGCAAGCACATATGAGATATTCCTCTTGTGATACTGAGAGTGGATTATCCTCTATTGACACTCAATTACCTTCGTAAGGTTGGCTACCAATCCCGATAACCAACTGTACCAGATCTAAAACTTTCCAAACCTGTAAGTCTGGCGTCAAAGAAAGGAGTACTCATACAAGGCACCCTTGGTGTCTCAAGTCTAAGGACCAGATACACAACTGAGACTATGAAATCGCTATCTGATATTATGTATTATTAACCATACAGCATTCCATAAGCGGATTAATCAGTGAACTCATTCTCCAATGAACACCTGTACTATATCCTTAGTGTCTCCACACAACTGGCTATGAGACCAGCCACCTCCATCATATGGACGGGTATATAGTACATCGGTATGTCCGGTTATCTCGATGTCCCTCTCGAGTAACCTATGACCGGGATTATTTATGATCTATATTTAAAGGTGAATCGATCTCATTATCGCGATCTCATCACGATCTGATTCCCATTGCACAGAATAAAGGACATCACAATATATATGCTACATATAATATAATATGAGAATATGCCAATATTAATCATAAGTAAAAAAATCACACAACGTATCGCACGTGCCATCACTCACGTGATTGGCTTGTAGGGCACTTGTAACCAGCAATCTCTCACTTGCCAAAAGGCAATCACCTATATGTCTGATCCCCATCAGACCCCTATGACGCTCAAATACAATCTAAGCCAGCGGCTTCGTCAGTGGATATGTAATGTTATCTTCGGATAGAACTCTTTCCATTGCTATATCTTTTCGGATCATGATCGCTCTAATCAGATGGAACCTCCTCAGAACAATTCTGATAAGACCTGGGTTCCCTTGCTAGAGTTATCGCCCTGTCGCTGTCACAATATATGGGAGTCAGCTCCACGCTGCTTGGTATGACTCACAAATCCTTGATGAACTTCTTCATCCACACCCCTTTGTCTTGCTGCTTCTACTACAACAATATATTTCGCCTCTGTGGTCGAGTCAGCAGTAGTATCTTGCTTGGAACTCTTCTAGCTTACTGCTCCTCCATTTAGGGTGAAAACATACCCTGAATTTGACTTGTTCTCATCAATGTCGGACTGAAAACTCGAGTCCGTGTAACCCTCAACCTAGAGGCTATCTCCTCCATATACTACTAAAAGATCCTTAGTCCTTCTCAAGTACTTAAATATACACTTTATTGCCTTCCAGTGTTCTAAACCTGGATCTGTCTGATACCTGCTCGTAACACTCAGAGCATATGCTATATCAGGCCTAGTACATAGCATCGTATACATGATAGACTCTATCGCTAAGGCATAAGGTATCTTATCCATGTCTGCCCTTTCTTCAGGAGTCTTTGGAGACATACTCCTAGAAAATGATATTTCATGTCTCATCGGTATGAGACATCTTTTGGAATTTTTCATGTCAAACCTTTTGACAATGAAGTCTATGTACCTAGACTAAGATAAGCCAAGCATCCTTTTGAATCTATCTCTATATATCCGGATCCCCAAAATATAGGATGTTTCCCCTAAGTCTTTCATGGAGAAGTTTTTAGATAGCCAAGCCTTTACTGTGGAGAGCATTCCTACATCATTCTCAATGATTAGGATGTCATCCACATATAGCACCAAGAAGGTGATAGCGCTTCCACTTACCTTCCTGTACACACAAGGCTCATCTTCGTTCGTAACGAAGTCATAAGATCTGATCAACTCATCAAATCTTATATTCCAACTTTGGGAAGCTTGCTTCAATCCATAAATGGATCTAAGCAACCTACACACTTTATCTGGACTCACTTTGGATACGAATCTCTCTGGTTGTATCATATACAACTCTTCCTCGAGGTTGCCATTGAGGAATGCTGTTTTGACGTCCATCTGTCAGATCTCATAGTTATAGTCTGCTGTAATGACCAAAATAATTCTAATGGACTTAAGCATGGCTACAGGTGAAAAGGTTTCATCATAGTCAACTCCTTGTCTTTGATGTTATCCTTTAGCTTCTAGTCTTGCTTTATAGGTCTCTACCTTTCCATTCACTCTGATCTTCTTCTTGAAGATCCATTTGCAGTCGATGGGTACAATACCCTCAAGTGCATCCACAAGGTTCCAAACCTTGTTAGAGTACATAGAATCCATCTGAGAATTCATGGCTTCTTGCTACTTCCCAGAGTCTATACTCATAATAGCCTCCTCATAGGTCTGAGGATCAACATCCTGAGAGTCATCTCCACTGATATGTCCCACATATCTTTCAGGAGGGTGAGATACTCTACTAGACCTACGTAAAATTGAAACATGTGTGTTAGGTACCTGAACAGACTCGGGCTCTGGAATGGTGGTTGAGCAAGGTTCTCCAACCTTGCTCAATTCTCTCACTCCCATTGTTTCCACCAAGAATGTATTCTTTCTCAAGGAACACAGCTCTCTTGGCAACAAAGACCTTTCGATCCTCGGGATGATAGAAATAATACCTATAAGTTTCCTTTGGGTATCCCACAAATGTGCACCATTCTGTCCTTGATTTCAACTTATCGGGGTTGTGTCTTCTAACGTGGGCAGGACAGCCCCAAATCTTAACAATCTTAAGATCGAACTTCTTTCCTTTCCATATCTCATATGGTGTAGACACTACCGACTTTGATGGAACTCTGTTCAGAAGGTAAGCTGCAATCTCTATTACGTACCCCTAGAATGAAACAGGTAGGTTAGCAAAACTCATCATGGACCGCACCATGTCTAACAGCGTGTGATTCCTCCTTTCTGATACACCATTGAGCTGAGGTGTATAATGAGGTGTCCATTGGGATAAAATCTCATTGTCTTTGAGGAAATAGGTGAACTCCGTACTCAAGTACTCTCCTCCTCGATCTGATCGAAGAGTCTTAATACTCTTTTCAATTTGGTTCTCTACCTCATTCTTATATTTCCTAAATTTTTCAAAGGCCTCAGATTTATACTTTATTAAGTACACGTGTCCATACCTAGAGAATTCATTAGTAAATATAATGAAATATGAGTAACCACCTATAACCTGAGTCGACATGGGACCACATAAGGTAGTCCTTGTAGTTCCTCTTCCAATGTCCGTCTTGGCTACAGTAGAAGCATTGTCCTTTATCCTTTCCCGGGTATTTCTTGGCAACCTTTGTCTTACCTGGTCTTTTTTTGCCCTTGCCCTTCTTAAGGGTCTTGCTAGCCTTTCTTTTCTTTTTTGTCTCACCAATATAGAGAATTGACTTCTCCTTCTTGATGGCACTCTCAGCTTCCCTCAACATATTGAGGAGCTCAAGGAGAGTCACCTCAAACTTGCTCATGTTAAAATTCATGATGAAGTGAGAAAAGGAATCTGGTAGGGACTGAAGTATAAGATCAACAACACACAGGTTATCCTCTAGGACTATTCCTAGACCTGTGAGTTTCTCAATCGATGGCCCTTCTGTCCCTTCTGTCATAGGTAAGAACTCGATCATGTAGATATGTGAGCCTCGAGGGACTCGACCAACTCAACCTATATCGTGATTCAATTTCTTCCTATAACGATGGAAGGCCATGTGGGTCAATCTTATTGCCTCACGCTTACCGACTTAATATTATCGTAGGAGGGGGTTTTGTTTCGTATAGGTCTCCTAATATGTCGTGTCATATACATACATATTTAATATATATCTACATTGCATACAAATATATATATATATATATATATAGTAGGTGTATAACATATCACATATGCAAGCCACACCAGATGATCATGAGCCATCACCTAATATGACTAAGCCAGAGCCAATGGCCTAATCACTCACAATATGATCCATGGGAGCATTGGCGCATCTTCATGCCCTGTGATTATTGATCTCGTCATCATCGGTTCTGTCGGATCGTCGCATCACCATGCGTCGTAATCTCCCGCCACGGCATCGTGGGTCCCGCTGTCACCTCCACGCTCCTGCTGCGCCTCTCCATGTAATTATAAATAATCACAGGCATGCAGGTCCAACAATAAATAACAAAAACGCAGGCTCGCAGACCCCAATAATAATAATAATTATAATTACACACATCACAACACATGGCTCATGATCATCCATCCACATCATACATCACATGTACATCACATCATATATAGGATTACTAGATATATATATATATATTAATTAATTAAACTATTTAATTAATTATTTTTCTGGAAATTAGGATATGCTCAGAATTTTTAGAATTATCAAGGGCATTTTCATAATTCTGGATGAGAGGACAGTCCTTGAAATTTCCAAAATTGTCAAGGGTATTTTCAAAATTCTGTACATGAGGCAGTCCTCGGAATTTTCAGAATCATCGAGGGTATTTTTAAAATTCTATACATGAGGACAGTCCTTGAAATTTTTAAAATTCATAGGGGCAGGATCGTTCTTTTCTCAAAAAGATGCCCTAGCCCTCTCTTTGCCCCCAACTGCGCCGCTGCCGTCGTTGCCCCTGCGCAGGCGGCGACTGCCCTTGCCCGTCGACAATCGCCCCTGCGGCCGGCACCATGCTCGCAGGCGGCACCTCTGTGGGCGTCACCCCTCTGCGGGCTGGTCACAGGCAGGCGCTGCCCCTGCGGCCTCGCCGCGGGCAAGCAGCCCCTTGCGGGCTGGCCGCTGGCAGCGGGCGGTGCTTCTGCCCTACGACCGGCCGCTCCCTTGCAGGTGGTCGGGCCATGCCCGACTGCCCCTCCTCGTTGCCTTCGCTGCAAAAACGTAGCAAGAACGCGTAGAACGATTCTATGTGATTGAATCTCATCGCACATAGTTTAAAACTAATCTTTCGCACGAAAACCTTGGCTTGATACCACTGTTGGGAAACCTTAGCGGGTGCATCACATGCGCAGTGGAAATCAAAACAAAAATCTGTTTCCCACGCAGATCAAATCGTTGTGCAAAAGATTGGGGTCGTTAGAAAAATCACAAAAATAAAAAAAATCACGATGTGTGATAGATTGATTTTACCTAGGGAGATCGAATATCCCTGTATTCCAGATCCGGATGGAGAAGATGAAGGAGGTCAAGCGTCCTCCTCTCTAGCGGTATCCACACGATGGATCTCTGCAACGAAACTCCTCCAATCTGATCTGGCAACTCTTGCTCAAAGGGAGGGAGGAGAATAGGAGGTGGTGGCTAAAGCTGCGGCCTATCAACCATGAGTCTCCCCTCCGATTTATGGAGAGCCAACAAAACCCTAGGGCTCCTTCCTTAGTGGGTATTGGATCTCCATCAATAACCCACTAACCTTGTATTATTGGATCTCTATCCAATAATCTCCTTAGGCCTATAATTGGGCCTTAATCAAGGAGCCCATCAACATAGGGTCTCATCTAATGAGAATAGGGGCTAATTGGATCTTCATCAAATCCTCTATTCGCTGAAGCATCCACCATATATGTGTGACCCTCTAGGCCCAATACCGAGCTGGTTGTGAGTCACTCCCATCAGGACTCCTTCTGATATAGTGAATTATTATCCTCATAATATTTCATTCGACTCATCGACTATGGACGTACTAGGCCACTACACCATAGTCCCCAGACGGTATAGGGGGGATCAAATCCATCGGACTTGTCTGTCCACAGTTACCATGTATCTATAATCCTTCATCCAAATAATATCCCAGAGACCGTATATTGGACATGGTACTGTCAGGTCATATACATAATCAGTTTGTCTTGCTCTAATCGGATTCTACCGGAGAACTCATTCCCTCTCAATCCGAATGACTCTAGCCAGGGATTTGTTTAAGCAAGCACATATGAGATATTCCTCTCGTGATACCGAGAGTGGATGATCCTCTATTGACACTCAATTGCCTTCGTAAGGTTGGCTACCAATCCCGATAATCAACTGTACCAGATCTGGAACTTTCCAAACCTGTAAGTTTGGCATCAAAGAAAGGAGTACTCATATAAGGCATCCTTGGTGTCTCAAGTCTAAGGACTAGATACACAACTGAGACTATAGAATCGCTATCTGATATTAGGTATCATTAACCATATAACATTACATAAGCAGATCAATCAGTGAACTCATTCTCTAATGAGCACCTGTACTATATCCTTAGTGTCTCCACACAAGTGGCTATGAGACCAGCCGCTTCCATCATATGAACGGGTATATAGTATACCAGTCTATCTGGTTATCTCGATGTCCCTCTCGAGTAACCTATAACCAGGATTATTTAGGATCTATATTTAAAGGTGAATCGATCTCATTATTGTGATCTCATCACGATCCGATTCTCATTGCACAGAACAAAGGACATCACAATATATATGCTACATATAATATAATGTGAGAATATGCTAATATTAATCATAAGCAAAAAGATCACACTGCGTATCATACGTGCCATCACTCACGTGATTGGCTTGCAGGGCACCTGTAACCAGCAAGAAGTGGTGAACAGATGCCTCGAGACTTACGGTGCTTCACCAGTGACCGGCCCAAAGAGTGGACAAGGTGGCTTCCTTGGGTCGACCAAAATTTAATTGACAGGGACAAGCTTCTACCGCTGCTGAAGGACAACCTAACTGTCGCTCAAGCCCGCATGAAGCAACAATCAGATACTCGCCGGAGCGAGCGAGAATTTTCAGTAGGAGATTGGGTCTACCTTCGTCTACAACCGTACAAGTAGTTGTCAATCAACACCAGAGTATCGATGAGACTATCTCCATGATTCTATGGACCATATCAGATTTTGAAGTGTATTAGGGCCGTGACATACAAATTAAAGCTTTCAGATGACGCTAAGATCCATCCAGTCTTCCACGTATCCTTGCTAAAGCCGAAATTGGGAGAACGAGAGTTAGTGCAGACTCGGCTGCTGAATATTACAACTAATGGTGAAATCCAAGCCCTTCAACTGAAGTACTTATGAAATGGAATAACTTACCATCTGAAGATGCAACATGGGAGTCGCATGAGGAGCTGAGACCCGGTTCCTTGAGGACAAGGCTGATTCTAAGAGGGCAGGCTTGATAGGACTCCAGTAGAGTTGAGTCCTAATCTCCCTAGAAGTAGTCAATAAAACCCTGTGAGATTGTAATAAAACCCCACCTAGCCACTTCTATCCTATAAAGAAGTGTGGTTAGGGTTTAGATTGTGGCCTTAGGGTTTAGTGGCTGTCGCCCACTTTTCTGGGCTGGTCGGCCAGGGTTTGCCCCTACTTAGGTCGGCTATAGAGCCAACCTAATTGCCACATGTTCCTACTTAGGTAGGTTGGGTATAAAAGGGGCAAAGGGATAAATTTACTTAGGCAAACACCTCATGGGCTAGGGTTTAGAGCCCTATATAATGATGTAGCCACCCCCTCTCTTTTATCAAGCAATTATCAACTTTTATTCAACCTTGTGCCGAGTCCAGGAGGGAGGAACCCCTATAGCATTCCAAGGGTTGATCCCCCTCAAGGGTTAAAATCTATAGAGCTCCTTTTGGGGTTCTATCGCTTCCTTTTCCGTTATGGAAGCCAAAGGTCTAACCTCGATCTATTTTGTCACGAACTTAGCTGGTTTTGCCTAAGTAGTGCGGCACCCTTGTGTGTATGTCCGTAAAGGTCAGCCTCCCCCTAAACCTCGTATGGTCCCTTAGGACCTACAAACGAGAAAATGGGTTAGAGAAAGCGTTTTGCACGGGATCCGCAAGCAACCATTTCAACAAACACTTTATATAGCTAATGAAAGTACAAACATGGACTTCATAAACTCTAAACGATCGCACACAAAGGATCATGATTCATTACAGACCAAAGTCCCCATAAGTGTCCACATGACACAACTCTCATTTACAAACCGAAATCAGCCACAAAAGCTAACCAAACTAAGGCTGCTAAGCTTACTACTAGCCCGCTACTTGCAGTACAAAGTATGAATAAAACATGAAAGACATGGACATACATGAGTATTACATTGAGCACCCTCTTTATATTTTTGTCTGTGATATTCTCTCCCGCTTATTCCTTCTACATTCTAGTCGAAGCCACTACAAACACTGCATCTCCTCGCCTTTTGCTGAATCTTCAATCTTCTGCTATAGCTACAACACATCTTTTGGCTCTCAATTGCTCCCTACTGTTGTTGTTGAGTAGTCGAACTTTGATCCATTATGCTACTTTAACTTGCCAATGATTGACTCAAGTGTGGGGTCAACTGAGTTGCGCTGATACTTATTGATTCTTGTAAATCCTTTTGATAAAGGAAAAGACATTTCTTGTTTTGTGCTAGTATCTTAAACGTCTCATGCTGCTTAAACTGGGTGGATGCTTGTTGGAGCTTTAACGAGCATTGTCTCACAAACTTTGAAGTTTTTTAGGTCCTTCCTTTATATAATTTGCCCGTCGATTCTTCTTCAACTTAGTTATCGCTTCCAAGTAGGTTCACATCACTTCCGCTTTCGATTGATATTCTATTGGAAAATGAAGCAAACAATCTACTCTCACACCAATCACCAATGGTGAGGATTTGATAACTATTGTCTTCCATTAGGATTGTTTGAAGAGTCTTTAAACTTGAGCAGAGCTCCTCTACTAGATAAATAAAAAAACTAGGGTACAAGGTTTCACCCATTCTCTTAAGAATTAAGGCAAGGTTACTTGATTTCACCCACCTCATTGAGATTGTACTTCATGCATCGAGCTGGTTACTAGCCTTCATCCGTTCTTTGCTCACACTTTCGAAGCACCCGAAGTGTTTGTACTCCTTACATTGAGTTAGCTATTGTGATTCACCATCTCTATATCATCAAACTTCCAGAATGCAAGAAGTTTTACCCAAAAAGAATAAAATTTCACCTTAACTTGGAGCAAGTTTTTGATAGTTTTGGTCACCTTTGGGATTATACCGTCTTCTCTATCATCTTTGTCGCCTATTCCTCTGAGTAGAAAAGGTATAACACCATGTACTGCCTACTTTGTTCCTTGGCCGAGCACTCCTACATCAACCCGAAGTCCACCACTTTCAGCTATCTTGACGAGAAGCCCATTGACACTGGTCTTATGAAGTTCCTTGGCCTCTACCCTTCAGTTGTGTCCTGATACTAAAGTTTGCCTCTATATTCTCTACCTCCTCGGTCCCTTTCACGACTAACACTCTCCCTTCATAGAGGAATATATCATTGACTCCACGGTAGGCCCACCTCTGCGGTACCATGGTGCTGTCAAGCCCACGACACTACTATTCGCTGTCTTGCATCTACGTCCCTTTCTTCATGATCGGTAAATCCACCTCTGCAGCACTGTGGCACTCCTCCAAGTCCATCTTCATTCTGACCGACACTTAGCTTTTGGGTAGCTAAGCCCCTCTAGACTCGTAATCGCTTCCTCGCCCCTTTCGACCACTTGCTTCAACACCTCTATGTTCTCCGGTAGTTCTCCATGGTCGATAGAAAGACAAACTACAACTCTCATGCATGGCCTTTGCCATCCTATTGCAGGGCTCGTGCCAATTTTATCATCCTTAGCTTTCTTAGTAGCAATATTCGCTTACTCGTCATTGGCCTCTGACTTGTCGGGCCCCCTTAAGTGAATATAAGCATTAGAGCAATCTATCTCTCCAATCGCTCTGATTATACCTCTGTATGATCAACTCCCCCATGAGACTCACTAGTACTTACACTCAAAATTTTCCCTCAGTGGTATACAGCCCCCATATACTGATTACTAAAGCTTTCATCTGATTTAAGATTTGATGCATGCATGGAAGACCCACCTCTATGGTACCATAACATTCGCTCCTTAAATCTATGGCCCTTCATGTCATCATGTTGTTTACCGAAGTGGAGCTCCCAATAGCTCCTTATCATACTTCCATATACACTCTCTAGGACTATTCCTAAACCTGTGAGTTTCTCGATCCACTCTATCATCTTTAGGACATGGTTCTCAATCATGTTCATTCTATCATCCTAGCTTGGAAGAGTCTTTTGGATATATCATATCTTTGAGTTCTTCCCTATTTCTCAAACAACTGGCGGAGATGAAGAATGATAGAATCTACATCCATGCTCTCATGTTACCTCTGTAGCTCAGGAGTCATGGAGGCCAACATGTAATATTTTACCAATGTTGAATCATTTATATACTTCATATAGTAAGCGATTCATCCTTGCTTGCCCCTTCTTTCGATATGGGCATAATTGTATCAATGACGTTCGTGATTTTCTCCGCTGTGAAAATAATTCTCAAATTACAAAGTCAATCCATATAGTTAGGACCAGTGAGGCAGTTGGTATCAAATATGCCACGCAGGTGGTTTGTGAGCGTCATGTTTCTAACAAACAAAATATAGCACAAATAAATAACTTGTAGATTTTACAGAAAAACTAATTAAGATATGAACTTATATCTTAATGTACTCCCACTATTTTTGTGACGAATTACGCGACACCCTCAACCTCAAGGGACTTGACCAATTACAACTCTTTGTGATTCCTGTCATGTTCGACCTCAGAACCATCATGGTCTCGAGGGACTCGACTAAGCATACCATGTTCTCAGGTCACCGGTGACATCTCTATGTCATAGGCAAGATCTCGATCACCTAGATAGGTGAGCCTCGAGGGACTCGACTAACTCAACCTATGTTGTGATTCAATTGCTTCCTATAATGATGAAAGACCACGTGGGTCAATCTTATTACCTCACAGACCGGCTTAATATTATCGTAGAAGGGATTTTTATTATTTTATATCGGTCTCCTAATATATTATGTCGCACACATACATATTTAATATATATCTACATCGTACGCAAATATATATATATATATATATATATATATATATTATAGGTGTATAACAAATCACATATGTAATCCATATCGGATGATCATGAGTCATCACCTAATATGATTAAGCTCAAGCCAATAGGTTTAATCACTCACAATAGGATCTATGTCTATATCGATGCATCTCCATGCCCTGTGATCGTTGATCTCATCATCATCGGTTCTGTTAGATCTTCACTGCATCACCATGTGTCATGATCTCCAACCACGACATCGTGGGTCCCGTTGTCACCTCCACGCTCCCACCATGGCTCTCCATGTAATTATAAAATAATCACAAGCACGTAGGCCCAACAATAAATGAGAAAAACAGAGGCTCGCAAGCCCCAAAAATAATAAAAATAATCATAATTACATACATCACAACACATGGCTCATGATCATCTATCCACATCATACATCATATGTACACATCACATCACATCACATGTAGGATTACTAGATATATAATAATTAATTAAACTATTTAATTAATTATTTTTTTGGATATCAAGATATGTCAAGAATTTTTGAAATTGTTAAGGGTATTTTCAAAATTCTGGATAGAATGACAGACCTCAAAATTTTTAGAATTATCAAGGGTATTTTGAGAATTCTAGATAAAAGGACAAAAACTAAAATTTCTTAAATTTTGAGGGGCATTATCATCTTTTTACCATTAAGAAACCCCCAACCCTTATTGCACTTGTTTTTGCGGCCGTCGCCGCCGCCCCTACGGTACGCGCCACTGCCCTCGGGCGGCACACCCCAGAGGGCGAGCGGGCGAGTGCCATGCCCGAAGATGGTGCCTTTGCGGGCGTTACCTATTCCCACAGGTGGCCTGCCTGCAGGCGTCGTGCCCACAAACGCCACCCCTATAGGCAACAATCATGCCCGCGGGCGGTTGTCCCTTATAGCCTGGTCGCCCCTACAAAGGGCCTGGCTGTGGGCGACCGCCCCTATAGGGGCCTTGGCCGCAACCGGCCACCCCTGCAGGTGGCCTGGCCATGGGTGGCCGCCCTTGTAGGGGGCCTACCAATAGGCGGTCGCCCCCTTCCTCGCTACTTTCGCTGTGAAAACACAACAAGAACGCGTAGAACAGTTCTACGTGATTCAATCTTATCACACGCAGTTTAAAAATAATCTTTCGCATGAGCAACCTTGGCTCTGATACTACTGTTAGGAAACCTCAGTGGGAGCATCACATTCGCAGCGGAAGATCAAAACAAAATAGGTTTCCCACGTAGATCAAATCGTCATGTAAAAGATTGGATCTCGAGAAAAATCACAAAACTGAAAAACTGCATCATGTGTGAGATATTGGTTACGTAGGGAGATCATATATCCATGTTTTTCCATATCCGGATGGAGAGGATAAAAGAGGTCAAACATCCTCCTCTCTAACAGTATCCACACAATGAATTGCTGCAGCGATACTCCTCCAATCACAGTTCCAAATCTTGCAACTCTTGCACAGAAGGAGGGAGGAGAATATGAGAGGGCGGCCAAAGATGCAGCCTATCATTTATGTGTCTCCCCTCCTATTTATAGAGAGCCACCAAAAAACCTAGTGCATCCTGCCTTAGTGTGTATTGGATCTCTATCCAATTACCCACTAACGATGGATTATTGGATCTCTATGCAATAATCTCCTTTGGTCTCTAATTGGGCCTTATGCAAGAAGTCCATTAGTGTAGGGTCTTATCTAATGAGAATAGGGGCTAATTGGATCTTTATCCAATCCTCTATTCGTTGAAGTATCCACCATATATGTGTGATCCTCTAGGCCCGTTACCGAGCTAGTTGTGAGTCGCTCCCATCAGAACTCCTTCTAATATAGTGAATTATTATCCTCATAATAATTCACTCGACTCATCGACTATGGACGTACTAGGCTACTGTGGGATCGAATCCATCGAACATGTCTGTCCACAATTACCGTGTATCTATAGTCCCTCATCTAACTAACCAGATACCATATATTGGGCATGGTATTGTCAAGCCACATATGCAATCCATCAAAGTCTCACTCTAATCGGATTCTCCCGAAAAATACCTTCTCTCTCAATCCGAATGACCCTGGCCAGAGATTTGTCTGAGCAAGCATATATGAGATATTCCTCTCATGATACTAAGAGTGGATAATCCTTTATTGACACTCAATTATTTTCGTAAGGTTGGCTACTAATCTAGAAAACTAGCTGTACCAGACTTGAAACTTTCTAAACTTGAAGTCTGGTGTGAAAAAAGGAGTACTCAAATAAGGCAACTTTGGTGTCTCAAGTCTAAGGACCAGATACACAACTGAGACTATGAAATTACTGTATGACATTATGTATCATTAACCATACAACATTTCATAAGCAGATCAATTAGTGAACTCATTCTCCAATGAGCATTTGTACTATATCTTTAGTGTCTTCACACAAGTGGCTTTGAGACCGACCGCCTCTATCATATGGACGAGTACATAGTATATCGATCTGTCCAATCATCTCGATGTCCCTCTTGAGTAACCTATGACCGGGACTATATATGATCTGTATTTAAAGACGAATAGATCACATTATCGTGATCTCATCATATATATATATATATATATATATATATATATATATATATATATATATATATATATATATATATATATATATATATATATATATATATATATATATACACATAATTGATAATATAATGTAAGAATATATCAATAATAATCACAAGCAAAAAGATCGCGTAGCATGTCACACGTGCCATCACTCACGTGATTGGCTTGTAGGGCACGTATAACCAACACCCTCCATGCAGCCCAACCAAGTCTCCCACGTTTGCATAGTAAATATTTCTACGTGTGCTTATCCCGCTTTAATACCGTATGTCACGAACTTAGTTGGTTTTTCCTAAGTCCTGTGGCACCCTTGCGTGTCCGTCCGTAAAGGTCACCCTCCTCCGAAACCTCCTTAGGATTTACAAAAGAGAAAATGGGTCAAAGAAAATATTTCGCATGGGATCCATAAGCAATCATTTTAGCAAATACTTTATATAGCCAATGCAAATTACAAACATAGATTTCACAAACTTTGAACAGTCACACACAAAGGATTAGGTACATTACAGATCGAAGTCCCCACAAGTGTCAACATGACACAACTCTCATTACAAGCCAAAATCGATCACGAAAGTTAACCAAACTAGGACTGCCAAACTTACTAGTAGCCTGCTACTTGTTGTACAAAGTATGAATAAAATTCGAAAGACACGGGCATACATAAGCATTATATTAAGCACTCTCTTTATATTTTTGTTCGTTGTTCGAAGGCTAGGGGAAAGAGGCCGAGGAGGTCCATCCCCCATTGTGCAAATGGCCATGTACAATCGATTTGGGTCAGGGGGACTGTTGGTTGATATTTCACTCGAGCATGCTTTTGGCATTGTGGGCACCATTGCATATAGGCTAGAGCATCTCGATGCATGGTTGGCCAGTAATAACCCTGTCTGAGGATTTTGAAGGCCAAAATTTGGCTAACGATGTGTTCCCCATATATGCCCTCATGGACCTCGGCTGGCATGGTGTCTGTTCGACAGGCACGAGGCACCGAAGGAGAGGCTGGCTGAATGATATGTGGTAGAGCCAACCGTTGGCTTCGTAATACCGGGCCTGAGTACGCCTAAGCCATCGGGCGACGATCAAGTCGGTTGGCAGCATTCAATCGCTCTTATATCAAGGGATCTCCACCCAATTTGGCATGATATGGTAGTTATGCCCTAGCTTGCGATAGATTGGGCGGGGATCATCTCGACGTTCACTAGGCAGTTCCCGGCTCCTCGCGTCGAGGCCATCTTGGCTAGTGCTTCAGCTTGTGCGATCTTCACCCGAGGAACCCTGGTCACAGAAAAATGCCAGAAGTTGTTGATAAATCATCGTACCTCTGTCAAATATTTCTCCACGGTCGGATCCTGAGCTTCGTAGTCTCTATTGATGTGGACAACCTATAGTTGGGAGTCGCTAAAGTCCTCGAGTTCCTTAATGTGTAGCTCCAAGGCTAAGCGTAGCCCCGGCAGCAATGCCTCATATTCAGCTTCATTGTTAGTAGCCTTGAACTTGAAGCAGAGTGCATGCTTGCATAGCTGATCCTCAGGTCCCTTCAAATAAAGTTTACACCTCTTATTGTGGTGTTTGTTGATCCGTCGATGTATAATGTCCACCTTTGCTCCATATTTTTGAAAATGTCGCTCGGGGTGGGGTTAGCTCGAAAACGAAATATGCAAGTGCCTACGCCTTAATGGCTACACTCGGGACATATTAGATGTCGAACTCCAAAGCTTGACTGACCATCGGAGCATTCTGCCCGATACATCAAAGTTAGAAAGAATTTGGTGAAGGGGTTAGTCTCTTACCACCCTTATGGTGTGGGCTTGGAAGTAGGGGCCTAGTTTCCTGGATGCTTGAATTAGGGCTAACACCAACTTTTGGATTGGGGGGTACTGTTCCACGAGTCCATTCAGGATATGGTTGGAGTAGCAAATGGACTGTTGTGCATCCAATTCTTCCTAGACTAGAACTGAACTGGCTGCATGCTCAAAAGCGGCCAGGTAAAGGCTGAGTGGTTCACTCGAGTTTGCTGAGGTAAGTTGCAGCAGTTGGGCGAGGTGTTCCTTCAACTTCTCGAAGGCTTCTTGGCATTCAGAGTTCCATTGGAAGTCTTTGGCGTGCTTCAATGCACGAAAGAAGGGAAGGCACTTGTCCCCTGACTGAGATAAAATTTGGTTGATGGCGGTTAGCCTTCTAGTGAGTCGTTATATCTCCTTGACTATCCATGGAGGTTGCATTTCAGCTGTAGCTTGAATCTTTTCCGGGTTCACATCTATCCCCTTTGGTGGATGATGAAGCCGAGTAACTTACCCAAACCAACCCCGAAGATGCACTTGGCGGGGTTGAGGCGCATTTCGAACCTACAAGAGTTTGGAACATCTTGGCGAGATCTTCCAAGTGAGTCTCGGCAACCTTGCTTTGCATGATCATATCATCGACATACACTTCTATATTCTTCCCAACTTGATGTTTGAACATCTGGTTCACCTTAGGTATGTCACTCCGGCATTCTTTAAGCTTACCATCTATCGGTCCGGGGCAAACTTTTGAGGCCTTTGCTTTACGAGCCGTGCGTCGAAGAGGATGTTGAGTGACCTTGGGATCGATGCCTAACATGTCCTTAGGTGACCAGGCAAAAACATTAATGTTCCTCGTCAGAAAATTGTTAAGTTGAATCTGGTCCTATTCTAGAGGCATGGACCCGATCCTTATGACCTGATCATGCTGACGCTTGTCGAGAAGAACTTCCAGTACCCTCTCCTTGGGCTCGGGACTATACTGAGCCTCAGACGCCTCCCCGGGGTCGACCAAAGGATGGTCCAAAGGTGGTTGTGGCTGCTCTGCCTCTTTCAAGGTCGAATGATTTCGATCGAGCTTCAACTTTTTGGGTAACGTGAAAATCGTCATGTAGCACCGGTTGGACTCCCGCTAGTCACTTCTCACTTCCCAGATCCCTACTCAAGTCAAGAATTTCATCGCCTAATGGTAGGTAGAGGCGACCGCCCTTAACTTGTTGAGAACCAACCGACCGAGGATGACATTATATGCCAATGGGAAATTAACCACCATATAAGTGACCATCATGGTCTTGGATCTTGGTTCTTGTCTAATGGTGACAGGTAGAATTGTCATCCCAAGGGAGGTGCTGGAGTCACCCGTAAATCCAGTGAGGGTGGAAGTCATCGGCAATAAGTTGGTGTTGGTCAGTTCGAGCTTCAGAATTCGTAAAAGTATAAGACGTCGACCGAGCTTCCTGTGTCAATCATAACCCTCTTAACTCAGGCGTTGGCAATATGAACTGAGACCACCAAGGCATCGTCATGATTAGGATACTTGATTTTGCTTGCCTTGAAAATGATCTTAGGCTCATCCTTTAACCTGGGGTGCTTTTCCATGATAACCTGGGCATAAGCCTTCTGACCCGATGCATTGTCTCTGCCGAACGTAGGTCCACCATCGATGATGTCGATTTACTTTTCTATCAAACCATGGGAGCGAGGGGAAGACTTTTGGGGTCTCTTCACATAATGCCTACGGTATCCTTTACGGATGAGTTCTTCGATCTGGTTCCGAAGGTCTTGGCACACCTCCGTGTCATGACCGTAGTCTTGATGGAAACGATGTACTTCGTCCGATCCCAAAGTTCTTGTGGGTTTTCATCGGGTTGGACGTCCTTAAGAGCCCCTTTTCTTTAATCTGGAGGAATATTTTTGTCTTGGTCGAGTTAAAGGGCAGTCGAGGCGACCAATCTGGCCGTCTCCTCCGTGGCTCTTACGGTTAGCCTCGAGACTTCTTCGTGCGAAGCCTCTTTTGTTCCTCCCACTTCCCCGCCACTAATGCCTTAGTAGCAGTGTACTGGTTGGCGTGCTAGAGCATTTAAAGTATAGTCATCGGTGGCCTCTCGATCAACAACCAGAAGAAATGGATAGTCATAGCCCCATTAAGAATGCTTGCGTGATTAAAGAAGGATGAGCATCAAGGACTGCCCTGATCTCTGTGACAAAGTGAGCGATGAAGTGAGAGAGTGGTTCGTCGTCCTTTTAGCTCAAGCCGAGGAGTGTGGTCGTAGATGGCTTGGGCTAGGCACTGACTAGGAAGTTGAACTCAAATTCTTTCACCAGTTGGTCAAAGGATGAGATTGAAAAAGGGCCTAGTTGATTGTACCATATACGGGCAGGGCCTCGGAGGGTGGTGGGGAAGGCTCGGCACATCAGGGTGTCGGACGTGCCATACAGAGCCATTTGGGTTCGGAAGGCAAAGACATGCTCCGCCAGGTCGGAGCTACCGCCTTAGGCCACTAGCGTCAGGAGGCAAAAGTTGGAGGGGATCGACTTGTCTTGGATCTCTTGAACAAAAGAGGATCCCTCGAGGAAGCCTTCCCCGTACTCTTCCTTTAACTTATTGAACTCTTTCTGAACTTTGTCCAGACGATGACTGACCAGGTGCAGCTAAGCCTAGAGAGATTCAACCGATTCAAACGATAAAGTGTCAGACTCAGTATGGCTCGCGGCCACTGAAGTCCCACGCTCAAGCGTAGGTCGCCTACCTCCGGACGGATATTCATTTGGCGAGTAGGTATCTGATGCACGGGCTTGTCGGTCGATCGTGGGAGGATCCGAAGGCACTGGGAAGAGAGTTGGTTGGGGCACCGATAGCAGTGCCTATGGTGGCACAACCTGCAGAGTGAACTAGGGATAAAGGCCTGCTTGGCGGACGAGGGGAATGATGGTTTGCATCATTCTGACTAAAGCTTGAACCTGGTGAGTGAGGCTAAGGAACTCCTCAGTTGAAACAACGGGGTGTCCCATGACCCCCCCTGGGGGAGAGAGCCATTGGTCATTGAACAGCCTTTAGTACCGGCTCGAGGTCTGAGACTAAGCATTCACATCCTAGGGAGAGGGGAAAGAGGGTTGTCCCCTGAGATCGAGGATTGATTATATCACGTGGGCTTCCTCTCCAAGATTACTCGGCCATTGGTGTTCTTGCGACATCAGCTCTCCTAGCGCCAAAAATGTTATTGTTGCTTATGACCGAGGTGTCAGCACGACTTGGTCCGATCCGAGTACGCAAGACTGTCAACGCAGCACCCGAGTTGAAGGGAGCCTACGAAAGATATGATTAGGAGGTTGTTTGAATGACTTCCCGAAACGTGTCTCAAAGTCGTCTCTTCCTCCTAATTATCGAAAACCTGCACAAAGGTCGAAGTCGGACGGGAGAGGCTTCCTGACTCGACCCCTCCGATGGTTAAGTTAGTAAAAGCTAGATCTGGGAGAAACATCGTGTAGCAAGAGGTATCACCCCCCTAATATTGTTCCTGGGGATAGCTTTCATACCTATTCCTTTGTGTTAACATATGTTGCTATTTAATGATTGTCGGCATCATCATACGTAGATGCTTAATGCTCGCCAACATCTTAATCGATCGACCTGTATGCTAGGCGACGATGTTGCTTAGGCAATTCGATGCTACTCCTCGCTTCTCGAGGCTACGCTGCCTTATACTTGTCAGGGAGCTGTCAATGTGGAGGATAAACAGTTGTCTCATCCCAGGTTTGCAAGGATGAGTCAACTTGGGATGCCAAGTTAACTCTACTATAACGCCCTGGGGCCTCATGGAATGGAGGGCTAAGATAAGCCATATCAACCGATAATGATTAAATTTTGATAGAAAACAATACATACTCTCAACTGATATAGAATATACAATCTCTTATGCAAGATAAATCTTTTTATATGATACAATCAATCCTATTCTTTTTTGAACATCTTCAATAATCATCTTTGATGTATAATAATCATTTGTCATGAATAAAAAATAAAAGAAAAAAAAACTCAGCAAAATTGTGCATAGGTGACAAATGAAGGATTTCAAGGCAGATTGAATTATCAAGTGCCATTTGATAGTTGATTTATAAATTCATATATCACAGAGCACAGAATCATCTTTTGCACCTACCTTAGATACAGAGACACCAAGAACTGTGAGAAGAGAATGAATTCGGTCACAATCACAGCTGGTGAATGAATGCCGTAGAAAGGAACTATATCGACCTGCAACCATTGTTCTACTGCTGATCCAATTACCGCGCCCACCACAAGGCCCCCAATAGTGATTACCACTGCTTTTCCTGCAAAACAAATTTCATAAATCTCATTTCTAGATTCAGAAGATGCAGCACCTTTGAAATTGCTATGAGAAGCTAACAAAGGAGTATAATGACATAATCAGTGGCATCACCTGGATAACCAAAGCCTTCTATGAGGTTCTGTAGGTAATACATTATTACAAGTTACTTTGCATTTAAAAATGGAAAAAAAAGAAATATGCTAAAGAACAATAAGCATAAGACCAGTATGATTTAAATTTTCTAATGCATTGGCAACCTATCTAACAGAGAAGAAAATCATCTTGGATAAAAGGTTGACATCCTAAGCATCCAACTATACTTGGTATTAGTGCATCTGGAAGGTTTGATAATGCAGTCTGCTTTATATTCACGGGAGTAAACTAAATGTACCTAAATTTTTGCTAGATGGTGAGTTCTTTGTTCTACTATTGATTTAGAACCAGTCTATAATGAATGGCACATGCATCCTTACCTATTAATTTGCACATACAAAATCTTTAGTTGGCTGTGAAACCATAATTGTCATGATTCAAGTGAAAACATTTACTTTCAAAATAAATCAAAACCATTTTAATCCTTTTACAGTTATCCCAATTTACCCACCTTGCCTTTAGAAGGAAATTCATCACTTTCCTAAATAAGCTAAATTTCATTAGCTTCATAGATTATCAGACTTTCATCTTAGACACACCAAATATCCATCATCATATCCTCGTTTCTGTAACATTCATCTTGTTTCTTAGGCCTTCAGCAGTGGACCTTCTGGCTGTTATAGTTTATTATTCAGTTGCTAGGAGCATCTACAGCCTGCCACTTATGAAGCAATTTAAGATGACCATCTCCCTTTTCATTATGTATGTGTCAAGATGTTCTCTCTAATATCTTGTGTCCCAGGTGCAGTGATTTAAAAAACGCTAGGCACCAAAAGGTGTCAGGGTCCTAAAACACAATAGGCGCTCGCCCAAGCAAAGCGAGACGCTAAAATATAAAAAAATATATAATTAATAAATATATAAAAATATATAGTATACTATTAACAATATATTATTAACAATAAGTTAACGGTATACTGTTAAAAGTAGAGACGAGGCGAGACGATTGACCGAGAGTGAAAGTTGCTTACTGAGATCAACGACAGCAACAACGGCGAGCAGCGACAGTGGCAATGGCAGCGGAGAGGAACGACAGTGGTGGAGAGCAGCAACAGCAACGACGGTGGCGAAAAGCAGCGACACCAACAACGGCGGTGGAGAGCAACGGTAGTGTAAAGAGGCAACAGTAATGGAAAGAGGCGACGACAACGGCAATAGAGAAATGTCGACGACGTAATCATAATTCGCGAATAGGATTAAAGATTTAGGATTGATATCGATGCATTAGTTGGTTCGATTAAACCAACTAACTAGAATGCGATCGAACCAGATTTTAAGCTACAAACCTAGTTCGGTCACCTGGTTTAACCCGGGTGCTCATCCGAAGCACCCGACGCCTGGGCTCAGGCGAGCGCCTAGCGCCTCTTTAAAGCGCGCCGCTTGGAGATTAAGCAAGGCGCTCGGGCCTCGTCTCGTCCAAGCACTTAGGCGAGCGCCTTTTGCAATCATTGGACAGGTCCTATATAGATAAACAAAACCCTTTTGTGTTTTTGTCCATTATACTTAAGCTCCTATTCCTAAATATGATAACAATAATGCACACTTTCATCCTACTAGCTTCGAGACACTTACACTTCAAAGCTTTACTCCTATAATCCTTATAAATCTTAAGCAACATTATCCAGATGGTTTCTTTGTATTGGAAACCTAAGAAGCATCGACACGTGCTTCTGGTGGATGTCCGTGTCTGTGTTTCACATGTGTCAGACACTCGTGTGCGACTTTGTGCTCACATGGCCCTCACATAAGAAAAAAAATATGAAGATTAAATGTCACAAGGAAACATATATCAACTAAACATGAAGATTGTTAAATATTATTTGACATACTCAATTTTTATTTAGATACTTAAATTTAGATAATTTTAATTTTTTTTAACTTATATGATGATGATATTTATTTGTTCATATTACTGAGTTTATAAAATTTAAAATTAAATACTATAAAACTTGTGTTAATTGAATATTATATACACATATACGTTAAGAAATACATGTGTCCTTGTCGTGTTTGTGTTCTTTTAAAAAAAAGGCACGTTGCCATGTGCACATTGTGTCGTATTCATGTCCTGTGTCCGTGTCTGTGCTTCTTAGTAAGAAATATGTAACATGACACTTAACTAATATAAAATAGAAAAATCAGAATCTAGCAGCTACTTACCTAGGCTGATTTTCTTCTTTGACAAAAAGTACAAGGAAGCTCCAAAACTTGTAGCTAATATTAGCCCAGGAACATCAGCTCCAGTATATGGCCCTGCGGAAGCAGGAGAGGAGCCACTAACAAATGTGAGGACTGTCAAAGCCCCATAAACACCTGCCTGGATGCCCAAACTGTTGGTAGATGGAGATTCAACAGAGACAGGAATGTTCTTGACTGTCTTCTGAAGCCACTCAGGCAAAGCACCTGTTCCTGTACTTCTTATAGGTTTAATATCGGCATATCTGATGTTACCATTTGCAACTTTCCCAGCTCTTCGCCGTGACAACCTCTGCATAAGCAACATGTCATATGCAGCTTCCACCTAAAACATAGTAAATAGCATGACTTCAGGAGAAAACAATTGGCATAGGAATGAAAGAGCAGGATAATTTGCAATTAAACCTTAAAGAGCAACTGTTTGTTCTATTGGATTAAGCTTCTGTTATGGAATTAAGGTAAAAGTACCCTTAAGGTTCTCCATTGGATCAATGACATGCAGATGAAAAGGCCCGAAAGCAATTCCTCAAAAAAGTTAAAGAAAAGAAAACATAGTTTGAATGGGTTTCTGCATCATGTCAGTAACTTCATCGACAGATAAAATGTCTTGTCTAACTGTGAATTGATTCATTAAAGGTTTTCCAAGCAAAACTTCCTTTTTTGTGTGAACATGCATGAAGCCAGTGTTTAGTGATTTCAACAATTCTCAATGCACATGGATCTTCTGCTTTTGGATATTATTGCATTTCCTTGTGTTAAGATCATGATCCTTATACCAACATACATAGAAAAAGGATATGAAAACAATTTGATCCAAATTCACTGGTATGTCAATTATCACAGTGAAAAAAATACAGACATGACAAGACGTGCAATATTCTTATCTATGCATATGCATGTGTCGCTGGAAACCATCTAATTACAATTTGGCTTAACTTAGAAATATGTTGTACAATAATAGAAATTAAGTCTCAACAAATAACCACACAAGCATATCTTAGCTTTACTCCTTTTTCTTTCGAAGAATCCAAAAGCATCAATTAAACCAACAAAAGAATGAAAGGTAACCTAAAAAGCTAAACCTTAAAAGGATCAACTAAACCAGCTTCATCTCCAGTTGAGTCTCTTTTTTCAAAAACCTAAAAAGCATGATCTAGAGTGACAAACACACAAAATCCACCTTGTACCACATTTTTTATGCCCAGTTGCACTGATTGACTGTGGTAAGCATTCAAATACCAACAAATTGAGAGAAAGTTCCTGCTGTTAACAGATATAGACAAAAATAGAAAATTTTCATTATGTCATGCCTGAATAATACTGTTTAAATCAGTGATTTAAAAAGCAATAGGCGCCAAAAGGCGCCAAGTTCCCAAAATGCTCGAGGCACTATGAAATATTAAAATATAAAAAATATATAATAATTGATAAATATGATTATATAAATAAAAATATGATATTAAATTAAAAAGATCTAAAGTACCAAGTCATATTATCTAACAACAAAAATATCAAAAGACTTAAAACAAGAAAGTTTAGCATCAAATTCAATGATCATCATAATTAACATCATCATTCTCAAATATATCATCATCCTATTCTTCCTCTCGTCCATCCTTATCAAAATATGTTTTCTTCTCTTCGATAATAGCAGGAGATAAGCTTGAGGCTTTTGCACTCGTTTTTTCCTTCGTCATCTATCTTTATATGTCTGTAATTCTCCAACACTTGAGGCTCTTGCCCCGTCTCCCCATGTCAAGCTATCATCTTTAGATATAAGCTTGTCTTCGACATCTTGCATGTTCGCACCCATTCCTCTCATCAACTACTCATTTAAATCGTCAATGCATTGTAATGATAGTGGATCAATATTACTTCGTAAATCATGACGAGCCTTCAAAGCTTCATTATACTTTATATAAACAAGAACATGTAATCATTGATGCTCTATTCGATTTCTTCTTTTTATGAGAATCTATCATGTCATATAATTTAAAAATGCATTAATACATCTATCTGAAAAAGAACAGATTAATTAAAACAAAAATATTTTGTGATCCTTACATGCTCAAAGATACACTCTAGTTTCGCTCACAACCATAGCACTATATGTCAAACTAAGAATTTGATAGTCAATTGTTACAAGTTCGGGGTGGAATTTCCAAATAGACTCTACCATTCAGTTATAAAATTTATTTTTACTATTAACAATAACATACTATACATGAAATTAATTATATAAATTTATTAATATCTAGTGATGTAGTTGTCCTAGATCGAACTGTCATTAGAATTCCAAAAAGGCCATTAGCATTCTTATATATAGATAATTCACGTATGATCTTATCTTGCACCTCAAGGCTTGGAATTAATCTAAATAAAAATTGCTTTGTATAGTAGTTAACAATCTACTATTAACAGTATATTATTTACTGTTAACAATAGTTATGGAGAAAAAAGAACTGTTAACAGTAGTTAGAGGAGGAGAAAAGAGTCACCGATAGTGGAAAGTGGGGAAGGAGAGGGTAACAGTGACGGAGGGGAAGTAGCTACACACAGAAGCAGTTGCAGCAGAAGGAACTACGCAGGAAGGCCAGGCCATCGGACCCATCCATCGACGATGGAGGAAACCTCGATCCTATGCATCAATAGCGGAGATAACGATAAAGGAAGAGTAGGTGGTGGAGGTAGAAGCTGCGCTAGGGTTTATGGCTCTAAGTCACGCAGGGGTGCGAGGGGTGGGTTTTGCGGGTACAGTAACAGAATGTAGCTAGTTGGTTCAATCGAACCAAGTAGCTATTGTTCAATCGAACTAAAATAAAAGTCTAGTTCGGTTGCACGCTCGCTCGAAGCACCGGACGCCTAGGTTCAAGCAAGCGCCCAAGCAGCGCTTAATTGAAGCACACCGTCTGGACGAAACTTGAGCCAATCGGGCCTCTCCTTGCCCCACTCGAACGTCTATTTAAACCACTGGTTTAAACCCTATAAATTACTCCTAATTGACAAAGTTGATCAAACCTTGCACTCCAAAAAAGTATAGAGAAACAAAGTAAATTGCTTAAATTTTATTGCCTAATTGATTATCATTACATAAATTATGGCTTTCAAAGGCTTCATGTAAAATGCATACCAATTATCAATTAATTGAAGTTTCAACTTCTCACAAAGGATAGAGAAAGGTAGTAAAGTTCCATTGACCACCACCGAACTTAACCCTTTTAAACCCTAGATCATACCCACAACTAGAAGCTAGCTAATAGGCAAACTATAAATGCAAGGAATTGTCTAAATTGTCATCTCCCACAGACCAAGAGACTAATGTTATCCATTTATGGCTCCAAACCACCCTAACAAGCAAACTGTTTTGCCTGCCATGACCAAATCTACCCTCTTTTTTGAACATAAATCATTTCTCGCAAGGTTTGCCTTTCCAGGTGGTAAGGCCCCATATCGAGCGGTACGTACCAATCCGCCAACTGACCGGTACGTAGACCACCCGCTACCGGGCGGTACTGCCGAAATCGATCGGAAATCGACCGTCGACAATCGACCATCGACGGTCGATTTCGACTGGTATTAGCTGAGGGAGGGAGCAAGTAGAAGAAGCTAGCTAATAGGAAAACTATAAATGCAAGGAATTGTCTAAATTGTCATCTACCACAGACCAAGAGACTAATGGAATCCATTTATGGCTCCAATCCACCCTAACAAGCAAACTGTTTTGCCATGACCAAATCTACCCTCTTCCATGAACATAAATCATTTCTCATCACTTAAGCCTTTGAAACCCTACAAAGAAACATGTAAATCAATAAAGTAGATCATACCCACTACTAGAAGCTAGCTAATAGGAAAACAATAAATGCAAGGAATTGTCTAAATTGTCATCTACCGCTGACCAAGAGACTAATGGAATCCATTTATGGCTCCAATCCACTCTAACAAGCAAACTGTTTTGACATGACCAAATCTACCCTCTTCCATGAACATAAATCATTTCTTGTCACTTTAGCCTTTTAAACCCTACAAAGAAACATTTAAATCAATAAAAAAGATCATGCCCACAACTAGAAGCTAGCTAATAGGCAAACTATAAATGCAAGGAATTGTCTAAATTGTCATCTACCACAGACCAAGAGACTAATGGAATCCATTTATGGCCCCAATCCACCCTAACAAGTAAACTGTTTTTCCATGACCAAATGTACCCTCTTCCTTGAACATAAATCATTTCTCGTCACTTAAGCTTTTTAAACCCTACAAAGAAACATGTAAATCAATGAAGTAGATCATACCCACAACTAGAAGTTAGCTAATAGGCAAACTATCAATGCAACGAATTGTCTAAATTGTCATCTACCACAGACCAAGAGACTAATGGAATCCATTTATGGCTCCAATCCGCCCTAACAAGCAAACTGTTTTTCCATGACCAAATCTACCCTCTTCCTTGAACATAAATCATTTCTCGTCACTTAAGCCTTTTAAATCCTACAAAGAAACATGTAAATAAATGAAGTAAATCATACCCACTACTAGAAGCTAGCTAATAGGCAAATAAACTATAAATGAAAGGAATTGTCTAAATTGTCAACTACCACCGACCAAGTGACTAATGGAATCAATTTATGGCTCCAATCCACCCTAACAAGCAAACTGTTTTGCCATGACCAAATCTACCCTCTTCCTTGAACATAAATCATTTCTCGTCACATTATCCTCTGCATTAAATTGTCAACAAGATCATATTCCTTTCGTCCTTGCACGAGAGGGCACCCAACCTGAGCGGCGGCTTCCATGTCGTCCTTGCACGAGGCGAGAACGGCGTTCTTGGCGCGGAGGATGTCGTCGAAGGAGGCGCCTTCCGACACGCCGAGGAGCTTGAGCGCGCTCTCGACCGTCATCTCGTACGGGGCCGAGGAGTCGTCGGCTCTCGAACCAGCCGATGGCGGCCTGCGAGCCGGGCCGCTCCGGTGGGGTATGGTTACCGACCCCCACCACCGGCTGCGCCGCCACCGCCGCGCGGCGCAGCAGGGGGCCACGGGTCCCTTCGGCGATGGGTTGCTGCAGAGGACAGGACCATTGAGAGAAAGAGCGGCTGCCATTCTCCCGTCTTCTCGCACCCTGTCTCTCTGAGTCACTAGTTTCTATTATTAATCTTTGGAGTACATTAATTTTGGGCCCTCTCGGGTGTTTTAACAAACAAAAACTTCTTTTTGATTTTGTTTTTGTTTCTTTGTTTCTAAAAGCGCATCGCTTAGATGCTATCAAAAACAAAACCCCCTCTTTGTTTTTGTTTATTGGTTTTCAAAAGTTCTGCCACGGCCTATGCGCTGATAGAATCGCAAACGCGTCACTTTGGTCGGATGTGTCATCACTGTGTTTTCGGTTGAAGTGCTTTTATAAATAGAAAACACAAGTGACATTTACATGTTTTGTTTTTCCTCTCCACTGGCTTTTAATGATCCACGAGCTCCAAAGCGTCTCAGCCTCGACTTTGGAAGAAGTGGTTTCGAAGATCCACAAGCTATTGGTTTTTTGTATAGTACAAAGAACAGGCATTTCTACTCCTCTCAGATGAACTTTGTTGAATACTGGAAGGGAGTAATTTTTTATCTTTTAGAGAAAAGATAATACAACTCAGATCATGTATGTTAATATCTATCTTTGAACTCAAACTCAAATAGGGTTGTGGAGTTTACCGGAAAATATAGGTTGAAGAGATCCAAACATCAATATCTTATCCTAAAGAAATGGATCAAAAGGGCCATCAGAAATGGACTTTTTCTGGTTGTTGAGCATTCCCTTGCTCTCTCTCTCTCTCTCTCTCTCTCTCTCTCTCTCTCTCTCTCTCTATCTCTATATATATATATATATATATATATATAAGGAGTGTTCTGCCTTCCACCACCAACAAAGAGATCGAAGGAGAGCAAAGGGAGAGAGACATGGGGAAGGCTGCTGCTGCTGCTGCTCGAACAATCGGGGTGCTTCTCTTCCTTCTTGGCTCCTTGTTCTCCGATGTGAAGGTTGAAGCACAGATGCCAATCCCAGCCAAGATTGACGGGTTCGTGTACAAGGGAGCTCCTGTTTGGGGCAAGTCGGTGGTGGTGGAGGCCTTCTTCGACCCTTTGTGCCCCGACAGCAGAGACTCCTGGCCTCCTCTCAAGCAGGCGTTGCTGCACTACCCCGATCGCATCTCCGTTGTCGTCCACCCCTTCCCTTTGCCGTTCTCTCTCTCTCTCTCTCTCTCTCTCTCTCTCTCTCTCTCTCTCTCATGTTTTGATCACTCATGCTTCATAAAATGATGTATTCAGTAAACTAGTGGACGATATCTCTTATCATGCAAAGAAATCTACGTATCTACGTATAAGCACAACTTAGTTTGACATTTAGTTTCTATATGGGATTCATATTTAGTTTGCATAGTTTGTTCTTGAACCAGATCCTGGCCTTAGTAAGATATTGGCAAAATGCCTCATATTCTCTATTCTGATATTATATATTTTAGGCATCTATTTGTAGATGAACTTGATAGTTTCATGAGAAACTGAATCAGGATTATGATAGTTTATTCTGTATTTTATAGTAATCTTTAACTAGTTATTACCTATGATTTTATTATGATAATCTTCATGATGTCAAGTTTGTGACTTCTCTATCAATAATTGCTTTTTTAGTGTATGGTTGAGTTTCATATATTTCCAATAACATCCATTTTGTTGAAATTTATCTTCATAGACATGAAACATAGATAATTTAGGTATCATAATCATCATGCCCTTGGTTCATCTTTTTGTAACTTTCTTCAGTTTCCTGGTGTACAATATTCCTTTCTACTACCATATGTTGTCTGGAATAAACACCATCATCTCCAAAACATGCAATTGCTTTCTCTTCCCTTTCCCTTACAAGCTCTAGTCTCTGATCTACAGTTACCACAACAGTGCTTTTATTGCTGCTCGTGCACTTCACATTGCCAATAAGCTAAACTCATCCTCAACATACCCATTGCTGGAGCTTCTCTTCAAGTTTCAGGTAAAGTTCTTTATGTTATCATATGAAAATACTACAATATTCTAAAAATCCAATAATGTTATATTATATTTCTTAGAAAATGTATCACATGACAAACATAATGGTATTTATTCTGCTCCACTTGTTATTATCAATCTAATCATGGGCACTAAACAGGAAGGTTACTATGATGAACAAACTTACAACCTGACAAGAGCTTCTGTAGTTGGTGGAATTGCTAAGCTGGCAGTTGCTGCTGTTGGAAAGCACTCATTGTCATCATTTCTATCTGGGTTTGATGATCCAGCGACTGACTCTGCCACAAGGATTTCCTTCAAGGTTAGTGTTCCAATAAATCGTAATATTGTGTTTTTCCCTTTTTTTAATATGATATATTATGTTTCTACTACTATCCAGTATGGATGTTCAAGGGCAGTGACAGGCACGCCTTACTTCTTTGTTAACGGAGTCCCATTATCTCAGTCTGGTTCAGCACTGGGTTACAAGAAATGGAGAAGCATTCTTGATCCACTCCTAGAGAAGAGAAATTAAGAAGCAAATTGAAGTTTAACAGATCCATAGTCTGATTTTTTATCTGATTTTCCTGGTATAATAAGTGTTCAGATGGAGCTAAATAATAAGCTACCTTAGAATATCTCGCTCTTCTTTTATGGACTATCATGTGGTGAAACTTTCAGGTAATCAGTGTAGATATGCTATATGGTTTCTATTATTTTATTTTTTTATTTCTCATGTGATTGTCATCATAAATGTTTCTGGACGTGCACCTTATTCTGATGTTCTCTTGTATGATTCTTGCAATGACAAGCATCAAGAGCTACAGATTCAAGAATAAGTGTTTTAGCAAACTTAACGTCAAGAATGTTCATAATTTTCTCTTTGAATAATTTTCAGCAAGATCAATTATGACATAGCTACTACTATGTGGTGTTGGTGAAAATAACAACGGATGACTTTCTATCTTTATCTGGGTGTCACCTGATTGGTCAAGCTTGAATTTTACTTATCATTAAGCTAAAGCAATTGCTGTCTGTCTAGCTCATATAGATGACTTTCTATCTTTAACACTACTCAAGTTTCTGCAGCACATATTTTATAGAAGAGTGTTATCTCATACCTGTTGAGAATAAGCTGACAATTATTCCATCATCCTTCCATGTTCTTTCCAGCGAAGGATATTTGAATATCCATTTCTGAACAAGAAGTTAATGGAAGGAAAAAACGAGTCTGCCACATCAAATAATAATCATCATAATTATCACGAAAATATATTTCATGATTAATTATTTTGATGGGGTTCCAATTGCTGATCAAGAGACGTTTCTGTTGGAGTTGGGGGAACTTCACAATCACTACAGTCATTCTCATTCATCCAATCCACAGCCTAATTTTTGTCAAAGGAAATGATAAATCTTGTCACATCCCATGTATAACTTGGTCGTATGAAGCTGATAGATTTTGAGATGTTAATTGGTGGTACTCTACAAGTTGGTGAAGACACCAATTCTTTCTCATTAGATTAGAATTCTCATTTGCTAACCTGCACTTCTCATCTGACAAAGCCTGCCAATTGAAGTCTCTCCTGCATATTGTATCCTAGAGAAGGAGAAATTTTTTTTTTAAAAAAAAAACCTAAAGATCAAAATATGAGAAGAACGATGAAACATAGTTCAATAATTCCCTACTTATACCTATGAAAAAAATTAAATTCTTCATTATATAAAAAAACTAATATAAAAATTACTCTTCCCTAAGTTAACTTCAAAACCAAACCTAACCTGAATTTCTTTATATATTCTCTCCCATAAACCCACTTTAGATTAGAACCTCTCATATGTTTTGCATCTATCTCTCACTAAAACAATGAGGCTATGATTTATTTATAGAAATAAATCATAATTCTTTAAGGACTACTCTTTGATAATCTTTAATCTAAATCATGATACTAATCCTTCAATGAATTTGAATTTAATAAGGATTCCTCACAAGTAGTTACCAACCTTAAATACTCTTCACCTATTTTTTTTTTCACTTTATGCTTTTTTACTTTTTTGTAGAAAAATTGAATGGGATTAAAGAATTCACCGCACTTAAACAAATTGAATTAATTTATGGTCCAACACCTGATTTTAATAAATCTTTTAATGTATTTATGTAGTTAAAATAGAATCAATGGCACTATTTAATTTGAATGAGAAACTTATATCTCATTATCTTATTGCCAATAAGATTTTTTTCTCTCAAAATCATTTGTATCATAAAAATCATGATTATTACCTTCTTTTTTTATATTGTGAATGAAGCTCACTATCATAGATACTATTATCTCCTGCATTAATTTTTTTTTCATCAAGATAATGCACCCCGAGTAACTTTTTGACCTCGACCTTCAGCCCTATAATCATAACACTAAGAATCTAAAAATCTAAAAAAAAAAATTCTTTTATATCTTTAGAATATAAAGTCATATCCTCCAAAATATATATCACTCCAAATTTTTACTTTATCAACATGCATGGTCTCGATCATGGAGTTATCGCTAAAACTCAATTTACTAGTAGATTTGTAATTCAACAAATTAAAATAATTCTTTTGAGTGTAAATATAAGTAATACAAATAGAATTTATTTCTTCTGAGATGAATCGTTACCTTTGAAAATTATGAGTACATCTCCATCACAATCTATAACAAGATAGCACTCATCCACCTTTTCTTCCTAAATCTTTCTTTTCAAAAGATTTTATTTTATACTTTTTACATCTATAGTACTAAATATTATCTAAAGATCTAACTTTTATTCTATCATAAGATCTACTTTGTTAAAAAATATTTCTCAACAACCTCCACCCTCACCCTAATCTCCATCACTATCTGTAACAAGAGAGTGCTCATAGATATTTTCTTCTTAATCTTTATTTTCGAATAATTTTATTTTATATATTCATACTTTTTACATTTATAGTATTAAATATTAGTGCTTTAAAGATTCATTCAATTAAAAACTTTCGTGCTTATGAAATTTTTTTATCGATTTGAAGATTTGTTTGATAAAACTTGTAACTGAAAATCATTTAAACTTAAAAATATTCGTAGGACTGTAATGAGCAAGTAAAGTAATTTGTAAAATAATTAAATAGCAAAGAAGAGAAAGCACATTAAATTTATAGTGGTTCAGTCCACGTGACATACTCGAGAAGGAAACTTTGTTAGGATAAAAGCGACACTAAGAGGGGGGGAGGATGAATTAGTGCTTATAAAAATTTTACGTCGATTTAAAATATTCGCTCAATAAAAATTATATCAAAAATACATTTAAGTGTAGAAATGTGTGTAAAAGTGCAAGCAAAGGTAGTAGACAATTAAGTAATTAATATAAAGAGCAAAGAAGAGGAAGCAAACTGATTTTATAGTGGTTTGGTTTTGTGACCTACATCCTCTCCCGATTCCTCCTCCGTTGAGGTCACCGGCTTCCACTATAGATCTTTCTTCAATGGGTGAAGATCAACCACCCTCTTACAACTCTATTCTCCTTTTATAGATTTAGAAGATAACATTTACAAGTCTCTAATCTCTCTCTTAAACAAAAAACTACATAAGACGAAATGAGGAGAAAGCTCTCAATTACAACAGCGTTTTCACAAGATTTTTGCTCTTGATTGCTTGCCCTTACTCCAGCGAGAATGAGTGGGGTATTTATAGACCCCAAATGGCTTCAAAAGTGGAGCCAAAAATTAATTTTTTAAGTATTCCCGAGATGCTATTCTCAAACACTGTGTTCTGGGCGGTTCAGCCACCTGACACAGTTTGAGAGACTGTGTTATGGGTGGTTCAACCACCTGACAGTCTGGGAGACTATGTCTGGGCGGTTCAGCCGCTTGACACAGTCTAGGAGACTGTGTTCTGGGTGGTTCAGCGGCCTAATAGTTTGGGAGACTATGTTTGGGCGGTTCAACCGCCTGACACACCTTCAAAGATTGTGTCATCTTGGAGACTGTGTCTTCGAAGACCGTGTCTCATCTGACCTTGGGGTACTAAAATAACTTATATAATTAGTCCAAATCAGCCCCAATTAAGGTTTAATGACCTCTTAATCGAGTCAGTAAAAATAACTCTCATTATGATGCTAATTACGACACTAAACATACAATGTTCGTTGTCCGACCGTTTCTTCGATGAACTCCCAACATCTTTCCGATGAACCCCCGACGAGCTCCCGATTTCTTTCGACGAACTCAAAATAAACTTCCAGCATTCTTCCGGTGAACTTCCAGGCGAGTTCTCGACAACCTGTCGATGAACTTCCTGGCAAACTTCTGGTGAGTTCTCGACGAGCTCCCAACGACATCATCCGAACCTCGGCTGACCTCCTGCGCAACATCTGATTGTACTGCCCTTTACTATCACGATTAATCTTGTTTCATTTTCTCTAACACACAAGTTAGATTATAAAATTCATCAATTGATTTCATCATCAAAATATGAGATTCAACAAACTTAACTTTCTAATAGAGTTTTCTCACTATAAACCTTAAGTTTATTATCTCAATTCTTGTTATTCTAAGCAAGAATACTTGGGATATTTATAGACCCCAAATGACTTTAAAAGTTGGAGCCAAAAATTTAGATCCCCGAGATTTCGGGGTACAAGCAGTACCACCGCCAACACTGGGCGATACCATTGTCGAACAAAGCCTGGGAATTTGGGCTCTAGTGGTACCACTACACATAATAGGTGGAACTATCATCAACAGTCGATGGTGCCACCACCCGGGAACCCAAAAAAGTATAAACCTGTACTTTTCATACCATGCGTGGTACCACCACTTGACCTGGTGGTACCACCGCCTGACCTAGCAGTGCCACTGCCTAGGTCAGTGAAATGAGCCTCCTAATAGGCTCAAATCAATCTTAATTAAGGCTCAATAGGTCCTTAATTGAATTGGTCTAATTACATTCAAAACCAACTCAATTAGTACTCTAAACTATTTTGATCTAAACAAATAATTACGAAGCATGAATCATATGTTGTCTGTCATGTCATTGGTTCATCCGATGCTTTATCCGACCCTTCTGTCACGAACTTAGCTAAATTTACCTTAGTCATATGGCACCCTTGCGGCAAACTTCAAGACTTAGCTGGAATTGCCTAAGCCATGAAATAACCTTGTCCAATATTTTAGACTTAGCTGGGATTGCTTAAGTCATGAAACGCCTCATGCTGGTCCCGAAGGACCTACAAAAGAGAAGTTGATTAGCTTGAAAGAGAGTGGCGAACAAGTCCCATCGTCTCGTGAAGAGAGAATATTTATGAGCAATTCGTCGAACACCTAGAGTGCAATAGAGAAAAAAGAGAAAGGAACGAAACAAGACTTTATAGGACTGTATGAATGATCATAAATCTACAAGTGATAGTTCACAAGGTGTCAGATGCAAGACAAGTTTAACTTGTGATGAATGCTCACGCCCGACATATAACTGAAGTCTCATCCGGCCCTATGCCACCCAGATGGGTCCAAGGTGCTAAGATGGCTGACATTTCGTGCCACTCAGAGTGGTTGCCATAGCACATGAAAACGATCAGAAAATGGAGCTATTTTGGGCAGTTTTGGCTCAACACAGTAAGTGGTCATTATGTAGCGTTACATATTATTTTCACTCATATTTCTCAAACAAAATCATATAAAATCTAGGTAAAATAGGCTACAAAACATTTATACAAGCAATCAAAAGCAACGAATAGTTCGCTTAGCGAAGATGTTGCGGTTAAGTGACGATTATTCGTGACATTCTCCCCCACTTAAATTGTCGACGCCCTCATTGACGTTTATTGGTAGGCTTTGACGATGACTTCTTCATGTCGTAGAGCGTCTTCAGGCTCCCAACTGACTTCTGTTCAAGGAAGCTTTCACTACTTCACCAAATACTCAATTTTCTCCGCTTCGTTGGGTAGTTTTGTCTTGCGATCCACTATAATGGTTTTCACTCGCTTCTCGTAGGAGGCTCCGGTGGGGGTAGTCGAGTTAGAACATTTCGAGCGGATCTGAGTGATAGGTTTTCAAGTTGCTTGCATCGAAGACGTTGTGAATTTTGAGTCATACCGATAGTTGCAACTTGTAGGAGACATTGTCTACCCTTCTAACGATTGCGAAAGGCCCTTCATACTTATGTACTAATCCTTTATGCACTTTGTGCCTAAAGAACTAAAGTGATGTTGGTTGGAACTTCACCAACAACACGTCACCAACTTTGAACTCCTATGGTCCCCTTCCCAAGTCGGTCCACTTTTTCATCTTTTTAGCCACCTTCTCTAAGTAAGCCCATGCAATATCTATATTATGATGTTATTCCTTTGCAAAGTGATATGCTGACGGGTTACTCCCTGTATAACCAGTAGATGAGGTGGGAGGAGTTGACAACTATTATCCCATAATAATCTTGAAGGGACTCTTGTTGGATGTAGAGCTATGCTGTAAGTTGTAGGAGAATTAGGATATGTCCAACAGCTTCACCCAATCTCATTGGTTGGCACTCACGTAGTCCAGAGATATGCTCTAAGAGTGAATTGATTCTTTCAGTTTGGCCATCCTATCATGGGCTTAGCTGATTTTGCCTAAGCCGTGCGTCACCCATGTGTGTCCATCCGCAAAGGTCAGCCTTCCCTAAGATCTCCTAAGGTCCCTTAGACTTACAAAAGAGAAAACGGGCCAGAAGAAACAATTCCAATAGGATCCACAAGCAACTGCTTTATAAAACCATATACAAATTACACCCATGGACAATACAAAATCAGAAAGGTTGCATATAAAGGATAATGGTCCATTACAGACCCCGAAGTCCCCACAAGTGCTTACAAGACACACTTATATTTACAAGCCAAAATCAGCCACAAAGCAAACCAAACTAGGGCTGCTAAGCCTACTGCAAGCCCGCTACTTGCTGTACAAGGTATATACACAAACCGAAGGACACGGATAAATATGAGCATTTTATCAAACACCTTGTTTACATTTTTGTTCGTGACATTCTCTCCCACTTATTCCTTCGACGTCCTCATCGAAACCATTGTAAACGCTGCATCTCCTCGCATTTTGCTGAATCTTCAATCCTTTGCTTTGGATGCAACATGCCCCTTTGGCTCCCAGCCGCTCTCTACCGCTGTTGTTTAGTAGTCAAACTTTGATCTGCCATGCTGTTTCAACTCACCAATGACTGAATCTGGTGTGGGGTTGGCTGAGTCGTGCTGATCCTTGTTGTTTCTTGTGGATCCTTCTGATGAAGGAAAAGACCTGCCTTATTATGTGTCAGTATCGTAGTATACTCATGTTGCTTGAACTGGGTGAATGCTTGTTGGAATTTTGACGAGCATCGCCTCGCGGACTTTAAGGTTTTTGAGGTCCTTCCTCTACAATGTTTGTCCATTGATCTTTCTTCCGCGTTTAGTTGTCACTTCCAAGTAGGTTCGCATCACTCCCGCTTTCGATTAGCATTCAATTGGGGAATGAAGCGGACAATCTACTCTTAGTAGTACTGATCACCAATGGTGAGGATTTGATAACTATTGTCTTCCATAAGCTTTCTTTGAAGGGTCACTGAACGTATGCAGAGCTCCTCTGCTGGATAAGTAAGAGAACTGGGATACTTGACTTCACCCATTCTCTTAGTAGTTGAGAAGGTAAGGCTACTTGGCTTCACTCACCTTCTCGAGTCAAGAGAATTTGGGTAAGTTTCGCCCATTCTCCTAAGTTGAGAAGGCAAAGGTTACTCGATTTCGCCTGCTTCCTCAAGTTTATACTTCATGAATTGAGTTGGGTACTAACATTCCGCTCTTTGCTCACACTTCTGAAGCACTAGAAGTGTTTGCACTCCTTGCATTGAGTTAGCTACTATGATTCACCTTCCCACTGCCATTGAACTTCTGGAATGTAAGAAGTTTCGCTCGAAAAAGGAGCAAAAAGTTTATCCCAACTTGGAGTCCCCCAACTTGGAGTAAGTCTTTGATAGTTCTGGTCGCCTTTGGGATTGTACCATCTTCTCCATCACTTTTATCGCCAACTCCTCTTAGTAGAAAAGGTACAGTACCACATATTGCTTACGTCATTCCTTAGTCGAGCACTCTTGCATCAACCCGAAGTCCCTTGCTATCGGTTATCTTGATGAGAAGTCTATCGACACTGGTCTTATGAAGTTCCTTAGCCTCTGCCCTTCCGCCCTGTCTTGGTACTTGGAGTTTGCCTTTGCATTCTCCACCTCCTCGGCTCCTTTTACGACCAATGCTCTCCCTCCATGAGAGCAAGGGATCGATGACTCCATGGAAGTCCCGCCTCTGCGGTACCATGGTGCTGCCAAGCCCATAGCCCTACTATCTGTTACCTTACATCTTCATCCATTCCTTCACAATCGGTAGATTCGCCTCTGTGGCACTGTGGTGCTCCTCTGAGTCCACCTCCTTTCTAACCGACGCTTTGCTTTTGAGTAGCTAAGCCCCACTGGACTCGTCATCGCTTCCTAGCCCCTTTCGACCACCTGCTTCAACACTACTGTGTCCTCCTAGCAGTTCTCCTTGGTCGATGGAAAAACAGACTGCAACTCTCATGCATGGCCTCTGCCATCTTATTGTAGGGCTCACGTCGATTCTTTTATCCTTAGCTTCCATGGTAGTAACGTTCGCTTACTCGACCTTGTCCTTTGACTTGCTGGGCTCCCTTAAGCGAATGTAAGCACCGAAGCAGTCCAACTCTCCAGTCGTTTTGATCAAACCTTTGTATAATTAAATCCCCTCCATGGGACTCACTGGTACTTACAATCTGACTTCTCCCTTGGTGGTACACAGCCCCCATATGCTAATGACCAAGGCTTTCATTTGATGCAAGCTTCGATGCGAACACACAGAAGACCCACCTATGCGGTACCATGACATTCACTCCAAGTTTACCCCTTGAATCCACAACCCTTCTTGCCATTACATTGTTCACTGAAGTGGAGCTCCCAGCAGTTCCTGATCATTCACATAATCATGTCCCCCTCCATGGGACTCACTGGTACTTACACTTGGACTTCTTCCTTGGTGGTATACAGCCCCCATATGCTGATGACAAAGGCTTTCATCCAATCAAGCTCTGATGCACACACGAAGACCCGCCTCTGCGGTACCATGACATTCACTCCTTGAATCCATAGCCCTTCTTCTTGTTGTGTTGTACACCAAAATGGAGCTTCCAGTTTACCCATGATCATACCTCCGCATGATCATGTCCCTCACGGGACACGACCGCATGTGTTGTATTGCCACGAACTATTCCATCACGATCCGTTGTACCATGTCGCCTCCTGGTGACATCTTCATTGCATACAAATTCTCGTGTGATGAACTCGGACTATGACTTCTCTATGTGTGGCCTCTGCCAACACCTCATAGGGCCTCAGCCATCTCCAATTTTTGGTTCACTCCCTTAGCAATTCACCTTCGTCCAGCCACTCTTGGGTCACACCCGGATGAAGCATAGCTCTAGGACAATCTGTCGCCTAGTAGCTCATGAAGTCTCTTTGACTTCACTAGAATTGGTGCACCATTATCTGGATCCTGAGCCTTTATCCCCTACCAGCACAATCTCTGCTATGCACCACTTGTTCTTAACAACTCGAATGGTAACACTATGGCATATTCTTCATGAGTACACGCCTCTGCGTCCTCTTGCCCCGTGCTAAGGTATCATGATCCTAACTTCGCCTCCGTAAGTTGAATCACCTTAGTTACTCCGTCAAATGCATCTATGAGGTAACTTGCATGTGCCTCGAAGCTCCCTTTATCTTTGGCACCATGCAAGATAAGTCCGCCCAATCAGAATGAAGAACCCATGGAATGACATGATCTCACTCTTGCCTCTATAAGAGTTCATGCCCTTGACCTCTGTCCAAGGAAAGCTTTGTGCCTCCGCTCCATGTTTCATCTTCTATGTCGACTCTCTTCATGCGGCTTGGATACTTCACCAAGTTCCACTCAAGTCACTCCACTCCTCGATTTGCATTGAGTTGATAGTGGCCCTCGCGTCCACCATTCCATGGGTCAACCCTCCATTGAGTTCGATTTCTACATCGACTCTAAGTGTGCCTTTATTTGATGTTGCCTTGGATTGCTCCCCCACTTGATCTTGAAATGCATCCACTAATGTATTACCTCATCGAGATCATGCGATGACTCTTCGTCGCTCGCTCGATCCGTTGAGTTTTATAGATATATTACTTTGAGAAACCCTCACTTAATATGTGCGATTGTTGCACATGATTCTCCCTCTAGAGAACTAGGACTTATCCCTCCTAGATATCTGTCCTGTTGGAGCAACTTTCCTCTTTACATTCTTCCCATTGGAAGTTTCGAAGACCACCATCCCCTTTGGACTACTCCATCTTACTGAACAACTTGTGCCTTGTTCTGCCCCCGCAAATGCACTTGCTAGATTGCGACTCTTCGCCAATACAGTCCCCGCTGCACCTTTCAAGGTCTAGCGATGTGTCATACTCGTTGCACATTTCAGTCGCCTATGGATGTATCCTTTATATGTCGAAGAGAAAGTTCTTATGCCCCATGGCGTCGAGTTTCGATCGTGCCTTGGGATGGCCATGAACACTCGATCGTCCGTGTACAAGCCCTTGCTTGAGTACCGAAGCCTTTGAGTTAGCAATTCCCCTCACCTCTATGAGCTTTGCATAACTCTTATGGTCATTGAGCAACACATCCCACTTTACACGATCTCATCTTTTACCAAGCGCCCCGCATTGCCTTGAGCACTATCAAGTTTGGTTGCCAACGTCGAGCCATAGCTCGAACTCAACCATCCTAATCTTTGTGCACTACGCATTCTACTTCGCTTGCTTGTCCTCGTGGTGCCTCTGGCGCAAAGGGTTGGCCATTTATCTGAATGTCAAGCCTAGATGCCCGCTCCTCTGAGCGATTTCTTTCCCTACATCTCAATGTTCATTTTCCCCAAACGGTTGCGCGTGCTGGCTGTCCACCATATAGCCCAGCTAGGTCCCCCACGTTTGTATGGCGAGTGTTTCTGCGTTTGTTTGTCCCGCTTTGATACCACACACGAGCTTAGCTGATTTTGCCTAAGTCATGCGACACCCATGCGTGTCCGTCCGCAAAGGTCCCTGAGATCTCCTAGGGTCTCTTAGACTTACAAAAGAGAAAACGGGCCAGAAGAAGCAATTCCAATGGGAGCCACAAGCAACTACTCAAGCAAACACTTTATAAAGCCAGATACGAATTACACCCATAGACAATACAAAATCAGAAATATTACACACAAAAGATAATGGTCTATTACAGACCGAAGTCCCCACAAGTGCTTACAAGACATATTCGTATTTAAAAGCCAAAATCAGCCACAAAGCAAACCAAACTAGGGCTGCTAAGCCTACTGCAAGCCCGCTACTTGTTGTACAAGGTATATACACAAACCAAAGGACACGAACAAACATGAGCATTTCATCGAACACCTTGTTTACATTTTTGTCCGTGATAATCCGTTTAGTGGTGGAGGCTTGTGGGGAAGTATAACTTGGACCCCAGCAGTTTGAATAACTGAGTCTAGAATCATCACAAGAACCGTGCATCTTGATCACTGATGATGTTGTGCGGGACTCCCCAATACTTCACCATATTTTTTATCATTAACTTGGCTGCCTCCTCTGCTAAACAGTATGGGGGTGCAGCAATGAATATTACATACTTTGAAAATCGATCGACCACCACGAGTATCAATCCGAGTCCCCCAACGGCTAGTAAGCTTGATATGAAGTCCAAGGAGATGCTATCCCATGACCTATCCGGTACAAGTAGCAGCTCCAAAATATTGAATCTCAGATTTTGATGATGAAATCAATTGATGGGTTATTGATCTAACATGTGTGTTAGAGATGATTGATGCAAGATTAACTATGATAGAGTGAATTATAATTAAGATGTTGGGCCAGAGTCAAGTCTGGACATCAGGCCGGGGTTTGGACGAGGTAGTGGGAACTCGTCAGAAGCTTGCCGAAGGAATCTGAAGCTTGTCGGGAGTTCGCCAAGAGCTTGCCAAAGGGATCAGAGGCTTGTCGGGAGTTCACGGAAAGCTTGCTGAAGGTATCAGAAGCTTGCTAGGAGTTCGTTAGGAGCTTGGCGAAGGTAATCGAGAGCTTGCCAGGATGGCGTTGGGAGTTCACATGAAGTAAACTAAGAGACTTACCGGAAGATCGTCGGGGGTTGCCGAAAAGCTTGTCGAGAATCAGGAGGGTCTTGCTAGACTTGATGGTCACATGATTGTAATTGATTAAGTTATAGTTAGCATCAATTTGGGTTTGAGTTTTACTTGAGTTAGATTTGGAAGGAACCTAAATTAACTCAAGTGAGGCAAACCGGGTCTACTATGAGGATGGATTGAGCTCAATTGGTTGACCTAATAATTGACCAATAAAAGGTACCAGTCAAGATTAAAAAAGTAGAGAGAATTACTTTTCTGGGATTCCTAGCATTTGTACCACCTAGGCCGACGGTTTTACCACCCATGTCGATGGTTGTACTGTCGTCGCTAATTTTCTAGGCAGCTTTCGATGGTTGTACCACCCATACCTAGATTTTTTGGATACGTTTAAATTTTGGCTCCATTTCTATAGCCAATTGGGATCTATAAATATTCCAAGTTTTCTTGCTTGGAGAAGCAAGAGTGGTGAATGAAATAGTGGATTAAAATTCTGTTAAGGAGTTGTAAAAATTGAGAGCTTCACTTTAGTGCTTCAAATTGTAAATCGAGTCTAAGGAAAGTGAGAAACTCTTGTAAAGATTCCTCTCATGAACCTTTGGAAAGGAGAGAGTGGAAATTGTAAGGGTTTGATCTTCACCCAAAGAAGAATGATAGTGGACGTCGGTGGACCTCGGAGAAGAGGACTTAGGAAGTGGATGTAGGCTAGGTTGAGACCAAACCACTATAAATATGTGAGCATCTCTTTACTTTGCCTTTTTTTATTATGCATGTTCTTAAATGGAACTTTTCTTTAGCATGATCATCACTTAGATTTGTTCAATAAGCTTATTGCTCACTTACTCAACAAAATATGCTTGCAATTTTTGGTTTTGCTCCAAATGAAATGTTTCTTTTAAATCGTAATTTTTATACTTGTACTAATTCGCCCCCTCTAGTGCTAGTTGATCCTAACAATTGGTATAAGAGGAAGGTCTTACTAATTTAACTAACACCCATTTGAGTAAATAACTTTATTTGGCATGAATAAGGGACATTCTATTTCACGTCCTCCTATGTTCAATGAGACGGATTATACATATTGGAAAACAAGGATACGTATATTCTTGATTTATATAGATTTTGATTTATGGCACATCGTAGAGAATGATTTTGAAAAAATCTTCTAAACCAATGAATGAATAGAATGATTTAGAAAGGAAAAATTTTTCTTTAAATGTCAAAGCTATAAATGTTTTGTTTTGTGCTTTAAACAAAACCAAGCTTGATCGGGTTTCTTCTTGTGATTCGGCTTTTGATATACGTCATAAATTAAAAATTACATATGAAAGCACAACTGAATCAAATAAATCATTAAATGAAATGATCCATAAAAATGAACTTGACGAATCCCTTCCAAAGAACAAGAAGGAAAGAACTTTGAGAACACAAGAACAAAACCTTCCAAAGAATAGGAAGGATTGTGAACTTAGAATGACATATGACTCCTCCAGTGATTAGAACCTTGAACTTGAACTTGAACTCTTGACAAATAAACTGGATAAATTAATGAATAAAAACCATAAAAATGAATCTAAATTGGATAAAACCTCTTGCTATGAATGCAAAAAGCCAAGGTGCTTCGAAGATGAAGTGCACAATCAAGAAGTGAAAATTTTTACGCTTGTGGCAAACCACGATGAGGTATTAAGTTTTTTACTTTTAATGAGTAAGCTCTTTTACTTTTAATGAGTTATTAAGAAGTTCTTTTATGAGATTTTTGATAAGTTTAGAAAAAATATTAAGTCTTATAAATTACTTAAGAAAGAACATGATTCTTTAGTTAGTAAATTTTAACAAATGTATGATGCATCACTATCACACAATTTTTGCTCTAAATGTGAAAGTTTAGAAGAACTTAGAAAGGAAAATATTGTATTACAAACAACATTAAAAATTTTTAAGATAGGAAATAAATCCCTAAATATGATCCTTGCAAATAAGGGTCATGTTCATAGGAAAGAAGGTATAGACTTTGTTAGAAATACTTAACAAAATCCAACTATTTTTGTCAAAGGACACACTCTAAACTTACCACCAAAAATTAAATGTAACTTTTGTGATAAATTATGACATAAATCCTACAAATATTTATTTAAAAATATAGTCCACATAAATTAATTTGGGTTCCTAAAGGAACCATAAACAACCTCAAGCCGTTAGAAAAAATGGGAAGAACATTTCATAAGGGACCCCAACTCAAATGGGTACTTAAATCAAAACCTCCCATATTATAAAGTTATTTTCTAAAAAAGCTAGGAGCACTAAATAATGTTTTGAATATAGATGCTCAAGGCATATGACTTAAGATCTAACAATCTTTCAAGCTTATTAGCCTAAGTAAATAACAAGAAAAATTATTAAAAATAAAATTATTGATAATAAATCTTTGGATGATTTATTTTATAATTAATCTTAATTGCTCTCAATGGTGCATGATTTTTGTGTAGCTATAGCATGCTAAAATTAGAACTAAGAAAGTTTAGCTATTTTTAATTAAAAATTATATACATAAAAGGGAGATTTTGATGATGATTATGCTTGTACGCTTGAATTGACTTATAATGGTTAAATGAGAGAACGTTGTCTTGAGATAAATTAAATGAAATGATTAAATGCTGAATTTGAACTTAAAAAATTATATATATGAAATCATGTTTTATTCTCTAATGTGGTTGAAAAATTAAAGAAAAAATTAAATGAGAAGGAAAATTTCTTGGTAACATGTTAGACTTATTAACAAAGAAAAATTGTTGGATTGAAAATACACCAAAAGATTTTATTTGAAAATATCTTGTTATAATAATCATAATAATTTTGTTTGAAAATATTTTACTCGTTTGAATATTTCTTATTGTAATGACTTTAATGTTGGTGTTGAAAATGTCACTTGAAAAATGATTGAATGGTTGTTGTTGAATGTTAGAATTTGAGCATAAAATAAAATAAAATAAAAGGAGAGAAAAATCATGCTTTATTTTCTAATATTTTTGAAAAATTAAAAATATTTTTGAAATGAGAATGAAATGAGCATGGTAACTCATTTCAGTAAGTCTCAAGAGTTGGACTCACATAAAAAAGAAAATTCATTGCAATTAAAATAAATCGAAGCTCTTGTCTAAAAATGTTTTAATGATTTTCATAATTTTTTTTAGAAATAATACTTGATTTTTCAGTTTTGAAATGTTTGAAAATATTTTACTTGGTTGAAAATATTTATTATGATCTTGATGTTTTCTTTTATAAATAAAACTCAGTTAGATAACAATGCATAAAGGCATTGTTGAAACAAATCAAGGCTTCAGTAAGAGATAAAGTGACATCATTATTATTAAATTTCTTAAACTATAAAATTGATTTGATGATTTAAACTTGAAAAATTTATTGTCCAAATCATGATATTGAAATCTTGAAATTGCAAATTGAGATCTTCATATAAATTAAGATCGTTTACCATGATTCTTACATTTTAGAAAATTATAGAAATGAACTATGATCTTGTTCTTTTATTTGTTCTCCTATGTCTCCTTTGTAACTTATTAAAGAAAATTTTTTATCATAATCATAATCTTAACTTTTCAATATTTATAACTTGATATTTCTATATGAATCAAATCCTTCTTACTATTTTATCTCCTAAGATTTCATTTTGTCATCTAAGAGGAGATTTATTAAATTAAATCATATTTTTTGGTATTCAAGAATATCTTTTGATATTAATATCTTTCTTGACATGATTTATTTTATAACTTATGAATAGTATAACTTATCACCAAAATTCATATTTCTTAAATTTGTGATAAGTTGAAAATTAAAAGAGTTTTGTTTTATCATGAACATTTCATTGTTTTTTTGACTTAACAAATTCTTTATAGGAATCATGTTTAAATCTCTATGATTTTTAATTTTTAATAAAAAGGAGATTTATGATCTTAACAACTATAATTGAGATTTTTTTTATCAAGATCATTCTTCTATTTATTAAAAAGATTTATCTTTTTTTTGTTGATGACAAAGGAGGAGAAATGGTATATTGATGACAAATGATATATTTGAATATTTGTGATAAATGTTCAAATATGATGAATATTTATGATAAATATTCAAATATGAGTTAAACATTTCTCCTTTTTTTTGGTAACAAAGGGGGAGAAATGATATATTGATGACGTTTGTTTTAAAATATTTATCATATGAAACATATGTTGTTTGAAATTTTTATTATGTGATACCAAAAAAAAGATGAATGTTTATAACTAAAAATTTTGTCATATATGGTATCATAGTGATGAATGATTAAATTATTAAAGTTTCAATATTTAGCCAAAATGGTCAAATTGCTACCTTGAATTCAAAGGTAATTGGTTCTTTTGAATTCAAGTTTGCTTTAATTAAAATATGGCATATAGATAGGGGGAGTTAAGGTTAACTCCATCATCAATTAGTTGAATCTCAGATTTTGATGATGAAACCAATTGGTGTGTTTGTGATCTAACTCATGTGTTGGAGAGAAGTAATGTAGGATTAACTACGACTGAGAAAAGCCAAAAGAATTAAGTAAGAATCTATCATTGGGCCGAAGTCAAGATCGAGCATCAGGCCGAGGTACGAACGATGCAGCGGGAGCTCGCTAGGGGGTTCACCGGAGGTTACCGGGAGTTTGCCAATAGGTTGTCAAGAGCTCCCCGGGAGTTCGCTAGAATGATGTCGGGAGTTCACAGGAAGAATGTCGGTAGTTCACCGGAAGGAGATCGGGAGCTCGCCGGGGGTTCGCCAAAAGGATGCCTGGAGTTTGCTAAAAGATCGACTGCGTGCCGAACAATGAAGATTGTATTTGTAATTATTTGTCTTAAAGTGTCGTAGTTTGCATCATGATTAGAGTTAGTTTTACGAACTCAATTAGGAGGCAACCAAGTTTAATTTAGGTTTGATTTGAGGTCATGATAGAGCTCATTTCGTTGACCTGGAAAGGGGTCAATAGAAGGTATGCTCGGGTATGAAATAGTACTTAAAAGGTTATTCCAAGTATCCCGATGGTGGTACCACCCGCTGCCGATGATGGTATCCCCGCCACCCAATTTTTTAGGTCACTTTCATTGGTAGTACTATCGGTGCTTGCGGTAGTACTGCCCGTACCCAGATTTTTTGGAGAAGGTTGAGTTTTTGCTCTAATTTTTGAAGCCAATTAGGGTCTATAAATACCCAAAGTATTCTTGTATGGAAAAGCAAGAATATGAAAGAAAATTTTAGTAAAATTTTGTTGAATTGGGTTGAGAGCTTCCCTTTTTCTTTTAAGAGTGAATTGTGTAAGAAAAGGTGTTAGGACTCTTACGGATTCTATGGTTGGGGTGATCTCTATAGGGGATTGACCTTATTAGAATTCTATAGGGGTTCCACCCTCCTTGGTTTTCTACCCAATGGTTGAAAATAATATTAATCTACTGATGATGAAAAGAGAGGAGAATATAAGCTATTTATAAGGCTTCTAAACCCTAACTCTTAATAGGACTCCTATTCCAACAAACTTCAACTTCTAATCAACTTCTACTCCAAGTAAACTAAGACTCCTACTAAACCAAGACTCCTCTTCCACTCAACTCATAACCCCTAGCCAACTCATAATCATGATGTGGCTTGTGGCTATAGGGGTCTCCAACTCCTAATTTTATTCTTATTCCACCCTAGAGAGAGTCCAAGCTAAGTGGGACTCTCCCCCTCTTGCCCTAACCGGCCTCTCTGATGAGGAGGAGGCATCTAGGAGACTCTCATCCCATAAGGTTTCCTCCCTAACCCTAGCAACCACTTCTTTACTACGGGGTGGTGGCTAGATTAGGGTTTATTACATTCATGACTCAATTGACTCTGACCTGTATCCAACTCTGATTCTTAATCAGACCCTAGTTCAGCAGAATTCTAACCCTACTAGGTTTTGGGCTGATTTATTGTAATAGACACAAATCTTCTCCTAGCCGACTTAATGTCAGGTCTAAGTTGGCCAACAAGACCCAATCTAAGGACTCGATTCAATCGACTAGGACTCGACTCAACTAGGGTCCTAATAGACCCGCCCTCTTCATATAAGCCTTGTCCTCAAGGGTGAGCTCCATGTCTCTGGGTCCTGCTCTGCAACTCCTCACGAGGCTCCTCTGTGGCTTCTATAGTGGGCGCACTTGCTCCTGCGGTCCAGCATCAATAGTAGTGACTGAATGGTGATGTGTCACGATCTTGTGATCCTGTGCGATCCTCAGCTGAACTTGGGCCTCCTCATCAACTCGGTTGTCAGGTGGATAGATCTGAGCTGAGTCATCCTTTCTAGACTTTCATTTGTGATGAGATTCCTGAAGGATCAGTTATAATTTTGAATTAGTGCACAGATCTGATCCACAAGTCATGACTCCAATATGATCTCCAATTTTGTATGTTCCAAAGAAATAGGGAGACCACTTACGTGAGGCTTAAGTCTTCATAGATTCATACTGGTAGAGCCGAAGATGAAGGAAGACTCGATCTTCAAATGCAAACTTCCTTCTACTCCGATATTTATTGGGGGGTTGCTTCTTTCTTGCATGAGCTGTCATTTGGTTGTTCTTTAATAGTAGCCGAGCCTTCTTTTGGAATAATGACTGCCCTTTGATAAGGCCCCCAGTGGTGTGAGCCCGTTCTGAGTCTGAGGTGGATAGAAGCAGCAATTTACCGAGTCTGTTTTCATCTCTCATTCGTTCTGTTGGCCTGTATCATGCCAAACTTCAAATTCAATAGCAATTAGTACACCTTTACATGTCAGAAGCATCATATGAAGTGTAGGGAGAGTCTCGGTGCATATTAAGGGTTGGCCATCTTGCATGTGGATAACACAAATTCTGGCTCCCGATGTGTCAATCACAAATACTTTGTCGAGGTCGGGTAAAGCTAGCACTGACGAAGAATAGGGGATGCAACTTGGTCGGATGACCCCTGTTGCAAGTATCTCTTTTACAATCCTTTCTAATTCATCTTTCTGGAGGTGAGGATAATGATATGGTTGAGTGTTTACTGGTGGTTTGCCAGGAATAATCAGAATTTGATGATCATGTCGTCGGGTAGGAGGTAGGTTGCACGGTTCGGTGAAGACATCTAAAAATTTAGCAAACAATTAGAGAAGGTTTGGGTCTTCAATTTTTCTTGGCTTCCTCATATTTTGCTACTAGAAATGTATTAGGAAGCTACTATTCACTTTATGCAAGATGTTCTCCATTTGTTGCGTTGAAACCGTCATCACATTGCCCCCGCGTTTCTCGCATAGAATCTCCTGTTTCCCATGGCTGAAAAATTTTATAATAAATTTAAAAAAATTCTAGGAAATATTATCTAATGTAGTCAGCCATTTGGTGTCAAGTACGGCCTCATAATCATTATGAGGGAGGAGGAAAAAATCAACATTTACTTCTTGGTCCTGCAGTAATAATTTCACGTGCTGATATCTTCGATCGCATTTCGAAATTTGGTAATCGGCTACCTCAATATCAAACCTGCTGCAATATTCATCTTGGAGCATCAATTGGGTAGCAACCTTGATATTCATAAAGTTGTTGGTGCTCCTAGTCTCGATAAGGATGGTGATAGGCTGCTGCTTAAGAGATTCTTCAACTTTCATTGGCTTGCGGGTTCACATGGCTGGCTAAAGTGTGAATCGTGCAATCAGTCAACTGTGGGTCCTCCTTTGTGTTCTCCTCCTCAGGTTCAAGGTCCTCTTCTTCAGGTTCGTCAATCGGTTCTATCATGGAAATCTTCCCTTTTTGCAGTGATGGTTGTGGCTCCAAAGTTCATTGTAATGCCAACAAAAGCCCTTTATCGATCTATCGTGAAGTTCTTCTCTCTTCAATTTATTTGGCAGTGAAGGACGGTTGGGAGCAGGGGGTGCTGAAGGTTTATATGTTGCTAGTCTATAAGTGGTTCTCATCCTCCGAGCATCTTGGTTGAGCCGCTCCTCTTGGATTTGGGCGAAAGAGATTGTGGCCGTTACGGTGCGGGGCTGCCGCGCCTTAACATCTCCTTTAATCTTCGGCTTTAGTCCTTCGATAAATGTCCCTAATAATTGTTAGTCCAATCACAAGTGAGGTAGGATAACTTCTCAAACTTAGTTTAATATTCTTGGATCGTGAAGGTTTATCGGATCTTCGCGAGTTGGCCGTCAATATTTTCATACTCCGTCAGTCCAAAGCAGTTCAGCAGCACATTCTTGAATTATATCCACGTCGAGGCTCCATGGGTGCATTCAAGCTAATTGTACCACCAAATTGCATCTCCTTCGAGGTGGTTGATAGCAGTGTCCACCATGGAATCATTCGATATTCGGTAATAGTGGAGTAGCATTTGGTGCACGAAATCCATCCCGTTGGGTGTCCTTCCCATCGAGGGAAGTCCACCCTCATGCATGGTTGTCTCATGTTCGAGGGCTATCCCTCCTTCTTTGAAGGCCTCTCTGAACTTTCTCCTTATTGAAACTTTGTTGGGCTTGGAGATCGACCCAATCTGAATTTGGCGAATAATGCACGTAATCTATTCTCCATGCGTGATTTAAGCCGTGATCCAAGTGCCTCCAACTTGACACCGATCATATCTACTAATGTCATGACTTAAGACCCTAGATCTATAATGTCAAGGTTCTTCTCTTGTTGTTGGGTCAGTGGTATGAACTGGTTGGGTGGATTGATGACCGAAAGAGGTGGTGGATCAAGGGTAGATGGTTGCGATTTGGGGCTGAAAGGTTGCTGTTAGGGCTGTGGTTTGGAGCTATTGTAGGGGTCGTATTAGGGGTATGATGGCTGAGGTTTAAGGTTAGAGGACTGGTATAGGGTTGCTGTTGATGACAGTAATGGATTTGGTAGGGATCGGGTGTGGATGCAGCAAGTACTACCGAAGGTAGTGTAGCAAAATTTTTTGTTAAAGAGGGTGTTGTTGATGCTGCTGTTAGGGGCTGTTGTAGAGGCTGTAAGTGGCATAGTACATCCATAGTCAATGAGTTGAGTGAATTACTATGGAGATAATAGTTCATATATTAGAAGGAGTTCTGATGGGAGCAACTCACGGCCAACTCGGTATCGGGCCTAGAGGGTCACACGCATATGGTGGATGCTTCAACGAATAGAGAATTGGATGGAGATCCAATTAGCCCCTATTCTCATTATATGAGAACCTGTACTGATGAGCTCCGTGCATGAGGCCCAATTAGAGGCCAAAGAAGATTATTGGATAGTGATCCAATAATGTAAGGTTAGTGGGTAATTAGATAGTTATCCAATATCCACTAAGGCAAAACCCCTAGGTTTTGGTGGCTCTCTATAAATAGAAGGGGAGGCACATAGTTGATAGGCTGCAGCTTTGGCCACTCCCTCCTATTCTCCTCCCTCCCTCTGTGCAATAGTTGCGAGACCAGAGATTACGATTGGAGGAGTATCGCTATAGAGATCCATCGTGTGGATACTACTAGAGAGGAGGACGAATGACCTCTTTCATCCTTTATATCCGGATCTGGAAAACAGGGATATATGATCTCCTTAGGTAAAATAATCTCTCACACGATGTCGTTTTTTAATTTTTGCAGCTTTCTCATGACCCAATCTTCTGCACGATAATTTGATCTACATGGAAAACCTATTTTTGTTTTGATCTTCTGCTGTGCATGTGATGCTCCCGCTTGGTTTCCCAACATAGGTATCAGAGCCAAGGTTGTTCATGCAAAAATTGGTTTTAAACTGCATATGATGAGATTGAATCGTGTAGAACTATTCTACGCGTTTATTGCAGCGGTTGGTAGTGATGGTAGCGCTGCTTGCGGGTTGAGGGGTGGTCACCTGCTTGCTGTCTGCTTACAGGGGCGGCCATCGACGGCCAGGCCATCTGCAGGGGCAGCCGACTGTAGCCAGGGCCCCCTGCAAGGGGCGGTCGGTTACCGGGGCGGCGCACACATGAACGCCACCTGCGAGTAGAGGCAACACTCGTAATGGCTATTGCATGCAAGGGTGATCGCTCGCAGGAGCGACTGCCAGTAGGGGCAACGCCTATAGAGGCGACATTTGTGGAGGTGCTGCCTGCGGGCACGACACCTGCCCGTAGGGGCGGTTGCCCGAGGGTAGTGGTGGCTGCCCGTTGGCAACGGCAGCTGCCGTCTGTGTAGTGGTGACAACGGCGTAGTAAGAGCAAGGGTAGTAGGGTTAGGGTTTCTTTTTGGTAAATGGACGTTTCTACTCCTCAAAATTTAAGAAATTCCAAAGTCTATCCTATGCCCATAATACTGAAAATATCCTCAACAATTCTAGAAATTTTGAGGACTATCTTTTTGTCTAGAATTTTGAAAATGTACTTGATAATTCTGGAAATTTCCAACTGCTGAATCTCAGATTTTGATGATGAAATCAATTGATGGATTATTGATCAAACATGGATTGTTAGAAGTTGATTGATGTAGGATTAACTACGATAGAGAGAATGTGACCATTAGATTTGGCTAGAGTTAAGTCCATGCATTGGGTAGGGGTTCAGATGGTGCGGTTGGGAACTCGCTAGGAGCGCATCGGAAGCTTGCCAAGGGTCTCGGGAGCTTGCCTGGATGACACAAAGGAGTTCGCCAGAAGAAGACTGAGACTCACCGGAAGATTGTTAGGGGTAGCCGAAAAGCTTGCTGGGAGTTGGGAAGATCTTGAAGTGGACTTGTGGCTATTATGATTAAAATTAATTAAGTCATAGTTAGCATCATGCAGGTTTAACCATGATGGGAGAAGGAGTTATAGATCAAACATGGACAAGGATCAAGCTTAGGCATCAGGCCAAGGATTAGACAATGCGGTGGGAGCTCGCCGAGAGTTCACTAAGAGATTCGCCGAAGGGATCCGGAAGCTAACTAGGAACATGTTGGGAGATCACCGGAGGAAGACCGTGAGACTCGTCGTTAGAGATTCCGAAGGTTGCCAGAATGCGGGAGTGAGGTCATTAAGCTTGGTGGTCATATTTGATTGTAATCTTCAAGTCGTAGGTTAAGAGTGAGTCTGATTTGAGTGTGATTTGGAAATCAACTCAAAGAGGCAATCGGGTCCACTATGGGGTTTGATTGAGCTTAGGTTGAGCTTATTAGTTAACTAAAAAATTGATCAATATCAAGTTCAAGCCGAAATTCGAAAAGTGGAGGGAACCACTTTTGCGGAGATTCCGACGGGTAAATCACTAGTATGTGGCGATTGTACCACCATACCCAAGATTCTGGGCAGTTGAACTATCAGTACTTAGGAATCTGGGCACATTCAGTAGTTGACCCGTCCAGGCCGACGGGTGAACCACTCGTACCCAGATTTTCTGGATACGATTAGATTTTGGCTCCGGTCTTGAAGCCAATTTGGGGCCTATAAATACCCCAAGTTTTCTTACATTTCATACAATAATTTTTTGGGATTATATTCTAAAAAAAATATTCTGTGAGAATTGTAAGAAAAAAAAGGGGTAAGGGAGTTATCCAAGATTATAATCTTGTCTCCCTTGTAAGCAAATTGTAAGTGTTTGGTCTTTACCCAAAGAAGATCGGTAGTAGACGCCGGTGTGCCTCAGGAAGGAGGACTCGGGAGTGGACATAGGCCGTTGGCGTCGAACCACTATAAAAATTATGAGTATTACCTTACTTTCATTGGTTACATATTTTTGTATTGACACTTCAAATTTAACTCAACTCTTTGAAAGCAAAGTTTTCATGATAAGTTCTTTCCTTCAAACGTTGCGTATCTTTCTGGTTTGTTTATTAACTTAGTAACTTTCTTTTAATCACTCACTTGTTTCACTAAAAATGAAAAGCTTCAAATTTCCTATCTTGGTTTAATCGAAAAGTTTTGATCTAAACTGAAAATTTACATTTGCACTAATTCACCACCCACCCTAAGTGCCAATTGATCCTACCAATTGGTATCAGAGTAAGGTAGTTACTCATTGGATTAACACCCACTTGAGTAACTTGCTTGTTTTGGCATGAATGAGAGACATTTCATCTAATGTCCTCCCATATTTAATGGGACAGATTACACATATTGGAATACTCGAATACAAATTTTTCTTATCTCTTTAGACCTTGATTTATGGACTATTGTTGAAAATGAATTTGAAAGGTCTTCTCTTCCAATGAACAATTGAAATGATTTAGAGAAGAAGACTTTTTCTTTAAATGCTAAGGCTATTAATGCCTTGTTTTATGTCTTAGATAAAAATAAATTTGATCATATTTCTTATTTTGATTCGGCTTTTGATATATGGCATGCATTAGAAATAATATATAAAAGTACACTTAAATGAAATACATTATTAAATAAAAATACTTATAAAAATGAATAAGAAGAACACCTTCCTAAGAATCGGAAGAAATGTGAACCGAGAAGAACACACGACTCCTCGAGTAAAATCTCGAGTGATGAGGAACTTAAACTTTTGATAACTAAACCAGAAAAATTGATGAACTTGAACCTTAAAAATAATCCAAAGATGGATAAAATATCTTGCTATGAACGCAAGAAGCCAAGGAGCTCCAAAGATCAAATGCACAACTAAGAAATGGAGAACCTCGCTCTTATGGCTATCGACAATGAGGTTAGTAATTCATCAAGCGTTTCTTTTTCAGAATTATTAAGTATGTTTCATGATTTGTTTGATGAATTTAGAAAACTTAGCAAGTCTTTTAAGTTGCTTAAAATTGATCATGATTTATTAGTTGGTAATATTGATGAAATGCATGAGTTATTAGCATCACATAATCCTAGTTCTAAATGTGAAATGCTAGACAACATTAAAGAAAAAATATCATACTAAGACAATGTTAGAAAAATTTGAAATTGGTAGTAAATCCTTGAATATGATCTTTGCCAATAAGGATCATATTAATACAAGAAAGGGTATATAGACTTTGTTGGTAATACTCAACAAAAGTTAACCATTTTTGTTAAAGGACCTATCTTATATTTATCATCAAAAGCCAAGTGTAATTTTTGTGGAAGATTAGGAAATATGGTTTATAAATATCCATTTAAAAATTATAGTCCTCACAAGTTAGTTTGGGTTCCTAAAGGAACCATAAATAATTTTATGCCATTAGAGAAAATAGGAAGAATATATCTTGAAGGACCTAAACTCAAGTGGGTACCAAAATCAAAATCTCCCATAATATAAAGTTACCTCCTAACAAGGCTAGGAGCACTAAGTAATGTTTTAAAAGTAGATGCTCAAGACTTGAGATCTAATACTCTTTCAAGGCTTACTAGCCTTTGTAACAATAACAAAAAATTACTTGAATTAAGATGTTTGAAGCATGATCCTTGTTTCTATTATAACAAATCCCCTTATTGAAAATAGTTCATCATTATATAATTAATCTTGATGATGTATAGGTAGAGTATGCTAGAATTAGAAAGAAGAAATTATAATTAACTTAAATAAGAGTCATATGTATGAAAGAAAGATTTTGATGATGATTATTGTATTGATGTGTATTAACTTGTGTTGATGATTTATGTTATTTTTGAACCTAAAAATCATATATGAAATCATCTTTCTTTAAAAGAAAAACTTCTTGACAACATGATAGAATCTTCCAACATGCAAAAATCATTGGATTTAAAATGAATCAAAGTTTTTGTTTGAAAATATTTTTGTAATGATCATAATGAAATTTTGTTTTTGACTTTAAATGCCAATGCATTCTTGAAATAAATTTCAAAAGAAAGATAATTCTTCTTGAAAGAATATTTATCCCATGAATCCTTCAACAAAGATAAAATGATACTTTATTGTTGAATCTCTTTAACTACAAAAATAAATAGAAAACTTTAGCTATTTTCTTTTGAAAAATAATCTATGATGACTTTATTGAAATTTTCTGAAAAATGATTTTTGATGATGGTTTTGGATAAGTTTTCAAATGATTTTATTTTAAAAATAGATTAATGAATCGATTATGTTATTTTTATGACTCTCTTGAATTATGAAAGGTGATTTTGACAATTTGATGATTTGAACTTAAATAAATTATTATCATGATTTTGACAAGTTTAGAAAATGAAACTTGAAAATCTTCTTATAAACCATTTTCTTGAAAACTTGAAGTTTCATATATTAAATCAAGATCTTCTACTTTTTTTCCTTAAAATTAACTCATGATCTTGATATCTATAATATGATATCTTTATGAGATAAAGACTCTTCTTTGTTCTCTTATGGTTCTATTTTATTATCCAAGAAGAGATTTATTAAATTAAATCATGTCTTTAATATTCATAAATGTCTTTTGATATCAATATTTATCTTGACATGATTTATTTAAGACTCATGAATGACATAACTTATCACCAAAATTAGTATTTCATAAATTTGTGATAAGTTAAAAATTGAAAGAGATTTGTATTATCATGAATATTCCCTTAATTTCTTGATTTAACTTTTACATTATGGAAATCACGTTATCGATCTCTATGATTTTCTCTTTTTAATAAAAAGGATATTTATGATCTTAACAATAATAATTGAAATTTTTATCAACATCATTCTTCTTTTCTATTAAAAAGATTTATCGTGGATGAATTGAGATTATCCCCTAAGACTCATTTTTATTATTCACAAAAAAAGGAGGAAAGAAACTTATTAAACAAAATCATGTCTTTTGATATTCAAAAATTTGATTTTTTTCTTTAATAACATGATCTTCTAATTTTTAGCGTAATTTGAATATGGATGTTAAGAAGAAATTATGCAATCATATTTTTTTTTGACATTAACAAAGGGAGAGATAAAATTATCAATATGATTGGAAGCAAATTGAATATGATAACCTTGAATGAGAAACAATGTGCTTAGAAGAAAATGTAGAATTTTCTAAATACATGCGAAATGCATATTTCATAATTTGAGCTTGATGTATTATCATATTTTTCTTTGGATTTCTTGGATTTTATAAATTACACTTTTTATCAAAATATGCATGCAAAATTCTTGATTAACAATTTAAGCTATCATGTTTTCTTTTGGAATTTTTTATGCTTATTATCAAAATATAAATGAAAGGTGATCTACAAAAATACATGATTTGCTATTTATGTTAGAAAATCACATAATTTAAATGATGAGTGGCTCTTAATTCTACTTGAATTTCTTAGATTTTTTAGCTCACTTTCAAAATCACTCTAGTTAAAATGAACATAAGAAGAGGATTCAAATTTCTGTGATAAGATAGTTTTAAAAGATTATTCTTGTTTCATGAATCTTGATGAATGTTTACAAAGGAAAATATATAACATAAACTTCTATGATGCTTTAAATGAGTCTTTGATATTAAATCTTTGATGAATCACTTGATGTGCTACTCTTGATTTAAATGAATTAAATTGCATGAGTAGATATCAATTCTTGGATTTTAGAATTTATATCTAAAAGATTGAGCCCTATTTTTGTGATACAACATCTCTCACCCCACTCCCTTGTTTCTTATTTATTATTCAAAGAAAGGGAAGAAAATTATTTCATAAGAAAATTATCAAGGGGGAGCAAAACTTGTTTGCTTGTATGATTAAAATTTCTAGCTTGAATATTACAAAGGAAGCAAAAATTTACTAGCTTGCACTTCTCAAAAGAGAAGAAAGAACTCACTAGTTTTATTTGCTACGTTTTCTTGAAATTTATATAAGATGGATTTGTTAAGCTCATAGTCAAAATTTTTAAAATCTTATATTTACAAAATTGAGATTGAGAGTTAAAAATGCTAAATCATGAAAATATATAAATTAATAATCTAGATTATATGATATTAAGCCTTTTATGTAATATTTTTGAAAACATTCTTCATAGCTCCTAATTTCTTGAATATTCTTGAATATCTTGGATCCTTGAGCTTATTTTTGAAATTCATCTCTACAAATTGAAAGCTATATATAATGATATTTTATATCTCCTTCCATATTTTCTTTCCTTTTTGTTCACAAGAGAAAGAAAATTTTTTATAACTCATGTCATATTTTTACAAAGGGGGAGCAAAAACTCATGTGCCTTAAAATTTTAAGCCCTATATTTCATCATTTTGTTGATGACAAAGGAGGGGGGGGGGGACAAATATACATTGATGACATATGATATTAATGATATACATTGATATGAATATGGATTGATATATCTTGGATATGGATATGAGTGCACAATTTCTTTTTACTCATGATTTGATATCTTCGATATGTAAATTTATGTTGAAATTTACATAGAATTTTGATTGCTTGAATTTAAGAGTGTGTGATTCTCTTAAATTTAAGTGGCATAAATTTAGGGGGAGCTAGGATTAACTCCTGTCATCAATTGATTGTCATCATAAAAAAGGGGGAGATTGTTGAATATCGAATTTTGATGATGAAATCAATTGATAAGTTATTGATCTAACATATATTATTAGAAGTTGATTGATGCAGGATTAACTACGACAGAGAGAATGTGACAATCAGGTTTGGCTAGAGTCAAGTCTATGCATTGGGCCGGAGTTCGGACGGTGCAGTTGGGAATTCGCTAGAAGTGTGTCAGAAGCTTGTCGAGGGTATCAGGAGCTTGCCTGGATGGCGTAAGGGAGTTCGCCGAAAGAAGATCGAGACTCGCCGGAAGATTGTCGGGGGTAGCCGAAAGGCTTGCCGAGAGTTGGGAAGGTCTTGAAGTGGACTTGTGGCTATTATGATTGAAATTAATTAAGTCGTAGTTAACATCATGCAGGTTTAACCATGACGGGAGAAGGAGTTACAGATCAGACATGGACCCAGGATCAAGCTTAGGCATCGGGCCAAGGATTGGACAATGCGGTGGGTGCTTGCCGAGAGTTCACTAGGAGATTCGTCGAAGGGATCGGGAAGCACGCTAGGAACACGCCGGGAGATCACCAGAGGAAGACCGTGAGACTCACCGCTGAAGATTTCGAAGGTTGCCAGAATGCAGGAGTGAGGTCATTAAGCTTGGTGGTCATGTTTGATTGTAATCTTCAAGTCGTAGGTTAAGAGTGAGTCTGATTTGAGTGTGCTTTGGAAATCAACTTAAAGAGGCAATCGGGTCCACTATGGGGTTTAATTGAGCTCAGGTTGAGCTTATTAGTTAACAAAAAAATTGATCAATATCAAGTTCAAGCCGAAATTTGAAAAGTGGAGGGAACCATTTTTGTGAAGATTCCGTCGGGTAAATCACTGGTAAGAGATGGTTGTACCATCGTACCCAGGATTCTGGGCGGCTGAACCGTTAATACCTAGGAATCTGGGCACTTTTGGTGGTTGACCCGCTCAAGCCGGTGGGTGAACCGCTCGTACCTGAATTTTTTTGATATGATTGGATTTTGGCTCCGATTTTGAAGCCAATTTGGGGCCTATAAATACCCCAAGTTTTATTACATTCTATACAACAATTTTTGGGGATTATATTCTAAGAAAATATTATGTAAGAATTATAAGAAAAAGTAAAGGGGTAAGGGAGTGATTAAAGAGTGGAATCCTGTCTCCCTTGTAAGCAAAGTGTAAGGGTTTGGTCTTCACCCAAAGAAGATTAGTAGTGGACGCCGGTGTGCCTCAAGAAGGAGGACTCGGGAGTGGACGTAGGCCGTTGGCCGAACCACTATAAAAATTGTGAGTTTTTCCTTGCTTTCATTGGTTACATATTTTTGTATTGACGCTTCTGATTTAACTCAACTCTTTGAAAGCAAAGTTTTCACGATAAGTTCTTTCCTTCAAACGTTGCTTATCTTTCCGGTTTGCTTATTAACTTAGCAACTTTTTTTTAATCACTCACTCATTTCACTAGGAATGAAAAGCTTTGGATTTCCTATTTAGTTTAATCAAAACTGAAAATTTACACTTGTACTGATTCACACCTCCCCCCCCCCCCCCCCCTTAGTGCCAATTGATCATAACATGAGCGTGTCCCGATTTCTAGAAAAATAAATAGTTTAATTAATTATTATATATCTTATAATCTTATATGTGATGTATGATGTGGATGGATGATCATGAGCCATGTGTTATGACGTGTGTAATTAAGATTATTATTATTATTATTATTAGAGCTTACGAGTCTCCGTTTTATTATTTATTATCGGGCCTACATGTCTGCGATTAATTTGTAATTACATAAAGTGGCGCGGCGGGACCTTGGAGGTGACAACAGGACCCATGATGTCGTGGAAGGAGATTACGACGCATGGTAATACGACGAGGATCCGACAGAACCGATGATGACGAGATCAACGATCACAGGCATGGAGATACGTCGATGCACACATAGATCCTATTGTGAGTGATTAGACCCATTTGCTCGAGCTTAATCATATTAGGTGATGGCTCATGATCATCTGGTGTGGCTTGCATATATGATGTGTTATACACCTACTATATATATATATATATATATATATATATATATATTTGCATACGATGTAGATATATATTAAATATGTATGTGTATGACATGATATATTATGAGATCGATATAAAACAAAAACCCCTCATACGATAATATTAAGTCGGTGAGCATGAGGCAATAAGATTGACTCACGTGGCCTTCTATCGTTATAGGAAAAAATTGAATCACGACATAGGTTGAGTTGGTCGAGTCTCTCGAGGCTCACCTATCTACGTGATTGAGTTCTTGCATACGATATAGAGATGTCATCGATGACCTAAGGACATAGTATGACTTGGTCGAGCAATCAAGAGCATATCCGACTCATCTTGTAATGATCGTGATGACTTACTGAACTTTATGGTTGGTCGAGCAGTCTAGATCATGATGATTCAGAGACTAAACATGACGGGAATCACAAGGAGTTATGATTTACAAGAGTTGTCTACCTTTTGTACTCAGTGTAATTGGTCGAGTCCCTCGAGGTTGCATTAAAACATCAATTGGATCCCGATCCCCACTAGGAGTCTCTTAGAGACTTCCGTCTCACATGTTGAGGGTGTCGCATGATTCGCAAGGAAAATAGTGTGAGTATATTAAGATAAAAGTTTATATCTTAATTAGTTTTTTCGTAAAATCTGTATGTTATTTATTTGTGCTATATCTTGTTTGTCAGAAACATATCTCTCACAAACCTCCTGCATGGCATACTTGATGCTAACCGCCTCACTAGTCCAAACTACACAGATTGGCTCTGCAATTTGAGAATTGTTCTCACGACGGTGAAAATCGTATATGTCCTTAACATGATTGTGCCCACGTCGGAAGAAAGGACAAGCAAGGATGAGAAAGATTGCTATGTGAAGTATATAGATAGTCATATATGATAACATGTGTGTTAGTTTGAGGTGACTCTCCATGAGCTCCTCAATATGTTAAGAAAAGCTGAGAGTGCCATCAAGTAAGAGAAGCTAGTTCTCTATATTAGTGAGACCAAGAAGAAAATGAAGGCTAGTAAGACACTTAAGAAGGATAAGGGCAAAGAAAGACCGGGTAAGGCAAAGGTTGCAAAGAAAGACCTGATAAAGGACAGTGCTTCCGCTACGACCAAGACGGGCACTAGAAAAGGAACTGTAAGGACTTACTTGTAGATAAGGCGAAACAGAAGCTTCGAGAAGCTTCAGGTATATTCATTATCAATCTCACTTATCAGATTTTCATGATAACACATGGGTATTGGATACTGGGAGTGCTTATCATATCTACAATTCATTATAGGTTCTGGCAAAACCTAGGAGATTGGCCAGAGGTGAGATGGACCTCAAGATGGGTAATGGAGCAAGAGTTGCTACAGTTGTTTTTGAGGAGGTCACCATACATCTGTCTGGTGGAGCTATTATTGCATTGGATGCATGCTATTTTGTTCCCTCTATTATCTAAAACATTATTTCCATCTCTTATTTAACAATAGTGGATATAAATTAGTTTTTGAAAATAATAGTTGTTCAATAATTATGGATGATGAGATCATCACTAGAGGGACCCTGATAAATGGCTTAAATGTGTTAGACGCTTCTCCACACATCATGAATATAAATATGTTTAAGAGGAAAATAGATGAGGTGAACAATGCATACCTATGACATTGTAGGCTAGGTCATATATATGAGGAATGATTCAAATGTTACTGAAAGATGAATACTTAGATCTATTTGACTATGAGTGGTATGCAACTTGCGAACATTGTCTTCATGGGAAGATGACCAATTCTCCTTTTAGTAAAACCGGAGAGAGAGCCACTGAGTTATTGAAACTCATACATAGTGATGTATGTGGTTCCATGTCGACTCAAGCTATAGGTGGTTACTCATACTTTGTTACCTTCATTAATGATTTCTCTAAGTATAGATACGTGTACTTGATGAAGTACAAGTTTGAGGCCTTTAAGAAATTCAGGAAATATAAGAACGAAGTAGAGAACCAGAATGAAAAGAGTATTAATACTCTTCGATCAGATCGAGGAGGAGAGTACTAGAGTACAGAGTTTACAAATTTCCTCAAGGATAATGAGATTTTATCCTAATGGACACCACCTTATCATCTCAGCTCAATAGTATCTCAGAAAGGAGGAATCGCATGCTATTGGACATGGTGCGGTCCATGATAAGTTTCATTGACCTACCTGTCTTATTTACGGAATACGCCATAGAGATCGTAACTTACCTTCTGAACAAAGTTCAATCAAAGTCGGTAGTGTCTACACTATATGAGATATGGAAAGGAAAGAAGCATAATCTTAATATGGTTAAGATTTGGGGCTGCCCTAGTCACATTAAAAGACACAATCCCGACAAGTTGGAATCAAGGATAGAATGATGCAAGTTCGTGGGATACCCCAAGGAAACTTATGTGTACTATTTCTATCATCCCGTGGACCAGAAGGTCTTTGTTGCTAATAGGACTGTGTTTCTTGAGAAGGAACACATTCTTGGTGGAAACAATAGGAGTAAGATAGAGTTAAGATAGGTTGGAGAACCTAACTCAAGTGTCATTCCAGAGTTCGAGTCTGTTCAGATACTTAGCACACAAGTTCCAACTTTACGCCGGTCTAGTAGAGTATCTCACCCTCCTGAAAGATATGTGAGATATATAAGTGGAGAGGACTCTCACAATGTTGATCCTCAGACCTACAAGGAGGCTATTATGAGTATAGACTCCGGGAAGTGGAAGAAGCCATGAATTCTGAGATGGATTACATATAGTCTAACAAGGTTTATAACCTGTGGATGTACCTAAGGGTATCGTACCCATTGGATACAAATGGACCTTCAAGAAGAAGACCACAATTGATGGAAAGGTGGAGACCTATAAGGCAAGGTTGGTAGCTAAAGGATATCGTCAAAAGGTAAGGAGTTGACTATGACGAAACCTTTTTACCTGTAGCCATATTTAAATCCATCAGAATTCTTTTGTCCATTGCAGCACACCATGAATGTGAGATCTGTCAGATGGATGTGAAAATAGCATTCCTTAATGGCAACCTCGATGAGGTGTATATGATACAGCCATAGGGATATGTATCCATAGAGAGTCCAAATAAAGTGTGCAAATTGCTCAGGTCTATTTATGGATTGAAGCAAAGCTTCTTGAAGTTGGAACATAAGATTTGATAAAGTGATCAAATCTTATGTCTTCGTTAAGAACGAAGATGAGCCTTATGCATATAGGAAGGTAAGTGGGAGCACTATCACCTTCTTGTTGTGGTATGTGGATAACATCCTAATCATTGGAAATGATGTAGGAATGCTCTCTATAGTAAAGGCTTGGCTATCCAGAACCTGTTGAATCTCGGATTTTGATGATGAGATCAATTGATGAGTGTTTATCTAACATGTGTGTTAGAGTAAAAATTGCAGGTCTAACTATGACAGAAGCAATGGAGTTACAACCAGATGACGGGCCAAGATCAAGCTTGGGCATCAGACCGGGTTCAGACGATGCGGTGGAACCTCACCGGGAGTTTGATAGGAGATTTGCCAAAGGGAACGAGAAGCTTGCTAGGAATACGCCGTGAGATCACCAGAAGAATACCATAGGACTCGCTACAAGAATGTCGGAGGCTATCGGATTAAGCAGGAGTTAAGTCTTATTTAAGCTTATTGGTCATTAAGTATTGTAATCATTGAGTCATAGTTAGGGTTTGAGTCCTAATTGAGTTGGATTTGGAAGGATCCAAATCAACTCAATGAGGCAACCGGGTCCACTATGGGATTTGATTAAGCTCAGGTTGAGCCCAATCAATTGACCAAAGAGTTGGTCAACATTAGGTTCAAGCCGAAATTAGAAAAGTGGAGGGAACCACTTTTCTAGATATTTTGGCAGGTAAATCACCGGTGAGCAGCGGTTAGACCACCCATACCCTAGAAATAGGGTGTTGGCCAGCAGTTGCCGGTGGATAAACTACTCGTACCTAGTTTTCGGACTGCTGACGATAGGTGAACCACCCGTACCCAGTTTTTTTGATAAGTTTGATTGTTGGGGCCTATAAATACCCCAAGTCTTCTTGCACTCTATACACAATAATTTTGGGGATTACATTCTATGATAAAATTATGTGTGATTTGTAAGAAAAAAAAAGGGGAAGGGAGAGAGCTTAGAGTTAGAAAATTCTCAAGTCTCCCTTGTAAGCTCAAGTGTAAGGGTTTGGTCTTCACCCAAAGAAGATCAGTAGTGGACGCCGGTGTACCTCAAGAAGGAGGACTCGGGAGTGGACGTAGGCCATTGGTGCCGAACCACTATAAAACTTGTGAGTTCTTTCCTTGCTTACAAATTTTGTATTGATGCTTCCTATTGAATTCACTCTTTGAAAGTAAAGTTTTCACATCAAGCACTTCCCTTCAATGTTGCTAATCTTTCAAGTTTGCTTATTAACTTAGCAATTTTCTCACTTATTTTACTTGAATGAAAAACTTCAGATTTACTATCTTGCTTTAAACGAAAAGCTTTTGCTTAAAATAAAAAACTTACACTTGCACTAATTCACCCCCCCCCACTCTTAGTGTCAATTGATCCTAATAATTGGTATCAAAACAAGGTACTTAATCTTTGGATTAACACCCACTTGAGTAAATGACTTGTTTTGACATAAATGAGGGACATCCATCTCACGTCCTCCCATGTTTAATGGAACAAATTACACGTATTAGAAGACAAGGATGCGTATTTTTCTTGTCCCTTTGGACCTTAATCTATGGAGTATTATTGAGAATGGATTTGAAAAATCTTATAAACCAATGAATGAGCTAAATGATTTAGAAAGGAAGAATTTTCTTTAAATGCAAAGGCAATGAATGCCTTGTTTTGTGCTCTTAATAAGAATGAGTTTAATCGTATTTTTATTTACGAATCGGCCTTTGATATTTGGCACACTCTAGAAATCACACACAAGGTGACTAGTAGAGTAAAAGAATCCAAGATAAATATTTTAGTTCATAACTATGAGTTGTTTCGAACGAAACCAAGTGAGTCCATTAGAGACATGTACACCCTTTCACGGATGTCGTCAATGGCCTAAAAGCACTTAAAAAATATTTAAAATTTTGAGATCATTACCTAAAATTAGGATCCTAAAGTAACTACTATTCAAGAGGCCAAAGACTTAAATAACTTACCTCTTGAAGAACTGATTGGCTCGCTTATGACATATGAACTGAATTGTAAAGCTCATGATGAGCTTGATGAATGTCTTCCAAAGAATAGGAAGGATATAGCACTTCGGACAACAAATGACTCCTCGAGTGAAACCTCGAGTGATGAAGACCATGATATTGCTTTGTTATTAAGAAAATTTAAAAAATTTATAAAAAGAACAAAAATTATAAAAATAAAAAAGAACCAAAGAATGACAATATCATATGCTATGAATGTAAAAAACTAGGACATTTAAAAAATGAATGTCCTCATTTGAAGAAGCCAACATAAAAAAAAGCACTTTCGGCTACTTAGGATGATTCGAGCTCTTCGGATGAGGAAGACAACTTTAAAGAAGAAGTGACTAACTATGCTTTAATGATGATCAAAGATGAGGTTAGTGAGCCTTTAAATATTTTATTTTTAGAATTATTAAATATATTTTATAATTTGTTCAATGAGTTTAGAAAACATAGCAAGTCTTTTAAATTACTTAAAGTTGATCATGATTTGTTAGTTAAAAGGCTTGACGGAATGCATGATTCATTATTATCACATAAACTATGTTCTAAATGTGATATGCTAGATAATATTAAAGAAGAGAATTACATGCTTAAAACAACATTAGAGAAATTTGAAATAAGGAATAAATCCTTAAATATGATCCTTGCTAATAATGGTCATATTAATAGTAGAAATGATATAGGCTTTGTTGGTAATGTTCAACAAAAGCCAACCATTTTATAAAAGGACCTACATTAAATATGCCACCATAAATCAAGTGTAATTTTTGTGGTAAATTAGGACATAAGGCAAACAAATACCTATTTAGAAGATGTAGTCCACATCAACTTGTATGGGTTCCCAAGAAAACTTTATACAACAACAAACAATTAGAAAAGAAAGATAAAGCTCTTTATGAAGGACCTAATGTAAAATGGGTACCTAAACTAACAATATCTTTCTTGTAGGTTTGTCTCCAAACTAAAGCTAGGAGCACCAAATGGTATCTTGATAGTGGATGCTCAAGGCTTATGATCGAAGATCCATCTTAATTTTCTAAGCTCACTAGCTTAAGTGAAGGAGTTGTTACCTTCGGAGACAACAAGGGTAAAATCATTGGAAAATAGACAATAGGTAACACATTAAACCTCTTGATTGAATATGTGTTGTTAGTTGATGGCTTGAAACATAACTTGCTTAGCATTAGCCAATTATGTGATAAAGGATATATGGTTAAATTTCAACCTAATGCTTACATAATTGAATTGCCACATAAAAATAAATCCTTGATTGCTTTAAGAAGCAACAATGTATATACCATAGATATTGAAAAAATTTATGATGAAACTTATTTTTCGGCTTTGAATAATGATGCTTGGATTTGACATAAAAGACTAGGTCATGCTAGCATGAAACTTTTAAATCAAATTTCTACTAAGGAACTAGTAAGAGGCTTACCTAATCTTAAGTTTATTAAAGACAAAGTATGTGATACTTGTCAATTAGGAAAATAAATAAAGAGTAACTTTAAGTTGAAAAATCAAATAAGCACCTCTAGACCACTTCAATTGATCCATATGGGTCTATTTGGACCAATTGACATTACAAGTTTTGTTGGTAGCAAATATGCATTTGTTTTAGTGGATGACTTTAGTAGATATACTTGGACTTATTTATTAGCACATAAAAGTGATACATTTAAATGTTTTATAAAGTTTTATAAAATTATTCAAAATGAAAAATGATGCATAATTTCTTCAATATGAAGTGATCATGATGGAGAATTTCAAAATAATATTTTTCAAAATTTTTATGATTCGAATGAGTATATCCATAATTTCTCTACTCCATAAAATCCACAATAAAATGGAGTAGTAGAAAGAAAAAATAGGAGCTTACAAGAAATGGCTAGAACAATGTTGAATGAACATAGACTACCCAAATTTTTTGAGCCGAAGCCGTTAATACGGTATGCTATATTTTAAATAGGGTTCTTGTAAGACCATTAATCACTAAAACTCTTTATGAATTATGGAATGGTAAAAAACCTAATATTTCTTATTTTAAAATATTTGGTTGTAAATGTTTTATTTTAAATGAGAAAGATGCTTTAGAAAAATTTGATTCAAAATCCGATGAAGACATTTTTCTAGGTTACTCTTCTATTTCAAAAGCTTATCGTGTTTTCAATAAAAGAACATTAGTGATAGAAGAATCCATTCATGTTATTTTTAATGAGTTTTTTGAACTTAAAATGATTGACTTTGATGATAAAATTAATCTTGATATTGTGAATTTAAATTATAACACTCATAAAAGTAACTTTGATGTATCTACTTCCAATACCTTACCCAAGGAATGGAAGTATATGAATAACTATCCTAAGGAACTTATAATAGAGGAAACATCAAAAGAAATTCAAACTCAATCTTATTTTAGAGATTTTTGTGTGAATGACGTATTTCTTTATCAAATCGAGCCAAAATGTATTGATGAGGCCCTAAGAGATTATTATTGGTTAATGTAATGCATGAAGAGCTTAATCAATTTGAGAGAAATGAGGTATGGGAGCTTGTTCCTAGACCTAATGATCATTTAGTGATTGGTACAAAATGAGTATTTAGAAACAAGCAAAATGAAAATGGTATCGTGATTAGAAACAAGGCTAGCCAAAGGTTTCAATCAAGAAAAAGAAATCGATTATGATGAAACCTTTGCTCCCATTGCTAGACTTGAAGTCATAAGGATGCTCCTTGCCTTTGCATCTTTTAAGAATTTTAAGTTATTTCAAATGGATGTTAAAAGTGTTTTTCTAAATGGTTTCATATCCGAAGAAATGTATGTTGAACAACCCCCCGGTTTTGAAAATAATCTTCTTCCTAATCATGTTTTCCAACTTACAAATGCTCTTTATGGATTAAAACAAGCCCCTCGGGCTTGGTATAAAAGACTTCGTTCTTTTCTTATTTCAAATAATTTTTCTAAAGGCAAGGTTGATACCACATTATTTTTTAAGCATTTTGAAAATGATCTTCTTGTTATTCAAATTTATGTTGATGATATCATTTTTGGATCTACAAATGAATCTTTATATGAGTCATTTGCTAAAGAAATGAGCCAAGAGTTTGAAATGAGTCTAATGAGTGAGTTAATATTTTTCTTAGGTTTATAAATAAAATAACTAGATGATGGTATTTTTATTTGTTAAACTAAATACACCCTAAACTTGATAAAACGGTTTGGGATGGAAAATGCTAAAGCATTAAACACTCCTATGAGCACTTCTATAAAGTTGGACTTAGATAATGAAGGATAAAACTTTGATAAAAAAACTTATAGAGGTATGATAGGAAGTTTATTATTATACTTAACTGCTACTAGACCGGATATCGTGTTTAGTGTTGGATTGTATGCAAGGTATCAATCTAACTTAAAACTCTCTCATTCGAAAGAAGTTAAATGGATCTTTAGATACTTGAAAGAAACATCTAAACTAGGATTATGGTATCCAAAATCAAAGAACTTTGACTTGATTGCCTATTCTGATGTTGATTTTGGTGGATGTAGAATAGATAGAAAAAGTACTACCAGAATATATCAATTCTTGGGACGTGTACTTATTTCTTGGACTTCCAAGAAATAAAATTCAATAGCTTTATCTACTACGGAAGTAGAATATATTGCAGCTAGTGCATGTTATGCCCAAGTCATTTGGATGAAAAACACACTAGAAGATTATGGAATAAAGTTGAAAAATATTATTATAAAGTGTGATAATACAAGTGCTATATGTTTGACTAAAAATCCTATTCAACATTTAAGAACCAAACATATTGATATTGGACATCATTTTATAAGGGATCATATAAATTGTCAAGATATCTCTTTGTAATTTATTAACTCTAAGCATCAATTAGTGGATATTTTTATAAAACCCTTAAAAGAAGAACAATTTGATTTTCTTAGAAGAGAACTTTGAATGTTAAATCATGAAAATATATAAATTGCTTGATTTCATGAGAATGAACTATTTTTTATGATAATGTTTTATTGTTCCCATGAGATTTTATCTTATTATTCACAAAAAGGAGAAAATCTGAAGCCACTTGGGCCTATTTCATCTTTTTGTTGATGACAAAGGGGGAGAAATAAATATTGATGACTTATGTAATTAAATGGATGTTGATGACTCATGTAATAACTTAAGAGAAAATTCTTAAATGTTTGAAATTCATGAAAATCCTTAATGTGTTGATACTTTAAAAGCAAATTATTATTGACATATACATGTCTAATTGTAATCTTTGAAAATATGATTTCTTGAAATATTGATTGCCTTGATTTACTTGAATTCAAGAGTGAGTGATTCTCTTAAATTTAAGTCATTTTATTATGGCATGAATTTATGGAGAGTTAGGATTAATTTTCATCATCAATTAATTGTCATCATTAAAAAGGGGGAGATTGTTGAATCTCGGATTTTGATGATGAGATCAATTGATGAGTGTTTATCTAATATGTGTGTTAGAGGAAAAATTGAAGGTCTAACTCTGACAGGAGCAATCGAGTTACAACCAGATGATAGGCCAAGTTCAAGCTTGGGCATCGGGTCGGGTTCGGACGATGCGGTGGAACCTCGTTGGGAGTTCACTAGGAGATTCGCCGAAGGGATCAGGAAACTCGCTGGGAACACATCGGGAGATTACCGGAAGAAGACCATAGGACTCGCCGCAAGAATGTCGGAGGCTACTGGATTAGGCACGAGTTAGGTCTTATTTAAGCCTATTGGTCATTAAGTGTTGTAATCATTGAGTCGTAGTTAGGGCTTAAGTCCTAATTGAGTTAGATTTGGAATGAATCTAAATCAACTCAATAAGGCAACCGAGTCCACTATAGGGTTTGATTGAGCTCAGGTTGAGCCCAATCAGTTGACCAAAGAGTTAGTCAACATCAGGTTCAAGCCGGAATTAGAAAAGTGGAGGGAACCACTTTTCCGGATATTCCGACGGATAACCGTCGGTGAGCGAAGAATGGACCGCCTGTACCTTAGAAATAGGGCAACGGCTAGCAGCTACCGATGGGTAAACCGCCTAGGGCCGATGGGTAAATCGCCCGTACCCTGGAAACTGGGCGACTGAATCGCCCAGGATAGGCGGGTAAACCATCTGTACCTGGTTTTTGGGCGATTGACGATGGGTAAACTACCCAGGTCAGTGGGTAAACCTCCCGTACCTAGTTTTTTCAAGTAAGTTTGGTTTTTGGCTCTAAAAATCTGAAGCCACTCGGGCCTATAAATACTCTAAGTTTTCTTGCACTCCATACATAATAATTTTAGGGTGAATTAGTGCAAGTATAAGTTTATCTCAGTCTAGGTACATAGACTCCATTGTCAAAAGGTTAGGGGATCTAGATCTACAGAGATTGATCCAAGAGGATGTTTGGCTTGCACTAATTCACCCTAACATAACCTTCTCTATGAATGACTTAGAGGAAGCATCCTATATTTTGGGGATCTAGATATACAGAGATTGATCCAAGAGGATGTTTGGCTTGTCTCAGTCTAGGTACATAGACTCCATTGTCAAAAGGTTTGGCATGGAGAATTCTAAGAGAAGTTTCATATCGATGAGATATAAAATATTATTTTCTGGGAGTATATCCCCAAAGACTCCTGAAGAAATGGCAGATATGGATAGGATATCCTATGCTTCAGTGATAAGGTAGGTTAATAATACTTAATATCAGATAGCGATTTTATAGTACCAGATGTGTATCTAGTCCTTAGACTTGAGACACTAAGGATGTCTTGTTTGAGTACTCTTTATTTGATGTCGAACTTATAGGTTTAGAAAGTTTCAAATCTGGTATAGTCAGTTATCAGGATTGGTAGCCAACCTTATGAATGCAATTGAGTGTCAATAAAGGATCATCCACTCTTGGTGTCATGAGAGGATTATCTCATATGTGTTTGCTCAGATAAATACTTGGCCAGGGTCATTCAAATTGAGAGAGAATGAGTTCTCCGGGAGAATCCGATTAGAGCAAGACTTAGACGGATTTCGTATGTGAGTTGACAGTACCATGTCCAATATACGCTCTCTGAGATATTAGTTGGATGAGAATAGATACATGGTAACTATAGATAGACAAGTCTGATGGATTTGATCTCCCTGTACCGTTTGGGGACTATGGCATAGTGGCCTAGTACGTCCATAATCGATGAGTCGAGTGAATGATTTGAATATTATAATTCACTATATTAGAAAGAGTTATGATGGGAGTGACTCACGGCCAACTCAGTATCGAACCTAGAGGGTCACACACATATGGTGGATTTCAATGAATAGAGGATTGGATGAAGATCCAATTATCCCATATTCTCATTAGATGAGAACTTATACTGATGGGCTCTTTGCATGAGGCCCCATTAGAGACCAAAGGAGATTATTGGATAGAGATCTGATAATGCAAGGTTAGTGGGTAATTGGATGGAGATCCAATATCCACTAAGACAGAACTCCTAGGATTTTTTGTGGCTCTCTATAAATAGGAGGGGAGGCACATAGTTGATAGGCTGCAGCTTTGACCACCCCCTCTTATTCTCCTCCCTCCCTTTATGCAAAAGTTACAAGACCTGAGACTGCAATTAAAGGAGTATCGCTGTATAGATCCATCGTGTGGATACCACTAGAGAGGAAGACGCTTGACCTCATTCATCCTCTCCATCTAGATCTAAAAAATAGGGATATATAATCTCCCTAGGTAAAATAATCTCTCACATGATGCGGGTTTTCAATTTTTACGACTTTCCGTGACTCAATCTTTTGTATGACGATTTGATCTGCATAGGAAATTTGTTTTTGTTTTAATCTTTCGCTGTGCATGTGATGCTCCCACTTGGTTTCCAACAAATAATAATTTATTAAGTGAGAAAGAATTTTGAGTCAAAAGGGGTTCTGACATGTATAACTCACGACTAACTCGGTATTAGGTCTAGATGATCACACACATATGGTGGACAACACGACGATTAGAGGATTGGAAATAAGATGTCCAATAAGCCCATGTTTTAATAGATCATTGGGTGAGACCCAATAGAGCTTAGAGTGGATATTAGATAGGGATCCAATATCTATTAAGCCAAAGATAATTAGATGGAGATCCAATACCCATTAAGACAAGATCTATTAGGGTTACAATAGGAGCTCTCTATAAATAGGAGAGGGGCTCAAAGGGTCATATGATGGATGCCTATAGTCACCAACCTCCTCATCTCCTCCCCCTTTCCTCCATTTCCATCAGACCCTATTTAGTATAAGAGGATAGCAAGAAGGGTTAGCCCTATCTTGTTTTGCTACTGCGTGGTGGTGCACGAAAACAAGGAAAGAACCTACTGCGAGGAGGTGTGTTATTACTACGTTCATGGTGTAGATCACCACTAGAGAGGAACTTGCGAGAGTTCCTTTATCCATGGACTTAGATATATAATCTTAGGAGATATATGATCTCCTCTAAGTGAGAATGTCTCACACCCCTATACCATTTTTTATTTTTCAAGTAATCCGCTCCTGATCTTCGCTCAATGATTCGATAAGCTTGGTTTAAGAAACTAGTTTTTGTTTATACTTTCAACTGCATATGTGATGCTCTCCAAGATTTTCTAACAACTTTCACCCACGAGAGATATTCAGCACCAAATTGATTTGGTTCAAAGAGCAAATCTACCCAATTTACCTCAGTATTGGATAAACCTAAAAGATAATGTATGAACCCATGTGATGTTCTAGCTTTGTTAACACTCAAAAAGGATGAAAACTAGAGGATGTGTTTAGATAGTAGAGTCATCAACAAAATCATAGTCAGGTATCACTTTCTCATACATCAACTATAAGATATGTTGGATCAATTACACGGCTCTAGATATTCTCAAATATTGATCTCAATAGCGAATACCATCAAATTTGCACAAGGCTCGAAGATAAATGGAAGACTATATTCAAGATAAAAGAAGGCTTATATGAATGGTTAGTTGTGTCATTTAGTTTGTCCAATCATATCCATGATAGTTATTTATTCGAAGGTAACAAGCTATACATTCTAAGAATTTCTTTACAAGAAAATATTATTTGAGATTTAACATAAGACATTTCATATGAGCAAGATAAAACAATAGCAAGCATCTAGAAGAGATACTTTTGGCTATAATTAAAAAAGTATGCTAATAATTTTATAAGAAAATGTCCAACTTGTCAACTTACAAAGGGCCAGTTGCAAAACACTAATTTATATATACTATTATTAATTTTAGAAGATATTTAAGGGGATTTATCCATGGATTTTGTATTAGGATTGCCATGAACTCAGAGAGTTAATCTACGTTTATGGTTGTGGATTGGTTCTCCAAGATTACTCATTTCATATCATATTGGAAGACTTTAGATGCGGTACATATTGCTAGGCTATTCTTTCAAGAAGTTGTTTACCTATATGGGGTACCAAAATCAATTACTTATGATAGAGATTTTAAATTTTTATCTTATTTTTTACTAATTTTGTGAAAAAGATTTGATGCAAGTATGAAGTTTAGCAGCATAGCTTACTCATCTGACCGATGGTCAGATGAAGGTAACTAATAGAACTCTGGAAAATTTGAATCATTACATCTGTGGTGACATATCAAGATAATGGAATTTCGCACTCGCACAAATTAAATTTGTCTATAACAATGCAATTCATAGTTCTATCGGAATATCACCATTCTTTGTTATTGACAAGAAAGTGCGGAAGCATGCTTTGGATTTAATTTGTTTATCAAAGACTCTCGGAATGAGTGTAGCAGCTAACAATATGGCTAAGTAAGTACAATCAACCAAAGCTAAAATGAAAAAGAAGTTGAAAGCTACTAATGTCAAGTAAGCAATTGATAAGCACGATAGAAATAAAGTGTTCAAGAAATAAGATATGGTTATGATGTACTTAAAAAAGAGAGATTTCTCATAGACACTTATAACAAATTGAAGTCAAAGAAATATGATCTCTACAAGGTCTTAAAGAAAATCAATAACAATACCTATGTGATTGATTTATTAGATAATTAGGGACTCTAGAAGACTTTTAATGTTACATACTTATATAACTACTTTTCAAATGAGAATTCATTATATTCATATATAAACTCGAGAGAGAGTTGTTTCTCCAATGGAAGGGTTTAATGTGGAACAAGCAAAAGAAGACTATTTTCAAGGAGTCTAAAGTTACCCACTTATCACTTTTATTTATCTCATATTATTAATTTTTATTTATTTAATTATTCCATATTATTAATTAACTAGCTTACAAAGTCTAGAATTAGTAAAATAAAGATCTCTAAATCTATGAAATTATCAAAAAATAATAATATCTTTAGGTATTATAAATATTTTATCCATTATAAGGAGTTCATTTTTTTCATCCTCCCTTATGGTATCATTTACTGGAATCCTTTCTAATAATAATATTTTAATTTTATTTTAATTTTACATTACTGACACCTTCGTCGAAAACGTCTCTATGCCTCATGATTTTCACATCTCTCCTGCATAAAATCCTAAATCCGATTTTATGGATTCTAGCTCCTTTGAGATGTATGATGCTAAAGGAGCCATCATAACTACAAGCTGCAAATTGTAAAATCAGAAACATATATAGAGAAAAAGGCAATTCTTGGACAAATTGGAGCAAAGGGAAGCTCAAAATAGTTATTCACCGACATTTTGAACCTTCTTAAGTGTTGCATTTTGCACTGCATTTATAGAATTTCGTTATCCCCCTTATTTGAAAATTTATTAAAATCTGTCATCTTGTTGTTGTTCGAAAACCTTTTGGGAGCATATGCCTCATTCTTATTACAGGAATTAGCTTCACACGTTAATAAATTCATTGGAAATCCGCTTTTTCCTCTTCACTTTTATTTTTCTAGTACATCTTGTTAGAAATAATTCAAGTATGTTAGAAATAATTCAAGTAGTTAAGAGGATGATGAGATCAGTTTAGATAAAGATAATATTTATTTAGATGTGATAGATTTTTATTATTTTAAAATATTTATATTCTGTCTTTTAATCATTATAAATAGGTGCTCTTGGTTCATTCCAGAGTACTGCAGACTATTGATTGAAAGTACTCTTGGTGTCTTCTACTATTCTCTTCTCCTTCTTCCTGAAGTTCTGTAGAAAAGCCAACAGTGGTATCAGAGCTTGGTTCAGAAAAAATCAAAAGGAGTACACCGGTCAAAAAGAAGGGAAGACTAGTAGATCCAGAAAAAAGAAAAAGAAAAAAGAGAAGATGGTATTACAGTAAGTGTTCCTAATCAACTTCTTTCTATCTTCAAAGGTGATAATTATCAGTTTTGGGCTATTAAAATGAAAACTCTCCTTGTTTCACAAGGATTGTGGAAGTTGGTAGAAAGTGATTTTGTTGAGTATGATCTGCAGGATCCTAAGACTACTAAGGATCAAAAGCATCAGATGAATGAAAATATATAAAGAGATGCAAAAGTCCTCTATATGCTACAACAAGCAATAGATGATTCATTATTTCCCCGAATCATGATGGCATCAACATCAACAGAAGCTTGGGAGATATTAAAAAATATGTTTGGAGGCACAGAGAAGGTAAAAATTTCAAAGCTTCAAATTCTTCGTCGTGAATTTGAAACACTTATGATGAAAGATTCGGAATCTGTTGTTGATTTCTTCTTAAAAGTTTCTTCTATTGTGAATCAAATGAGATCTTATGGTGAAAATCTAAAAGATCAAACTGTAGTAGAAAATTTTTTACGAAGTTTATGTTCAAAATTTGATATGATCTCTACTGTTATAGAAGAAGCTAAAGATACAAGTATATTATCTATTGATGAATTAATGGGATCTCTTTTAGTCCATGAACAAAAAGTGAACAGATCTTCAGATGAAACTTTGGAACATGTTCTTCAAATGAAGATAGATCAGAAGAAGGATCAAAAAGAGAATTCAGAAATCAGATCTTAAGGGAGAGATCAAAAGGACAGAGGACGAGGCCGACCAAATGAAGGTAACAAAGAAACTCGAAAATATTTTTGTTGCAAAAAAATAGGGCATATTAAAAAAGATTGTTGGTACAAAAATAAAAACCCAAATGTTCCTCTATGTTCTTATTGTGAAAAATATGGACATTTTGAAAAAGATTGTTGGAACAAAAATCAAACAAACTATCATGAGAAAAAAAATGATGACAAAAGAGATGAAGAAAATATTTGTTTTATAGCATCTGATGAAAAATATTCTAGATCTGTTTGGTTTTTGGATAGTGGATGTAGTGATCATATGACAGGGGATAAAAGTCTGTTTCAGAATCTTGATGATTCGGTCAAATCTACTGTGCAGATGGGAAATGGTAAAAAGGCTCAAGTAAAAGGAAAAGGAACAGTTGTTGTGAACACAAAGTCTGGTAAAAAAATTATTGATGATGTGTTATTTATTCCTGATTTAAAACAAAATCTCATTAGTATAGGACAACTAATGAGAAAAAGATATTATGTTATTTTTGATGAAGAAAAATGTCTGATTTATGATAAGAAAATCGATAAATTGATAGCAACTGCAAGGATGACAAAAATCAAAATGTTTGTCTTATTATTTTCGGACTTCGCTACTCCTACCGAAGAATCAACATTATGGAAAAATAGTTATGATCATTTAAAATTCTGTGGATCTATGCAAACTATCTCAGATGATGCAGGTCGTAATGTTGATGACACACATATACAGAAAGGGGTGAAACTCTAAATTCAAAGGACAACAATGAAAGTACATATACAGAGTTGGTAGAAGTTTCTGATGATGTGAAGAAAGCCAAGAGAAAGAAAAGAAAAATGAAGCTTTCACATACAAAGGGATTCAATCCTACAAATGGAGAGTCTCCATCATATCATCAAAGATGGCTACCAAAGAGAAAAATGTCAAGAGAAACAATAAAATACTTCAGGTCAGAAGTTCTCAAAAATGTGTGGACCGAGAAAAAACATAAGACAACCACTGCAGCAACGAAGAACAGCTTACCGACATTTTCACAAAAATTTTGGAGAGAAAAAAAGATTACTTGAAAATAATTTTAAATTATAACTACTTGAATTAAGGGGGTGTGTTAGAAATAATTCAAGTAGTTAAGATGATGATGAGATCAGTTTAGATAAGGATAAGATTTATTTAGATGTGATAGATTTTTTATTATTTTAAAATATTTGTATTCTGTCTTTTAATCATTATAAATAGGTGCTCTTCTATTATTCTCTTCTCCTTCTCCCTGAAGTTATGCAGAAAAGCCAACACATCAGCTACAGAGTGCAGGGTTTTGTCGGTTCACTCACTTTCTGTCAGATAGAAATTGGAGCAGTTTTAAAAAAATTACTTATCTCATTATCAAGCTAATCAAGTTAATCATGCTATGACAAAAATGTCCGACATCTATGACTGCAGAATTTAATATTTTAAGTAGGAGATGATAGTAGTGTAACATCATAGCTACATGACAAAGCAAAATGAACAGCAAGATACAACAGTGATATGCACTAGGTAGAAAAAAAGAAATTATGGTCAACATATACTTAGAGTAACCACTAAGCATGATATGACATCTACCGGTTTCCCTTAGAAGGCACCAAGGCATTTTGGTTTGCAGAATCAAGATCTTATCTGCTCATCGAGATATAACTTGATACGAAAGATACCTCGAGTGTGTGTTTTTCATTTTCACTTAACCAGCTTCCAATAAAATCTGTCTGATAATAGATAGGATTTAAAAATAATAATAGATATAATTTAGATATGATTTATGTAATTAAATATGGAAATCTAGTATATCAATTAAGAAAAATCATCATCTTCACTTGTATAAATAGATGATTGAATCAATGAATTTAATTAGACTTTTCATTACTAATTCCTACTTTGACATGGTATCAGAGCCATTCTTTTTATAAGAGAGATTATCTTTATTTATTGATTGTCCAACGACAACTTCTATTAACGCTTGTCCATGACGACCCTTCTTCCCCTTCGGTTTCCTCCTCCCCTGTCGAACCCACTCTTATCAACTTCCTCCTCCTCGCTTGGACCCACTGCCAGACCACCCCTCCCCCTCTTTGGCTTCCTCTGGCAGACATCCGCCTTAGCTTCTTTATCCTATAGGCAACAACACTGATGCCTTCTTCCACGGCAATCGACTTCTCCGCCTCTTCCTTAGGCGACCGATCCCCCTGGCATTGCCATCACTGTCATCGCCGTGGCGGCCACTTCCCTCAATCGCTCGTGACCCTTCGGCGTCGCTGGCATGTTTTTCTGTAAGAGAGGCGCTACTCCTGCTCTCTACCGTCGGTGCTGACTTTTATACCCTCTCCTCTCGCTTGCAGCCATTGAAACAGAGCAACCGTTGCTCTGTTTCTTCTATTGCTGAGACCAGCCTAGCAATCCTGCTAAGGGCCACTACCCATCGTCTCCCTCCTCGCCGCCTGCACACCCACAGCTGCTCCCTCATGCCATCATGGACCAGCCCACCTCCTGGCTCCGGGTCGTGGTCCATTCTCGACCACCACATCTATATTATCCTACAGGTCCATCGTTGCTCTGCTTCTCCTGTGGAGCACCCTTGATGTGCGCTGAGTCCTACAAGCAACCGCATGGCCTTGCCCCGACGATTGCGGCTTCTACATCCACGACCTCTTTTGGTCACTATGTCCATCGAGACCTCCTGGTCCTGATCTCCAAGTCCGGTGCCTCCATACTTGCTTTCGCTATCCAACAACAGCTTATGCTCCATCCATTCTGCTATTCCTGCCCCGTGTCGGACCTCCTCTTCCTATCATGCTTATACCCTCCTTCTTAGCCAGGCTTACATCGTCGTTGAAGTCAACCGTCGTCAAACCTTCACCGTAATTGACACCATTACGACATCCTTCTTTCAGATTCATTGACATCGGTTCAAGATCAGCATTCTTGACAAGAGCTCGATCTTGTGGGGGCATGATAAAAGATAGGATTTAAGATATGATCTAGATATGATTTCCCCAACTGAATAAGGAAATCTCATAGATCAGTTGAGGGAAATCCTCCTCCTCACCTGTATAAATGGATGATGAATCAAGGAACTTAATCGGGCTTTTCATTATTATTTCCTATTTTAACATGTAACAGATCCCCTCTCTCTCTAAGAGAGATTACCTCTTCTTTCTTCGCTATCTGGAGGATAATTCTTTGTGGTCACAACCCATATCTCCCTTCGCTGCCATCAACGTGGCGGTCGCTGCCCTCAACCACTTGTGACCCTTTGGCGTTGTCAGCGTCTACTTCCACAGTGCAACAAAAACGGAGCAACCTCTGCTTCTTCTGCTGCAGCTACCGGACCTCCTCTTCCTGCCATCGAGGTCCCTTCACTGCCAACGCTCTCTGCCCTACCTTCTTCTGTTGCAGCCGTCGGACCTCCTATTCTTGCCACCGAGGTCCCCTTGCTGCCAACGCCCTCTCCCCTTGTTCGTGATGGCCCCAACACTATTAGTTTTCTGCATCGCTCTCCAACGATAGCTTCTCACCAACGCATCGGAGTTCCACCAGCCTCTTACTTCCTCGGCATGGTCACTAGGGTTGGCGCGTACGTAGAGCCAATCTAATCGGCGCCCATCCACTCTGCTGCATGTGACCTCTGTCGAGGGCTCCTCTTCCTCGCCAGAACTCGCTGCCACCGTGTTGGACAAGAAATAACATCAGATCGACACTGATCTCCTTGGCATCATCTGGTCCTCCTCCCGTAATTTCATCTCCAATATCGACGTCCTTGACAGGAACTCAATTTTACGGGGGCATGATAACAGATAAGATTTAAATATGATAGTAGATAGAATTTAGATATGATAATAGATATGATTTATATATGATTTCATCAACTGAATATATATATCTAGTATATCAATCGAGAAAAATCATTATCTCATTTCTATAAATAGATAATAGAATTAAGAACATTTTTATTATTACTTTCTATTTCAACTCTGTCTTCCCTTGTGCTTGTACTAAGGAATCAAGCAAGTTTAAGCTAGTACATACTAGTACTATACATCAAACATGTATCAACAACAAACCAACTCCACAAGAAACGAGAATGCAATGAATTTTCGAGTTGAGAAAGATGCTTAATGGTGGAATACTCAATGTATATGTTGAGAAAATTAACTCCAATTACAGGTGGAACAGAAGAAAACGATATAACGGAATGTCAAATCAATAATATATCTTAAAGAGTATCAATTGAAATTAAATAACATACAAGTATTCTTCCGTGTGTAAGAAATTTAACGCCAGAGAACGTTAAAAAGATCCAGAAAATAGTAGAATTTCCATATGAAGAATGATTCATCCTAGAAACACAATATTCACAATTTATCTATAGCATGTTAGCATAAAATCTATAACATACTATGTAATATGTAGAAAAACTTTTAAAGTTGTTATTCAGAAAATTCTTGATATGATCTAAGCATTTTCATCGTCGGATTCAAAATTTGTAATAATGTCAACATGCAAAGAGATGTAGACTCACCTTCTCCTCTCTTTCTTTCCTTTCATAGGATCACTATGATCGATGGATTTCAAAAATACAAGAATATGAGAGAGAAACCATAATCTCTCAGTGACTGATTCACGTGACAAAGGGAGATGGTGAGAAGATCTGTAATCCATCAACTATGTCAAAATGTTATATTATCATAATCGTTCAGCATGTTGTGTGCTTAAGAGGTTCTGCCTATTTATAGGGGAGAGCATAGGGTCTAAGATAAGTAATTAAGAAAGTTCTCCTATCAAGCACGTCTCCTAAAGAATCCTACCTTAATTAAATTTATTTTCTATTGGCCAATAACCATAATCAGAATCCAATTATATTCATAATATATTTTACTTAATTAAATTAAATAGGATCACATATTTTAATTTTCTCCCACTTGATCCATTAATTTTGTAAGATACAAAAGGATTTAAAATAAATAAATAAAATTTATTTTAAAATAAGTTTATATAATTGGATTCTGAAATTTTAAAAACTATTTACACATATGTGAATTTTAAAATAGGCCAATAAATACAATAATACTACATTAAGTAAGACTAGCAATGCGAGTCATAATGGTTGCATATCATCAATGTTATACTTCTTTTTATGTATCATAACATTGTTAGCCTTTCATAATGCAGTCCAAAATGACTTCTATAATTTGTTTTATCAAGACAATCATGTCATCACATTCAACCATAATATGTTAACTATGAAAATGATAATGAAAATAAATAACTTTAAGTATGTAAGTAAAATATCAATTATAGTGTCCATTCAAATATGCATCACCATATCGTTTATAAGTTGCTCACAAACCCAATCACAAAAACATGTTCTTTCAAAACATTTTAGACTATAAGTCCTAAGTGAATGGATCAGCAATCAAATAGTAGAACTCAAGTTAGTAATCGACATTAGATATTTTTGGACTCCTTTTCTTTAACCATCATGTACTTTATACCATAATGCATATAAATGCTATAGTACTTATTACTTTTATGGAAGAAAACTACTGTGACATATTACAAAATATCTTTAGTGTCTTAGCAATTGAGTCTGACCATACCAAGTTTTGAGATAAAATTTCATAGTCATAAATTTGATTGGTGGCCTCAAAGCATACGCAAAATCAACTTCTATTATTAATAAATTGCCCCTTTGATTGATATTGATATAAATCGTAAGATGGACTTCCTATTATTGAGGTAATTTATAAAATCAACACTTAAAAATTATCATTATTTTAAGTTAATATAATTTCATAGATGTGAGCATATAATCGTCCCTTTTAGATATCTTATTACATTTCTTTGTAGTCCTTTAATTTTTTTCACTTCTGGGTTACTCGAATATCTACCCAATATTTTAACTACAAAACTAATATCTATTCTGACATGGGCTTGAGCATAGACTTCCAATTGCATATATATAGAGAATATTTTCTTTATCTGATTCTTTTTAAGTCATTTTAAAGCACCTTTTTTTTATTAAAATTTTACTTTTATGATTTGTTGAACAAAATTTTATATTAAACCTTTTCCAAGACTCGATCAATATAATCTTTTGAGATAGTCTTAATAATTATTGAGATCTATTCCTAAATATCTTAATACTAATAACATAAGATGTCTCATTTATATTAACCATCTTAAAATTCTTGATGGTAAATTTCTTAATTTAGTATAATAAATCAAGAACATTATTGATAATATAAAATATTATCCATATATAAGAGCAATATAATAAACTTGCTCCCACTGATCTTCAGGTATAAATATTAATCAATAGTATTTTTCTTAAATATGAAAAAATAATGATATCAAGAAACTCTATATATCATTACTAGAAGGTTGTTTAAATACTATATATCATTACTAGAAAGTAATGGTATAAATACTAATCAATAGTATTTTTCTTAAATCACTTAGAAAGTAATGATCTTGCATACCAAATTTTATTTTTCTCTACAAATCATGTAGAATAACACATATAAAGTTATATCTTTAATTAAAAAACTTATTTTTACATCATTATGATGTAACTCAAACTTATAATGAGTCACCAATATTATGACGATACTTAATGAGTTTATTTCAAACTAAATGTCTCATTATAGTCGATATATTTTTTATGAGTAAAATATTTAATCACAAGTCTGACCATTATATCACACAACATTGTCCTTAAGTTATATTTATGTAACACTCTTCTATAATTATTGGATAATTTGATAAATTCATCATACACTATTCTAGTTATTGATTTTAACTCTTCTTTAATTGCATCATATTACCTTTTTCAGAATCATTAACTTTCATGACTTGTGAAAATAATAAAGGGTCTTTTCTGATTTCTATATTATAATATAATTTGTATATATATATAGCACATAATAATCATAAATAACAGAATTTTTTTTCTTTGAGATATTCTCAAAATTGTCAATTGTGGTTATTCTATAAGACAATTAACAATGATATCAATGCTATGTGGGAGTTTAATGATGTTATTTTATTATTCATCTTTATTAAATCATTCAATGGTTTGAGTAACAACAATCTCTTGAATATAAAGGAGTATCATATTATATCTTCTCTATATTAAAAATTAAATTTCAAGATTTTCACTCCCAATAATTCGCTATTTTATATGAATCTTATATTACCAAATTTAACAAACTTCGTACTATGATTAGAGTAATAAGAAATATACCCCTTTGAACTTTTTTGGATAAACCATAAAATATCTAAAAATAATTATTAAATTTAATTTCTTTTTATGCGAATTAAAGATTATTATCTCTATAGGACAATCTCAAATATATATATATATATATATATATATATATATATATATATATATATATATATATATATATCTTAAGTTGGGTTTCCTAACGGTTCATAACTTAAAAGAAATCGATGGAATTTACTTACTAAAAACCCTATTTAAGATAGATATAGCTGTCTTTAGAGCTTCTTCTTACATTGATTCAGGTATAAGGAATAACACATCATACTCCTAATTATATCTATAAGAGTGTGTATCTTTCAGCAATTATATTCTGTAGTGACACATCTAGTAAATCATACTGAATAAATATACCCTACTTTTTTCAAGAATCTACTAAAAGAATTATAATTGAGTTCACCATAAATATCATAAAATTTATCACCCCGATATGATAATCTTGAGTTTTCTATCTAATTATCTCTCAACCTTATTTATATACACTTCAAGAGTGTCAATAGCCTAAGACTTTACATGAATTAGATATATATTATCATATCTTGACAAGTTATCTATAAGGTGATAAAATATCTTTAGATAGAAACATAAAACGACCCATAGATATAAGCATAATCTCAAGAAGTTTATTATATTTTATTTTAATATTTAATTATGGGATCATTGTAAACTCAAGATTCATATTAATTATGTATAAACTATCATATGGAATTCAAAGGTTAACTTAATTTATCTTACTAAGTTTACAATCACCAAAAGAGAAATAATATTCTAACAATACTAGGTAAAAAACCCAAACTTTCATAATTATAAGAACATAACAAGTATCCTCCATGAATCATCTCTAGGCATAGATAATGAATACAAACTATTATCACTTTCGCTTTAAGATAATTCCCTATAATGATAAATATTTCATTCTCTTTTGATTTTTTATATTAAAATGAATATCTATTACTAGTAATATATATTGAAGCATGAAAACTAATCCACTAAGTATTAGATAATGATTTTTATAATATTTGATTTGAACTATACAAAGGTCAGACTAACAACTTTTCCTCTCAAACCAAATCTGATAGTTCTTCTTTACATCACTTTCCTTACTATAGAAGTAGCACTTTATTGTGAAGAATTTTCTTTTATGAGTTTATATAGTATTTATTAATATTAAATCTTAAATTTTGATGATGAAATCAATTTATGAAGTTTTGATCTAATCAGTGTTTGAGTGATGCAGGACTAGCTTCGATCAAAGAAATACAAATTAATTAAAGTAGGAAGAATCAACTATTGGACCGGAGTGGAACATGTCAGAAGATTGGTTGGCATAAGGCTTCGTGCCATGAGTTTAGGCATCGGGCCAGAAGGATTAGACATTGCACCAAGGAGATCAAATGTTGCGGATGTCAACATATCAATTGGGCAATACGTCACAAGAGAGGACGATGCGCCGAGAGGTCGGACGAAATGTTGGATGAACCAATGACATACCGGACAACATATGATTCATGTTTTGTAATAATTTATCTAGAGCGAAGTAGTTTAGAATTCTAATTTAGTTTTATATGTAATTAGGCTAACTCAATTAGGAGCCCATTGAGGCATAATTAAGCCTTAATTAAGGCTAATTTGAGCCCGTTATGAGGCTCATTTTGTTAACCTAGGAGGATGTACAACCAGGCCAAAAGATGGTACAGCTCAGTGTTGGGAAACCTTAACAGGAGCATTACATGTGCATCGAAAATCAAAACAAAAAATCAGCTTCCCACGCAGATCAAATCATCGTGCAAAAGATTAGAGTCGCGAGAAAAATACAAAAACTGAAAAATCACAATACGTGAGAGATTGGTTACCTAGGGAGATCGTATATCCTTGTATTCTTAGATTCGGATGGAAATGATGAAGGAGGTCAGCGTCCTCCTCTCTAGCGGTATCCACATGATAGATTTCTGCAGCGAAACTCCTCCAATCTGATCTCGCAACTCTTGCGCAGAGAGAGAGAAGAATAGGAGGCGGAGGCCAAAGCTGTAACCTATCAACCCCCTCCTATTTATAAAGAGCCAACAAAAACCCTATGGCTCCTACCTTAGTGGGTATTGGATCTCCATCCAATAACCCACTAACCTTGCATTATTATATCTATATCCAATAATCTCCTTAGGCCTCTAATTGGGCCTCGATCAAGGAGCCCATCAACACATGGTCTCATCTAATGAAAATAAGGACTAATTGGATCTCCATCCAATCCTCTATTCATTGAAGTACCCACCATATGTGTGTGACCCTCTAGGCCCGATATCGAGCTGGCCGTGAGTCGTTCCCATCAGAACTCCTTCTGATATAGTGAATTATTATACCCATAATAATTTACTCAACTTATCGACTATAGACGTACTAGGCCACTACGCCATAGCCCCCAGACGGTACAGGGGGGATCGAATCCATCAGACTTGTCTGTCCACAGTTATCGTGTATCTAGAATCTCTCATCCAACTAATATCCCAGAGATTGTATATTGGACATGGTACTATCAGATCACATATGGAATCTGTATGTCTTGCTCTAATCGGATTCTACCAGAGAACTCTTTCTCTCTCAATCTGAATGACCCTGGCTAGGGATTTGTATGAGCAAGCACATATGAGATATTCCTCTTGTGATACCGAGAGTTGATGATCCTCTATTGACACTCAATTGTCTTCGTAAGATTGCTACAAATCCCGATAACCAATTGTACCAGATGTCAAAGAAATGAGTACTCATACAAGGCATCCTTGGTGTCTCATGTGAAAGGACCAGATATACAACTGGGACTATGGAATCGCTGTCTGACATTAGGTATCATCAACCATACAACATTCTATAAATGGATCAATCAGTGAACTCATTCTCCAATGAGCACCTGTACTATATTCTTAGTGTCTCCACACAAGCGGCTATGAGACCAGTCGCCTCTATCATATGGACAGATATATAGTACATCGGTTTATCCGGTTATCTCGATGTCCCTCTCGAGCAACCTATTACCGGGATTATTCAGGATCTGTGTTTAAAGGTGAATCGATCTCATTATCGTGATCTCATCACGATCCATCTCTCATTGCACAGAACTAAGGATATCACAATATATATGCAACAGATAATATAATGTGAGAATATATCAATAATAATCATAAGCAAAAAGATCACACAACATGTCACATGTGCCGACACTCACGTGATTGGCTTGTATGGCACCTGTAACCAGCAATCTCCCACTTGTCCTAAAGCCAATCACTTATGTGTCTGATCCCCATCAGACCCTCGTGATGCTCAAATACAATCTGAACCAACGACTTCGATGGTGGATCTGTAATGTTATCTTCGGATGAAACTCTTTCCATTGCTATATTTTTATGGGGTCATAATCGGTCTAATCAGATGGAACCTCCTAAGAACAATTCTAATGAGACCTCGGTCCCTTGTGCTATCGCCCTATCGTTGTTACTGTATATGGGAATCGGCTTCACGCTGCTCGAAACGATTCCAAATCCTTGATGAACTCCTTCATCCACATTGCTTCCTTTTGCTGCTTCTGCTGTAGTAATGTATTCCGCCTCCGTGGTCTAGTCAGTAGTAGTATCTTGCTTGGAACTCTTCCAACTTACTGCTCCTCCATGCATGGTGAAAACATAACCTGAGTTTGACTTGCTATCAATAATATCGGACTAAAAACTTGAGTCCGTGTAGCCCTCAACCTGGAGTCTACCTTGAGTTTCAAACCTGGATCCACCATGAATAGCCTCCTCGTAGGTTTGAGGATAAACATACTCGAGCTCTGGAATTATGCTTGAGCTAGGTTCTCCAACATCACTCAATTCTATCTTACTCTCACTATTTCCACCAAGAATGTGTTCCTTCTCAAGAAACACAACTCTCTTGGCAACAAATACCTTTCGGTCCTCGGGATGATAGAAATAATACCCCAAAGTTTCCTTAGGGTATCCCACGAACATGCACAATTCCGTCCTTGATTCCAACTTATCAGGTTTGTGTCTTTTAACGTGGGAGGATAGCCCCAAATCTTAACTACCTTAAGATCGAGCTTCTTTCCTTTCCATATCTCATATGGTGTAGACACTACCGATTTTGATGGAACTCTGTTCAGAAGGTAAGCTGTAGTCTCTAAGGCGTATCCCTAGAATGAGACGGGTAAGTCAACAAAACTCATCATAGATCATACTATATCTAACAATGTGTGATTCATCCTTTTTGATACACAATTGAGCTGAGGTGTCCACTGGGATAGAATCTCATTGTCCCTAAGAAAATGGGTGAACTTTGTACTCAAGTACTCTCCTCCTCGATCTGATCGAAGAGTCTTAATACTCTTTTCAATTTGGTTCTCCACCTCATTCTTATATTCCCTGAGTTTCTCAAAGGCCTCAGACTTATACTTCATCAAGTACACATGTCTATGCCTAGAGAAATCATCAGTGAATTTAATGAAGTATGAGTAACCACCTATAGCCTGAATCAACATGGGACCACATACATTACTATGTATGAGTTCTAATAACTCAGTGGTTCTCTCTCCAGTTCCACTAAAAAGAGAGTTGTGTTAGGATCAATCAGCACTAAGAGGGGGGGGGGGGTGAATTAGTGCTAATATAAATATTCAGTTTAGAAGAAATCTTTTCGGTTAAACCAAAATATGAAATTCAAAGCTTTTAGTCTTTAGTAAAATGAATGAGTGTTTAAATGAAAGTTGCTAAGTTGATAAGTAAACCCGAAGGATAAGCAACATGAAAACTTTACTTTCAAAGAGTGAGTTAAATCGGAAGCGTCAATACAAGAACATGTAAGCAATAGAAAGCAAAGAAACACTCATAATTTTTATAGTGGTTCGGCGCCAACGGCCTACATCCCCTCTCGAGTCCTCCTTCGTAAGGTACACAAGCGTCCACTACTAATCTTCATTAGGTAAAGATCAAACCCTTACACTTTGCTTACAAGGGAGACTATGAGAAAATTTTTAACTCTAGGCTCTCTCCCTTACCCCTTTTCTTTTTCTCATAATTCCCATACAATATGTTCTCAGAATATAATCTCTAAAATTGTTGTTTTGAATGTAAAAAAACTTGGGGTATTTATAGGCCCCAAATTGGCTTTAAAATCGGAGCCAAAATCCAATCATATCTGGAAAATTCGGGTACGAGCGGTTCACTCGCCAACATGGGCGGCTCAGCCGCTCGAATACCTAGGTATGGGCGATTTACCCGTCGGCCCTGGGTGGGTCAACCGCCCAAAGTACCCAGATTCCTAGGTATGGGCGATTCAACCACCCAGCCTGGGCAGGTCAGTCACCGTCAATAGCCTGAAAGCCTGGGCGACTGCGGTACACCTATTGCTCATTGACAGTACACCCATCGCTCATCGACGGTTTACCCACCGAAATTTTTGTAAAAGTGGTTCCCTCTACTTTTCAAATTCTGGCTTGAACCTGATATTGACCAACCCTTTGGTCAACCAATTGAGCTCAACCTGATCTCAATCAAACCCCAATAGTGGACCCAATTACCTTATTGAGTTGATTTGGATTTCTTTCAAATCCAACTCAATTTAGACTCAAACCCTAACTATGACTCAATGATTACAACACTTAATGACCAATAAGCTAAATAAGACCTAACTCCCGCCAATCCGACAGCCTCCGACATTCTTGCGCCAAGTCTTCTAATCTTCTTCCGGCGATCTCCCGGCATGTTCCCAGCGAGCTTCTCGATCCCTTTGGTGAATCTCCTAGCGAACTTCGGTGAGATCCCATTACATTATCCAAACCCTGACCCGATGTTCAAGCTTGATCTTAGCCCATCATCTGGTTGTAACTCCATTGTTCCTGTTATAGTTAGTACTGCATAATGCTAATTATGACTTAATTAAATATAATCATAATTACCAAATCATCCATTACAAGATCATCCCAAATCCCGGCAAGCTTTTCGGCTACCCCCAATAATTTTCCGGTGAGTCTCGGTCTTCTTCTGGCGAACTCCCTTGTGCCATCCTAGCAAACTCCCGATACCCTCGGCGAGCTCCCGACGCACTCCTAGCGAGTTCCCAACCACATCGACCTGATGCACAGACTTGACCTTGGCTAATCCTGATTGTAATAATTATTTTGTCATAATTAATCCTGCATCAATCAATTCTAATAATCCTGTTAGATCAATAACCTATCAATTAATTTCATCATTAAAATATAAGATTCAACAAGTTGGTAATCTTCTCACGAAGGCAAGGTTCGCAAGTTGCATATGACAGAATCCTTTAGCTACTAGCCTTGCTTTATAGGTCTCTACCTTTCCATCCACTCCAATCTTCTTCTTGAAGTTCCATTTGCAGCCGATGTGTACAATACTCTCAAGTGCATCCACAAGGTTCCAAACCTTGTTAGAGTACATGGAATCCATCTTAGAATTCATGGCTTCTTGTCACATCCCGGAGTCTATACTCATAATAGTCTCCTCATAGGTTTGAGGATCAACATCCTGAGAGTCATCTCCACTTATATGTCCCACATATATTTCAAGAGGGTGAGATACTCTACTAGACCTACGTAAAATTGAAATTTGTGTGTTAGGTATCTGAACATACTCGGGCTCTGGAATTGTGCTTAAGCTAGGTTCTCCAACCTCGCTCAATTCTATCTCACTTCTACTGTTTCCACCAAGAATGTGTTCCTTCTTAAGGAACATAGCTCTCTTGGCAACAAAGACCTTTCGGTCCTCGGGATGATAGAAAAAATACCACAAGTTTCCTTTGGGTATCCCACGAATGTACATCATTCTGTCCTTGATTCTAACTTATCGGGGTTGTGTCTTCTAACATAGGCAGGACAGTCCCAAATCTTAACAATCTTAAGATCGGGCTTCTTTTCTTTTCATATCTCATATGGTGTAGACACTACCAACTTTGATGGAACTCTCTTCAGAAGGTAAGATGTAGTCTCTAGGGCGTACCCCCAGAATGAGATGGGTAGGTCAGTGAAACTCATCATGGACCGCACCATGTCTAACAGCGTGTGATTCCTCCTTTCTGATACACCATTGAGCTGAGATGTATAATGAGGTGTCCACTGGGATAGAATCTCATTGTTCCTGAGGAAATGGGTGAACTCCATACTCAAGTACTCTCCTCCTCGATCTAATCGAAGTATCTTAATACTCTTTCCAATTTGGTTCTCTACCTCATTCTTATATTTTTCTGAATTTCTCGAAGACCTCAGATTTATATTTCATTAAGTACACGTGTCCATAAATAGAGAAATCGTTAGTGAATGTAATGAAGTATGAGTAACCACCTATAGCATGAGTCGACATAGGACCACATACATCACTATGTATGAGTTCTAATAACTCGGTGGCTCTCTCTCTCCAGTTCTACTAAAATGAGAGTTTGTCATCTTCCCACAAAGGCAAGATTCGCAAGTTACATATGTCTCATAGTCAAATGTATCTTTGTATCCATCTTACAGTAACTTTTGAATCCTTCCCTCATGTATATGACTTAGCCTACAATGTCATAGGTATGCATTATTCACCTCATCTCTTTTCCTCTTAGACACATTTATATTCATGATGTGTGGAGAAGTGTTTAACACATATAAGTCATTTATAAGGGTCCCTCTAGTGATGATCTCATCATCCATAATTATTGAACAACTATTGTTCTTAAAAACTAATTTATATCCACCAATTGTCAAACAAGAGATTGAAATAATATTTTTTTATAATAAAAGTTACAAAATAACATGCATCTACTACAATAATACTCCACTAGACAGATGTAGAATGACCTCCCCAACAGCAATTGCAACAACTCTTGCTCTATTGCCCATCTTGAGGTCCATCTCGCCTTTGGCTAATCTTCTAGATTTTGTTAGAACCAGCAATGAATTGCAGATATGATAAGCACTCCCGGTATTCAATACCCATGTGTCATCATGAAAATTTGACAAGTGGAGACTGATCATGAATATACCTAAAGCTTCTCCAAGCTTCTATTTCGCCTTATCTGCAAGGTAGTTCTTACATTTCCTCTTCTAATGCCCGTCTTGGCCGCAGTGGACGCATTGTCCTTTGTTCGTTGCTAGGTATTTCTTGGCAATCTTTGCCTTACCCGATCTTTCTTTGCCCTTGCCCTTCTTAAGAGTCTTGCTGGCCTTCTTTTTCTTATTAGTCTCACTAATATAAAGAACTAACTTCTCTTTCTTGATAATGCTCTCAACTTCCCTTAACATATTGAGGAGTTTAGGTAGAGTCACCTCAAACTTGTTCATATGAACTGTAAAAAAAATCTGGTAGGGACTGAAGTGTAAGATCAACATACAAGTTATCCTCTGGGACTATCTATATACTTCACAAAGCTAGTGATCTCATCATCGCTTATCCTTTTCTTTGGCGTGGGTACAATCATGTTAAGGACATATATGATTTTCTCCTCCGTGAGAACATTTCTCAAATTATGGAGCCTTTAGACCAATGAGACGGTTGGCATCAAGTATGCCACGTAGGGGGTTTGCAAGTGACAAACAAGATATAGCGTAAATTAAATAACATGCAGATTTTGTAAAAAATACTAATTAAGATATGAACTTCTATCTTAATGTACTCCCACTATTTTCCTAGCGAATCATGCGACACCCTCGACACGTGAGACTAAAGTCTCCGGCAGACTCCTAATGGGGATCGGGATCTAATCGGCATCTTAGTGCAACCTCGAGAGACTCGACAAACTACACTAAGCCCAAAAGATAGGCAACTCTTGCCAATCATAACTCATTATGATTCCCGTCATGTTCAGCCTCCGAATCATCATGGTCTCGACTGCTCGACCAACCATGAAGTTTAATTAAGTCATCACCATCATTACATGATGAGTCTGATTCGATGGATATGCTCTCGACTGCTCGACCAAGTCATACCATGTCCTCAGGTCACCGGTGACATATATATGTCATAGACAAGAACTCGATCACGTAGATAGGTGAGCCTCGAGTGACTTGACCAACTCAACCTATATCATGATTCAATTTTCTCCTATAACGATGGAAAGTCATGTGGGTCAATCTTATTGCCTCATGCTTACCGACTTAATATTATCGTAGGAGGATATTTCATTTTGTATCGATCTCCTAATATGTCGTGTCACACACATACATATTTAATATATATCTACATCGCATGTAAATGTATATATACATATATCTAGTAGGTGTATAACACATCACATATACTAGCCACACTGGATTATCATGAGCCGTCACCTAATATGATTAAGCCCGAGCTAATGCGCCTAATCACTCACAATAGGATCTATGTGTATCAGTGCATCTCCATGCCCTATGATTATTGATCTCGTCATCATTAGTTCCGTTGGATCGTCGCATCACCATGCGTCGTGATCTCCCGCCATGGCATCGTGGGTCCTGCTATCACCTCCACACTCCCGCTGCGCCTCTCCATGTAATTATAAATAATCACATACATGCAGGCCCGACACTAAACGAGAAAAACGGAGGCTCGCAGGCCCCAATAATAATAATCATCATAATTACACACATCATAACACATGGCTCATGATCATCCATCAACATCATACATCACATGTACATCACATCATATGTAGGATTACTAGATATATAGAATAATTAATTAAACTATTTAATTAATTATTTTTTTGAAAATTAGGACATGCTCAGAATTTCTAAAATTATCAAGGGTATTTTCATAATTCTGATGAGAGGGCAGTCCTCAGAATTTTCAGAATTATTGAGGGTATTTTGAGAATTCTGTAAAGTATGACAAAATTAGAATTTCTTAAATTCTAAGGGGTATAATAGTCTTTTTAAAAAAGATGCCCTAGCCCTCTTTACCTTCACTATGTTACCGCCGCCGCCCCTACCTTGCAAGGAGGCTGGCCGTGGCCTACCACCCCTGCAGGTGGCCTGGCCGTGGCCGGCCACCCCAGCAAGGGGTGTGGCCGTGGTCGGCCGCCCTTGCAGAGGGCCTGGCCATGGCTGGCCGCCCCCTTTCCTTGCTGCTTTCATTATGAAAATGCAGCAAGACACGTAGAATGATTCTACGTGATTCAATCTTATCACATGCAGTTTAAAACTAATCTTTCGTATGAAAACCTTGGCTTTGATACCACTATTGGGAAACCTCAATGGGAGCATCACATGTGCAGCAGAAATCAAAACAAAAAATCAGTTTTCCATGTAGATCAAATCATCGTGCAAAAGATTGGGATCACGAAAAAATTTAAAAACTAAAAAACCGCTATACGTGAGAGATTGGTTATCTAGGGAGATTGTATATCCCTATATTTTCAGATCCGGATGGAGAGCATGAAGGAGGTCAAGCGTCCTCTTCTCTAGTGGTATCAACACGATGGATTTCTACAGCGAAACTCCTCCAATCTGATCTCGCAACTCTTGCGTAGAGGGAGGGATGAGAATAGGAGGCGGAGACCAAAGCTGTAACTTATCAATCATGAGCCTCCCCTCTTATTTATAGAGAGCCACCAAAAACCCTATGACTCCTGCCTTAGTGGGTATTGGATCTTCTTATCCAATAATCTCCTTAGGCCTCTAATTGGGCCTCCAGCAAGGAGCCCATCAGCATATGGTCTCATCTAATGAGAATAGGGGCTAATTGGATCTCCGTCCAATCCTCTATTCGCTAAAGCATCCATCATATGTGTGTGACCCTCTAGGCCCGATACCGAGCTGGTCGTGAGTCGCTCTCATCAGAACTCCTTCTGATATAATGAAATATTATCCCCATAATAATTTACTCGAGTCATCGACTATGGACGTACTAGGCCACTACGCCATAGCCCCCGGACAGTACAGGGGGGATCGAATCCATCGGACCTGTCTGTCCATAGTTACCGTGTATCTATAATCCCTCATCCAACTAATATCCCAGCGACTGTATATTCGACATGGTACTGTCAGGTCACATACATAATCAATTTGTCTTGCTCTAGTCAGATTCTACCAGAGAACTCTTTCTCTCTCAATCCGAATGACCCTAGCCAGGGATTTGTCTGAGCAAGCACATATGAGATATTCCTCTCGTGATACTGAGAGTGGATGATCCTCTATTGACACTCAATTACCTTCGTAAGGTTGGCTACTAATCCTGATAACCAGCTATACAAGATCTGGAACTTTCTAAACTTTTAAGTTTAGCGTCAAAGAAAGGAGTACTCATACAAGGTATCTTTGGTGTCTCAACTCAAATGATCAGATACACAACTGGGACTATGAAATCGCTATCTGACATTAGGTATCATCAACCATACAATATTCCATAAGTTGATCAATCAGTGAACTTATTCTCTAATGAGCACCTGTACTATATCCTTAGTGTCTCCACACAAGTGGCTATGAGACCAGCCACCTCCATCATATGGACGTATATATAATACACCGGTCTATCCGATTATCTCGATATCCCTCTCGAGCAACCTATGACTGGGCTTATTTAGGATCTGTGTTTAAAGGTAAATCGATCTCATTATCATGATCTCATCACGATCTGACTCCCATTGCACAGAACCAAGGACATCATAATATATATGTAACAAATAATATAATTTGAGAATATACTAATAATAATCATAAGTAAAAAGATCGCACACCGTATCACACATGCCATCACTCACGTGATTATAGGGCACCTGCAACCAGCACTCAGGGTATGAAAAGTATTAAAACATATTTCTCGATATTCCTAGGCGATGGTACTACCGGTTGTCGATTGTAATACCTATTAAATCTCATATTTTAATGATGAAATCAATTGATGAATTTTATGATCTAACTTGTGTGTTAAAGAAAGTGATGCAGGATTATTGCGACAGTAAAAGGGCATTACAATCAAATGTTGAGTTAGAGTCAAGTTCGAGCATTAGGCCGAGGTTCGGATAATGTTGTCGGGAGCTCGACAAGAGCTCACCAAAGGTTTGCTAGGAAGTTCATTGGGTGTTCACCGACAAGTGATCGGAAGCTCGTCAAAGTTCACTAGAAGAATGTTGGGAGTTCGTCAGGAGTTCACCGAAGGAAATCGGGAGCTCGCCAGAGGTTCATCGGAAGGATGCCAGGAGTTCGCCGATAAATCAATTGACGATCAGACAATGAAGAGTTTGTGTTAAGTGTCGTAGTTAGTATCATAATGAAAGTTAGTTTTACTAACTCAATTAAGAGGTCATTAGGCCTTAATTAGGGCTAATTTGGACTTATTATAAAAGTCATTTCAGTAACCCAACGTTAGAAAAGACATAGTCTCTAAGATGACACAGTCTTCAAAGGTGTATCAAGCGGTTGAACCGCCCAGAACATAGTATTCAAGACCAACACCTCGGGAACTCTTAAAATTTAAATTTGGCTCCAATAATGAAATCATTTAGGGCCTAGAAATACACACACCCCCCCCCCCCCCCTCCCGCGAAATCCTTGCTTGAGGTATGCAAGCATTAAGAGCAAAAACCTTGTCAAAACGCTGTTATAATTCTTTGAGAGCTTCTTCTCATTTCGACTTGTGTAGTTTTTTGTTTAAGGAAGAGCTTAAAGACTTGTAAATGTTATCTTCTAAACATATATTGATCTTCACCCATTGAAGGAAGATCAATAGTGGAAGCTGGTGACCTCAATGGAGGAGGAATAAGGAGTGGACATAGATCACGAGACCGGACCACTATAAAATCAGTTTGCTTCCTCTTCTTTGCTCTTTAGCTTCATTATTTTCTTATTTAACTATCTACTACCTTTGCTTGCACTCTTACAAACATCTCTATGCTTAAACACATTTCTGATATAATTTTTATTGAGTAAATATTTAAATCGATGTAAATTTTTCATAAGCACTAATGCACCCCACCAACACACGTCCGCCCCCGAAACCACCCCCCCCCCCCCCCCCCCCCCTCTCTCCCAATCCACCCCTCTTAGTGTCGCTTTGATCCTAACAATTGGTATCAGAGCCATATTCTCTCTATTTGGCTTAAAATCCAAAAGAGATGGCTTTCGTTGGCAATCAGAGGGACTTTCTATCACTCATCCTCTTATGTTCAATGGGATGAATTACACGTATTGGAAAACCCGAATGAGAATTTCCTACTTTCTATGGATTTTAAATTATGGCATATTGTTGAAAGTGGTTTTGAAAAGTCTTCCAAATGATGAACGAATGGACTGATTCAGAAAAGAAGACTTTCTCTTTGAATGCTAAAGCGATGAACCTTTTATTTTGTGCTCTTGATAAAAACGAATTTAATTAGGTTTCTATATGCGAACTGTGCACGAGATTTGGCACACACTCAAAGTCACACACGAAGGCACTAATCAAGTCAAAGAGTCAAAATTAATCTTTTGGTGCATAGCTATTAATTGTTTCGTATGAAACCAAGTGAAACCATATGAGACATGTACACCCGTTTTACGAATGTTGTCAATGGTTTAAAAGTGCTTGGTAAAAGTTTTTCTAATTTTGAACTTGTTAACAAAATATTAAGATCCCTTCCAAAAAGTTGGGATCCCAACGTAACAGCAATACAAGAAGCAAAGGATCTAAATAATTTTTCGCTTGAAGAACTAATTGGGTCCTTAATGACTTACAAAATGACATATATATTACATGATGAACTTAAGAACAACCTTCCAAAGAATAAGAAGGATATAGCACTTAGAACCAAGGAAGACCACTTTGGAGAAAACTCAAGTGACGATGATGATGATGAGGACTTTGTATTTCTTATAAGAAAATTTAAGAAATTCTTAAAAATGACTAAAATAAAACAAGATGCTAAGAACAAAAGTGAACTAAAAAAGGACTCAATAATATGTTATAAATATAAGAAGCTGAGACACTTCAAAAATAAATGTCCCCGAGTGAAGAAGAAGCAACCAAAGAAGAGGAAGGTGCTCAAAGCTACTTGGGACGACTCAAGTTTATTCGAAGACGATGTGCCAACCAACAAGGAAGAAGTTCTAAATTATGTTTTAATGGCATTTGGCAACGAGGTAAATAATCTAAACGAGTCTTCTTTATCTTATGATAAATTATTTAATATATTTAATGACTTGTTTGATTATTTTAAATTAGTTAGTAAAAAGTATAAATTGTTAAAGAAAGATCGTGCTTCACTTGCTAATGAATTTAAAATTTTAAAAAATGAGTATGATGAACATAGGATAGCTCCTTGCACTAAGTGTAAAGAATTAGATATACTTAAGAAAGAAAATATTTCATTACAAGAAACATTAGAAAATTTTAAAATATATAACAAATCCTTAAACATGATCCTTGCTAATAAGGGTCATGTTCATAGAAAGGAAGGAATTGGCTTTGTGAGTAACACTCAACAAAAGCTAATCATTTTCGTTAAAGGACCTACATTATATGTTTCACCTAGAAATAAATGTAATTTTTATAGAAGAATTAGATACTATGTTTATAAATGTTCATTTAAAAGGCATAGTCTATGCAAATTAATTTGGGTTCCTAAAGGAACTATAAACAACTTGATGCCGTTAGTAAAATTAAGTAGAACTTTTTATGAGGAACCTAAAGGTAAATGGGTATCTAAACCAAAACATCTTTTCTTATAGGTATATCTCCAAACAAATGCTAGAAGCACAAAATGGTACCTTGATAGTGGATGCTCAAGGCATATGACCGGAGATCCAACTCATTTCTTTAAGCTTACTAGCCTAGATTAAAATAAGTCTCTAAGGCTTGGTACGAAAGACTTAGCTCTTTTCTTATTTCAAATAATTTTTTGAAAGACAAGGTTGATACCATATTATTTTTTAAGTATTTTAAAAATAATTTTTTAGTTATTTAAATTTATGTTAATGATATTATTTTTGGTTCAACAAATGAATCTTTTGCCAATAATATGAGTCAAGAATTTGAAATGAGCTTAATGGGTGAATTAATTTTTTCTTAGGATTATAAATAAAATAATTAAATCATGGTATCTTTATAAGTCAATCTAAGTATATCTTAGATTTGTTAAAACATTTTAGTATGGACAATGCTAAGGTCATAAACATACCAATGAGCACTTCTATAAAATTAGACTTAGATAGTGAAGGTGAAAATTTTGATAAAAAAATATATAGAGGAATGATAGGTAGTTTATTATATTTAACTGCTACTAGACCGGACATAATGTTTAGTGTTGGATTGTGTGCAAGGTTTCAATCCAATCCTAAATATTCTCATTTTAACATAGTTAAACAAATATTTAGATATTTAAAAGGAACTTCTAATTTAGGATTATGGTATCCTAAATTTAAAAACTTTGATTTGCTTGCCTATGCGGATGTCGATTTTAGAGGTTATAGAATAGATAGAAAGAGTACAGCCGAGACATGCCAATTCTTAGAACATGCTCTTGTTTCTTTGTCTTCTAAGAAACAAAATTCGATTGCATTATCTACAATCGAAACCGAGTACATAGCTGCTGGTGCATGCTGTGCACAAGTTATTTGGATGGAAAACACCTTAGAAGATTATGCAATTCTCTTGAAAAATATTTCTATCAAATGTGATAATACTAGTGCAATATGTTTAACTAAAAATCTCATTTAACACTCAATAACTAAATATATTGACATTATGCATCACTTTATAAGAGATCATGTAAATAATCATGATATATCCTTAGAATTTATTGATACTAAGCATCAATTGGCTGATATCTTCACCAAGCTATTAAATGAAAAATAATTTGACTTTACTATAAGAGAGTTGGGAATGTTAAACCATCTAAATGCATGATATGCTATTTTTTAAATTTCTTGAGCTTTTGTTTGAAATTTACATGAGATGATCTTGAATACATGAGTAGCCCTTATAGTCTTCTTGTACTTCTCAACTTTTTGAGCTCTCTTTCGAAATAATTCTATTTGAAATTGACATTTACAAGAGGAAAAATGTGATTCAAAGTTACCTTTGAGATAAGATTAATTTTTATCATCTCTCAAAAATTATTTTGATCCATTTTTTTATACATATACTTGATGAATCTTTTTAAGTATCCAACCTACTTAATATTTATTTTTTTCGGGAACCACCAAGGGGGAGAAAGTAATTTTTTGTTGATGACAAAGGGGGAAAATGACATAATTGATGACATAAGAGAGATATTTATTTTAAGATCTTTGAAATGGTCAAGATAAATGTTGTATCATAATTAATGACATTGTTATTTTGTGAACATAACGATTGAAATTTTTATATGATACCAAGAAGATGAATGTTTAAAAATTTTGTTAAGTAAGGTGTCATGTATGGTTAAATTGTGAACAATTGTCAAAATGCTTGAATTCAAAAGTGATGGTGCTTTTGAATTCAAATTTGTTTTTTTATTTTTATCATATGACATATACATAGGGAGAGTTATGGTTAACTCTCATCATCAATTGGTTGTCATCATTAAAAAGAGAGAGATTGTTGAATCTCGGATTTTGATAATGAAATCAATTGATAGGGTTTATGATCTAACTTGTGTGTTAAAGAAAGCAATGCAGGATTAATTGCGATAGTAAAAGGGCATTATAATCAAATATTGGGTCGGACTCAAGTTCGAGTATCAGGCCGAGGTTCGGATGATGTTGTCGGGAGCTCGCCGAGAGCTCACTAGAGGTTTGCCGGGAAGTTCATCGGGAATTCACGACAAGTGGTCAGGAGCTCGTCGGAGTTCACCGGAAGAATGCTGGGAGTTCTCCGAAGGAAATCGGGAGCCCGCCGGAGGTTCATCAGAAAGATGCCGACAGTTCACTGGGAGTTCGCTGAGAGATCAATTGACGATCAGATAACAAAGATTGTGTGTTAAGTGTCGTAGTTAGCATCATAATAAGAGTTAGTTTTACCAACTCAATTAAGAGATCATTAGATCTTAATTGGGGCTGATTTGGAATTATTATAAAAGTCATTTCAGTAACCCAGTGTTATAAAAGACATAATCTTTGAAGACACAGTCTCCAAGATAACACAGTCTTCGAAAGTGTGTCAGGCGGTTGAATGGCCCAAAACATAATCTTCGAGACCAGCACCTCGGGAACTCTTAAAATTTGAATTTTGGCTCCAATATTAAAACCTTGTGAAAGCGCTGTTGTAATTCTTTGAAAGCTTCTCCTCATTTCATCTTGTGTAGTTTTTTGTTTAAGAGAGAGCTTAGAGACTTGTAAATATTATCTCCTAAACTTGTAAAAGGATAATAGAGTTGTAAGAGAGTAGTTGATCTTCAACCATTGAAGGAAGATCAATAGTGGAAGCCAGTGACCTCAACAGAGGAGGAATCGGGAGTGGACGTAGGTCACGAGATCGAACCACTATAAAATTGGTTTGCTTCCTCTTCTTTGCTCTTTATCTTCATTGCTTTCTTATTTAACTGTCTACTACCTTTGCTTGCACTCTTACAAACATATATATGCTTAAACGTATTTCTGGTACAATTTTTATTGAGTGAATATTTAAATTAATATAAATTTTTCATAAGCACTAATTCTACGACCCCCCCCCCCCCCCCCCTCTCTTAGTGTCATTTTGATCCTAACAATATCACAGTTGGTGATAGTACCACCTATTCCGGGTGGTGGTATTGCCCGAGCCAAGAATCTCAGGCTATGTTCGGTAGTAGTACCGCCTAGTGTCGACAGTGGTACCGCCCATTACCGATAGTGGTACTACCCATTGTTGATTGTGGTACCGCCAATACCTTGAAATCTTGGGGATTTAAATTCTGGCTCAAAGATTTGAAGTTATTTGGGATCTATAAGTCCCCCAAGTATTCTTGCTTGGAATAACAAGAAAAGTGTAAGAATTAAGATTAAAAAAACTTGTGAGAAAACCCTGTTAGATAGTTGAATTCCCTTCTCCAGAAGCTTAGAAGTAGTTTTAAGTGAGAGTTTGAGGGAATACTAGTAAAGGGTTATAAAAGTTCTCTCCAAAGCCTGTGAAAAGGAGAAAAAAGTTGTGAGTGGTTGATCTTCGTCCGTTGAAAAAGATCAGTAGTGGAAGCTGGTGGCCTCAAGTGAAGAGGAATCGGGAGTGGAGTATGTCACATGAACCGAACCACTATAAAATTAGTGTGCCTTCTCTTTTTTGCTATTTACTTTTGATGCTTACTTGGTTGCTCACTTCATTTTATACTTACTTTAAGTTAAGCTCACTTTCGATATCAGTTTTCGTCAAACGAAGTTTTACATACCGATGTTTACGAAAGCACTAATTCACCCCCCCACCTCTCTTAGTGTCGATTCGGTCCTAATAATAAACTTAATCGACTTGCACTTCAGCTTTCTTTTATTGTTACCCACTTCTTGAGTAGTACCTAAAATATTATGAGTATTTTCTATTTTAATTCTTTTTGTACTCATATACTAGTTAACTCATTTATATATCACTTATTCTTAATTAAATTTTAAATGAGTCAAACTAAGAAGAAAGATAATAAATTATAAGAAATGACTCAATTACAATCATGCTCAATATTTTTTAGCTTTTAGCTTTGTCAACTATATTGAGGATATAAGCTTAAATTCTTCAAATACTATCATTTTTAGTTAGTTATCTATTAAGGTGTTAGCTAATAACTTATCAGTAAATTTAAATTGATCTATAAATATTCTTATGAAGGATTGATACCATCTTTGTGGAATAGTATTGCTACCTTTGGATATATATTGCTAAACTAAAAGGATATCCAAAATAGTACATCATATCTTATCATATAATTATTTGAAATAGATTTTTCTTTAGATTATGTAAATCTCCTAATTATGTATGTCATTATGAATATTATTTTCTTTAATGTCATTAGATCAATTTCATATTATATCTGATAGATTATTGGTCTAGGTTACTTTGGTGGCTATAGGATCAATATAATAATATAAAATATAATCCAAAATGTCTTATAAATAATAAGACATTTATATCCTATAAGTCTATCATCTCAAACTACTTTAGTAGTTATTGGTTAAATAAAACTTAGGGATATGAATTACAAATAATATTCACCAAGTTTCTTTATTTAATTTATACTGAAATAGTTTGATAATAGAATAATAACCATAATAATTATTGAACATTGATTAGCATAAAGAAAACTTATATAATAACTGTAATAATCATGAAAGGTCAAAGATAAACATTATTTCATAATTTAAAACATATACATGTGGATAACCAAATAAATATCCAAGAATAATAATTAGATTTTATTTACCATATGCAATCAATAATTCATGTGAGAAAACCATAAAAGAACCATTATACCAGTCAATCTTATTTAATTGAATAAGCCCAGAATTAGGCTAAGCATCAACCTAATTAAGTTAGTCAATAAAAATTGATTAAAATTAAAATTGATCAAAATTTAATCTTTTCTAAGTTTGATCAAAACTAAATCCAATCAATAATCATAATGATCAAATTATATTAAAAATAAATTATATTAATTAGTTTTATAATCAAGGATATCAATTAGAATTTTTTAATTTCATAAGGATAAAATTATATTATTATTGATAGGATATAAATTGAAATTATGAGATTTGGTAGAATTGTCAAAAGGAAATGCAAGAAAATTTTTGATTTATGAAGGGCATTAATGAAAAGTAAATAAAAGGATGTCCTTTCGAAGGAGAAATCTTAATCTCCCTATGCTTCATGGAGCGAATGCCTCTACAGCCACCGCCTGCGTGGGTAGCCATTGCTTGTGCGGCCACCGCTTATTTATGGGTGGGTGCACGGTCACCTCCTATACACGATTATTGCCTACGCACGACACTGCCTAGGTACAGCCTTTGCCTGCAAGCGCCACCAATGCCCTTGGGTGACCACTGCCCTTATGGGCATTGTCGCCTTTGTCCGCAGCCACCACTTGTGAGTGCAAGCGGTCGTGCGGGCGGCTGCACTTGTGTGATTGCTGCTAATGCGACCATTGCCTACACAGTCTTTGCCCACGTGCGATTGTCATTATGCAGTAGTGTTACCGCAATCGCTACCAAAATGCAAAGTGATGCTACTGCAGCCATCGTACCCATCAATGCTACACAACCCCTATCGACAATTGAATAGATGATCAATAGAGATCGCCGCTCTTGATAGGGCATATTTTGGCCCGTCCAACGTATACCTCCAAGTCACCTTCTGAAAGCCTAATAGACATTACTGACTTAGCTCAGGCTTGATCTCGATGAGTATTAGCGTGGACCACCACTCGAGGGGCTAGGCCCAGGCCGCATCACTTGCCTTCACTTCAAGGTTACCTTTCATACGTCCCTTACACAATAGGAGGGCCTGTTCTAACTCATACAACGGCTCAGGAAAGGATCGCGCCTAATGTCGATATGCAATAAAGGTAACCAGCATCACAGTCGGAATGGGCAGACAGGTTGGGGTTTCAACCACCGACTAGCGTATGGCGTGAACCTACCACCCATGTGCATTAACCCACTTTATATGACTTTTACCTCCCCATGTAGTATAAAAGGTGCCCAAACAAATGCGCAAGGGGATCCTTCTTCCACACAAAAAAAGACAGACAATGCAGAGTGATTCATCGCTAACTTGACCATCAAAGGGGTCGCGTCAAGGTGGCACATCGCCTCCCACCGACCATGGCCTTGGTGCAGGTGCAAACAACCGAAGAACCAACCAAGGAGTGGAAGGATGCACTCACAAAATAGGGAAGCTTCTCCCCTAGTGGCCGACTGAATGAGGTCCCCCAACCAAGGATAAGCAACTCCTCCCAGAACATCGCAACAGACCCCGGGCGGTTACAGCTCCACCAAGGATCAGAAGTCGACCCCAGCATAAGCCAACCGCTTAACTTCCGGGCCTACTAGCTAACGTCCCAAAGAGCTTGTGCTGGTTACAGGTGCCCTGCAAGCCAATCACGTGAGTGATGGCACGTGTGACACGTTGTGTGATCTTTTTGCTTATTATTAATATTGGCATATTCTCACATTATATTATTTGTTGCATATATATTGTGATGTCTTTGGTTCTGTATAATGAGAATCATATCGTGATGAGATCACGATAATGAGATCGATTCACCTTTAAACACAGATCCTAAATAATCCCGGTCATAGGTTACTCGAGAGGGACATCGAGACAACTGGACAGACCTGTGTACTATATACCGGTCCATATGGTGGAGGCGGCTGATCTCATAGCCACTTGTGTGGAGACACTAAGGATATAGTACAGGTGCTCATTGGAGAATGAGTTTGTTGATTAATTCGCTTATAGAATGTTGTATGGTTAATGATACATAATGTCAAACAGTGATTCCATAGTCCTAGTTGTGTATCTGGTCTTTAGACTTGAGACACCAAGGATGCCTTGTATGAGTACTCATTTCTTTGATGCCAGACTTACAGGTTTGGAAAGTTCTAGATCTGGTACAACTGGTTATCGGGATTAGTAGCCAACCTTACAAGGGTAATTGAGTGTCAATAGAGGATCATCCACTCTCGGTATTACGAGAGGAATATCCCATATGTGCTTGCTCAGACAAATCCCTGGCCAGGGTCATTCGGATTGAGAGAAATGAAGTTCTCCGGGAGAATCCGATTAGAGCGAGACTATGACGGATTCTGCATGTGACCTGACAGTACCATATCCAATATACAGCCTCTGGGATATTAGTTGGATGAGGGATTATAGATATACGGTAACTGTGGATAGATAGGTCTGATGGATTCGATCCCCTTGCACCATCTGGGGACTGTGGGGTAGTGGTCTAGTATGTCCATAGTCGATGAGTCGAGTGAATTATTATGGGGATAATAATTCACTATATCAGAAGGAGTTCTGATGGGCGTGACTCACAGCCAGCTCGGTATCGGGCCTAGAGGGTCACACACATATGGTGATGCTTCAGCGAATAGAGGATTGAATTGAGATCCAATTAGCCTCTATTCTCATTAGATGAGACTCTATGCTGATGGGATCCTTGATTAAGGCCCAATTAGAGGCCGAATGAGATTATTAGATAGAGATACAATAATGCAAGGTTAGTGGGTAATTGGATGGAGATCCAATACCCACTAAGGTAGGAGCCTTAGGGTTTTTGGTAACTCTCTATAAATATGAGGGGAGACTCATGGTTAATGGGCTGCAGCTTTAGCCACCACCTACTATTCTCCTCCCTCCCTTTTTGCAAGAGTTTCGAGATCATATTGGAGGAGTTTCACTGCAGAGATCCATTATATGGATACCGCTAGAGAAGAGGACGCTTGATCGCCCGCGACTAGCCCTGCCTCCAGTAGGGGTGGCAGCATCGGCCGCAGGGGTGGTCGTCCCTTGTTAGGGTGGCTGCCGACGGGCAAGGGCAATCGCCGCCTGCGTAGGGGCAACAACGATGGCGACAACGATGTAAATGGGGCAAGAGGGGTTAGGGCATCTTTTTGAGAAAAGGATAATCCTGCCCCTTTAAATTTTAAAAATTCTAAGGACTGTCTCGTGTACAGAATTCTGAAAATGCCCTCAACAATTCTAGAAATTTTGAGAACTATCCTCTCATCGAGAATTATAAAAAATACCCTTGATAATTCTAAAAATTCCAAGCATGTCCTGATTTCCAAAACAATAATTAATTAAATATTTTAATTAATTATTAAATATATCTAGTAATCCTACATATGATATGATGTACATGCGATGTGTGATGTGGATGGATGATCATGAGCTAAGTGTTGTGATGTGTGTAATTGTGATTATTATTATTATTGGGGCCTGCGAGCCTGCGTTTTTCTCGTTTATTGTTGGGCCTGCATGCTTGTGATTTTTTGTAATTACATAAAGAGGCACAGCGGGACCATGGAGGTTACAACCGGACCCACGATGTCGTGGCGGGAGATCACAATGCATGGTGATGTGACGATCCGACGGAACCGATGATGACGAGATCAACAATCACAAGACATGGAGATGCGCCAATGCACACAAAGATCCTATTATGAGTGATTAGGCCCATTGGCTCGGGCTTAATTATATTAGATGATGGCTCATGATCATCTGATATGGCTTGCATATGTGATATGTTATACACCTATTAGATATATGTATATATATATATATATTTACATGCAATGTAGATATATATTAAATATGTATATGTGTGACATGACATATTAGGAGACCGATACAAAAACCCCTCCTAAGATAATATTAAGTCGGTAAGCGTGAGGCAATAAGATTGACCCACGTGGCCTTTCATCGTTATAGGAAGAAATTAAATCACGACATAGGTTGAGTTGGTCAAGTCTCTCGAGGCTCACCTATCTACGTGATCGAGATCTTGCCTACGACATAGGATGTCACCGGTGACCTAAGGACATGGTATGCTTGGTTGAGTCCCTCGAGGGCATATCATCGAATCAGACTCATCTTGTAACGATGGTGATGACTTAACTGAATGTCATGGTTGGTCGAGACCCTCGAGACTATGATGATTCAAAGGCCGAACATGACGGGAATCACAATGAGTTGTGATTGACAAGAGTTGCCTACCTTTTGGGCTTAGTATAATTGGTCGAGTCCTTCGAGGTTGCACTAAGACGCCAATTGGATCTCGATCCCCACTAGGAGTCTGCCAGAGACTTCTGTCTCACATGTCGAGGGTGTCATGTGATTCACAAAGAAAATAGTGGGAGTACATTAAGATAGAAGTCCATAGCTTAATTAGTATTTTCTGTAAAATCTGCATGTTATTTATTTTTTGCTATATCTTGTTTTGTCAGAAACATGTCGCTCACAAACCCCCTACGTGGCATACTTGATGCCAACTGCCTCACTGGTCAAAATATATAGATTGGTTCTGCAATTTGAGAATTGTTCTCACAGTAGAGAAAATTGCATACGTCCTTGATACAATTGTGCCCACGCTGGAAGAAGGGGCAAGCGAGGATGAGATCACTTGCTATGTGAAGTACATAGATGATTCCACGTTGGCAAAATGTTACATGTTGACCTCCATGACTCTTGAGTTATAGAGGCAACATGAGTGCATGGATGCAGATTCTATCCTTCTTCATCTCTGCCAGCTGTTTGAGAAATAGGGAAGAACTCAAAGATATGAGATATCTAAGAGACTCTTCCAAGCCAGGATGATAGAAGGGACATCGATTGAGTACCATGTCCTAAAGATGATAGAGTGGATTTAGAAACTCACAGGTCTAGGAATAGTCCTAGAGGATAACCTGTGCGTTGATCTTATACTTCAGTCCATACCAGATTCCTTTTCTCACTTCATCATGAATTTTAACATATGCAAGTTTAAGGTGACTCTCCCTGAGCTCCTTAATATGTTGAGAGAAGATGAGAGTGTCATCAAGAATGAGAAGCCAGTTCTCTATATTGGTGAGACCAAAAAGAAAAGGAAGGCTAGCAAGACCCTTAAGAAGGACAAGGGCAAAGAAAGACCAGGTAAGGCAAAGGTTGCCAAGAAATACCTGGGAAAGGATAAAGGATAGTGCTTCCACTGTGGCCAAGATGGGCATTGGAAGAGGAACTGTAAGGACTACCTTACAGAGAAGGCGAGACAGAAGCTTGGAGAAGTTTCATGTATATTCATGATCAGTCTCCACTTATCAGATTTTTCATAATAACACGTGGGTATTGGATATTGGGAGTGTTTATCATATCTGCAATTCGTTGTAGGTTCTGGCAAGACCTAGGAGATTGGCTAGAGGCGAGATGGGCAATGGAGCAAGAGTTGTTACAGTTGCTGTTGGAGTGGTCACCCTACATCTGCCTGGTGGAGCTATTAATGCATTAGATGCATGTTATTTTATCTCTTTTATTATCAAAAATATTATTTTTATCTCTTGTTTGACAATTAGTGGATATAAATTAGTTTTTTAGAATAATAATTATTCAATAATTATGGATGATGAGATCATCACTAGAAGGACCCTTATAAATGGCATATATATGTTAGACACTTCTCCATATATCATGAATATAAATATGCCTAAAAGGAAAAGAGATGAGGTGAATAATGTATACCTATGACATTATAGGCTAGGTCATATACATGAGGGAAGGATTCAAAAGTTACTGAAAGATGAATACTTAGATCCATTTGACTATGAGTCATATGCAACTTGCGAACCTTGCCATCGTGGGAAGATGACCAACTCTTCTTTTAGTGGAAATGGAGAGAGAGCCACCGAGTTATTGGAACTCATACATAGTGATGTATATTGTCCCATATCGACTCAGGCTATAGGTGGTTACTCATACTTCATTACATTCACTGATGATTTCTCTAGGTATGGACAAGTATACTTAATGAAGTATAAATCTGAGGCTTTTGAGAAATTCAGGAAATATAAGAATAAGGTGGAGAACCAAATTGGAAAGAGTATTAAGACTCTTTGATCAGATCGAGGAGAAGAATACTTGAGTACGGAGTTCACCCATTTCCTCAGGGATAATGGGATTTTATCCCAATGGACACCTCCTTATACACCTCAGCTCAATGGTGTATCAAAAAGGAGGAATTGTATGTTGTTAGACATGGTGTGGTCCATGATGAGTTTCACTGACCTACCCGTCTCATTCTGGGATACGCCCTAGAGATTGCAGCTTACCTTCTGAATAGAGTTCCATCAAAGTCGGTACTGTCCATATGAGATATAGAAAGAAAAGAAGTTTGATCTTAAGATTATTAAGATTTAGAACTGTCCTACCCACGTTACAAGATACAACCTCGATAAGTTGGAATCAAGGATAGAATGGTGCACATCCGTGGGATACCCAAAGAAAACTTGTGGGTATTATTTTTATCACCTTGAGGACCGAAAAGTCTTTGTTGCCAAGAGAGCCGTGTTCCTTGAGAAGGAACACATTCTTGGTGGAAAAAGTGGGAGCAAGATAGAATTGAGCGAGGTTAGAGAACCTAGCTCAAGCACCATTCTAGAGACCGAGTATGTTCAGGTACCTAACACACAAATTCCAACTTTGCGTAGGTCTAATAGAGTATCTCACCCTCCTGAAAGATATGTGGGACATATTAGTAGAGATGACTCTTAGAAAATTGATCCTTAGACCTACGAGGAGGCTATTATGAGTATAGACTCTGGGAAGTGGCAAGAAACCATAAATTTTGAGATGGATTTCATGTACTCTAACAAGATTTGGAACCTTGTGGATACACCTAAGGGCATTATATCTATCGACTGCAAATGGATCTTCAAGAAGATGATCAGAGTGGATGGAAAGGTAGAGACCTATAAAGCAAGGCTGGTAGCTAAAAGATATCATCAAAGACAAGGAGTTGACTATGATGAAACATTTTCATCTGTAGCCATGCTTAAGTCCATTAGAATTATATTGGTCATTGTAGCATACTATGACTATGAGATCTGGCATATGGATATCAAAATGGTATTCCTCAATTGCAACCTCGAGGAGGAGGTGTATATGATACAGCTAGAGGGATTCGTATCCAAAGAGAGTCTAAATAAAGTGTGCAAGTTGCTTAGATCCATTTATGGATTGAAGCAAGCTTCCCGAAGTTGGAACATAAGATTTGATGAGGTGATTAGATCATATGACTTCGTTAAGAACGAAGATGAGCCTTGTGTGTACAGGAAAGGTAAGTGAGAGCGCTATCACCTTCTTAGTGCTATATGTGGATGGCATCCTAATCATTGGGAATGATGTAGGAATGCTCTCCACAGTAAAGGCTTGGCTATCTAAAAACTTCTCTATGAAAGACTTAGGGAAAGCATCCTATATTCTATGGATTCAGATCTATAGAAATAGATCCAAGAGGATGCTTGGCTTGTCCCAGTCTAGGTACATGGACTCCATTGTCAAAAGGTTTGGCATGAAGAATTCCAAGAGAGGTCTCATACCGATGAGACATGAAATATCACTTTATAGGAGTATGTCCCCAAAGGCTCCTGAAGAAAGGACAAACATGGATAAGATACCATATGCCTCAGTGATAGGGTCTATCATGTATGCGATGCTATGTACCAGGCCTGATATAACACATGCTCTGAGTGTCACAAGCAAGTATCAGGCAGATACAGGTTTAGGACACTCGAAGGCAGTAAAGTGTATCCTTAAGTACTTGAGAAGGACTAAGGATCTTTTACTGGTATATGGAGGAGGTAGCCTCCAGGTTAAGGGCTACACGGATTCGAGTTTTCAGTCTGACATTAATGATAGTAAGTCAAATTCAGAGTATGTTTTCACCATGAATGGAGGAGTAGAAAGCTAGAAGAGTTCCAAGCAAGATACTACTATTGACTTGACCACAGAGACGGAATACATTGTTGCAGTAGAAGCAGCAAAGGAAGGGGTGTGGATGAAGAAATTTATCAAGGATTTAGGAGTCATACCAAGCAGCATGGAGTTGACTCCCATATATTGTGACAGCAACAGGGTGATAACTCTAACAAGGGAATCCAGGTCTTATCAGAATTATTCTGAGGATGTTCCATCAGAATTGTTTTGAGGATGTTCCATCTGATTAGAGCGATCATGACCCGAAAATATATAGCAATGGAAAGAGTTCCATCCGAAGATAACATTGCAGATCCACTGATAAAGTTGCTGACTCAGATTGTATTAAAGCGTCACAGGGGTCTAATACGGATCAGACACATAGGTGATTGGCTTTTAGTCAAGTGGGAGATTGCTGGTTACATGTGTCCTACAAGCCAATCACGTGAGTGATGACAAATGTGACACATGTTGTGTGATCTTTTTACTTATGATTAATATTGACATATTCTCACATTATATTATCTGTTGTATATATATTGTGATGTCCTTAGTTCTGTGTAATAAGAATCGGATCGTGATGAGATCATGATAATGAGATCGATTCACATTTAAACACAGATCCTAAATAATCTCGGTCATAGGTTACTCGAGAGGGACATCGAGATAACCAGACAGATCGATGTACTATATACCCGTCCATATGATGGAGGCGGTTGGTCTCATAACCACTTATGTAGAGACACTAAAGATATAGTACAAGTGCTCATTGGAGAATGAGTTCGCTGATTGATCCGCTTATAGAATGTTGTATGGTTAATGATATCTAATGTTAGGCAGTGATTCCATAGTCCTAGTTGTATATCTGGTCCTTAGACTTGAGACACCAATGATACCTTGTATGAGTACTCCTTTCTGTGACGCCAGACTTATAGGTTTAAAAAGTTCTAGATCTGGTACAACTAGCTATCGGGACTGGTAGCCAACCATACGAGGGCAATTGAGTGTCAATAGAGGATCATCCACTCTCAGTATCACGAGAGGAATATCCCATATGTGTTTGCTCAGACAAATCCCTAGCCAGGGTCATTCGGATTGAGAGAGAAAGAGTTCTCCGAGAGAATCCGATTAAAGCGAGACTATGACGGATTCCATATATGACCTGACAGTACCATGTCCAATATACGATCTTTGGAATATTAGTTAGATGAGGGATTAGATACATGGTAACTGTGGACAGATAGGTCTGATGGATTCGATCCCCCTGTACCGTTTAGGGACTATGACGTAGTGGCCTAGTACATCCATAGTCAATGAGTCGAGTGAATTATTAGAAGGAGTTCTGATGGGAGTGACTCACACATATATGGTGAATGCTTCAGCAAATAGAGAATTGGATGGAGATCCAATTAGCCCCTATTCTCATTAGATAAAACTCTATGCTAATGAGGTCCTTGATTAAGGCCTAAGTATTGGCCTAAGGAGATTATTGGATAGAGATCCAATAATACAAGGTTAGTGGGTAATTGGATGGAGATCCAATACCCACTAAGGCAGGAGCCCTAGGGTTTTTGGTGGCTCTCCATAAATAGGAGAGGAGACTCATGGTTGATGAGCTGCAGCTTTAGCCACCACCTCCTATTCTCCTCCCTCCCTCTGTGCAAGAGTTGCAAGATCAGATTGGAGGAGTTTCGCTGCAGAGATTCATCATGTGGATACCGCTAGAGAGGAGGATATTTGACCTCCTTCATCTTCTCCATCCGGATCTGGAATACAGGGATATACGATCTCCCTAGGTAAAATCAATCTTTCACATATCACGATTTTATCAATTTTTACATTTTTCTTGTGACCCTAATATTTTGCATGACGATTTGATCTACGTGGAAAACTAGTTTTTGTTTTGATTTCCGTTACATATGTGACGTACCCGCTGAGGTTTCCCAACAGAATCGAGCAAGATGGGCAAGCCAGACCCTTGCCCCAAGCAGCCGCAGGTGGGCTGTAAGTGTAAACTCACTCGTGAGTTGTTGGTACCACTCATGATGAGCGTGGCAATGAACAAGACGAGCGTGAAGTTGAGTACTCTACATGGGCAGAGGAGGTGCAATATGGTATGCCAACTTGGAAAAGGAGTCACAAAGAGAGACTTACAACGGTGGAAACCTGCCTCGATATTCTTGAAGCGAGCTTGGAGGAACTCTACCAAGGGCAACAAAGACTTCTTGGGGTAGAGGGCTCGCAAGAAGAAGCTGAATCTCAGATAGACATAGTTGAGTTCCTAGTCGACCGACTAACGGAGGACACCAAAGACTCGGTACAACATCTACATAAAGTTATCGTGGAACTCACGTCCAAAGTGATATTGCTCACAAGGACTCTTAATGCGGGAGGGAATAATACCTGCGATGCGCCACCACAAAGCTTCAGGATACCCAAACTGCATTGCTACGGAGGTGCCAGAGATGCCAAAGAACTCAAAAATTTCCTGTTCGACATGGAACAATATTTTTGTGCTATGAGGCCCGATTATGAAGAAACCAAAGTTTCTATAGTAACAATGTATCTGAATGGAGATGCAAAACTTTAGTGGCGAACCCGTTGGGAAGAGATCCAACAAGGTCGATGCCGAGTGGATATATGGGAAGACTTGAAATGAGAGTTGAGAACTCAGTTTTTGCCCGAGAACACAGAGTTCGTCGCAAGAAGGAAACTGATATAACTCCACAAAAGTACATCCATTCGAGATTATGTGAAGTAATTTTTGGCACTAATGTTAGATATACAAGACATGTACGAGAAAGACAAGTTATTCAGCTTCCTCGATGGCCTGAAGCCATGGGCACAACAAGAACTAAATTGGAGGAACATCACCGACGTGGTTGAAGAAATTACAGCCGCAGAAAGGCTGACTGACTTTGTTTCTTCAGAGGACTTGGGTAAAAAGAAACAATCCTTGGGAAATCACCCAATAAAGTACTCTCGAATGAAGGAGTCTAGAGGCGAACAAAAGAAGAAGAACTTCCTTAAGGGACCAAGCTCAAAAGGCAAGGCCCCAAAGTCTGGCAAATGCTTCTTATGCGGTGGACCGCACATGGTGAGGGAGTGCCCGCAAAAGTAGGCACTCAATATATTAACTGCATCGATACACCCCCACAAGTCGGATAAGGGCAAAGTCGTCGCCTTTAGTTCGAGCAGTTTTGAATCCAGCAGCAATGATGAGGAATCGCAAGGACCTCAAATGAGAGTAATGTATTTGTTGAATGCATTACGGGGTCAAGTGGGGGAGAACACAAAGACAAATGCACAGAAGGCAGCAAGTAGCGAGTTGATGTATGTAGACATCAAGCTTAACGATCGAACTACCCGTGCAATGGTAGACACAGGCGCTACCCACAATTTTTATTGTCGATTGTGAAGCAAAGCGACTTGGACTGATCTTGGAGAAGAACCCAAGTCGTATGAAGGCTGTGAACTTGAAGGCTATGATCGTGAAGCAAAAGGAGTCCCTATCAAGATTGGAACATGGAGCGGGTGCACAAACATGACAGCGGTGTCATTGGATAACTTCCAAGTGATTCTTAGAATAGAGTTCATGCACGCGGCGAAGTTAGTGCCGATGTCGTTCCTAAACTCTCTATGCCTAATGGGAGGTGACGACCCCTGCGTGGTTCCAGTTTCAGGAGGAGGAACCAATGACCCACAGCACATATCGGCACTACAATTGAAGAAAGAGGTATGAAAAGGTGAATTAACTTTCATGGCTGCTGTGAAGCTAGAACCACTTGACAGGGAGGCCATTCACGAACCTGCTGTGGTGGCAAATGTTATGAGGGATTTCACAGATGTCATGCCACCTGAGTTGTCGAAGACTTTGCCTCCACGCAGAGGCGTGGATCATAATATTGAGCTGGAGCTGGGAGTTAAGCCTCCAGCGATACCATCATACTGCATGACCCCTCCAGTGTTAGCAGAGCTGAGGAAGCAGTTAGATGAACTACTAAGCGATGGTCTCATCCGTAATTCAAAAGTACCTTTCGGAGTTTTAGTCCTCTTCTAGAAGAAACAAGATGAGAGTCTTTGATTATGCATGGATTATCGAGCCCTCAACAAGGTAACGATGAAGAACAAGTATCTCATTCCGCTCAATGCGGACTTGTTCGATCAATTGAGCAAGGCAAAGTACTTCTCCAAACTTGACCTTTGGTCAGGGTATTAGTAGGTGCGCATTATTGAAGGTGACGAAGCAAAGACTACCTGTGTAACTAGGTATGGAGCATTTGAGTTTATAGTGATGCCTTTCGGCTTAACCAACGCTTCAACCACATTATGCACTCTTATGAACCAACTGTTCAATGAGTATCTGGACAAGTTTGTAGTTATCTACTTAGACGATATTATCATCTACAGTCAAACACTTGAGGAGCATGTCAAGCACCTTCGAACAATCTTTGGAGTTCTCAAGGAGAACACCTTATTTGTGAAGAGGGAGAAGTGCTACTTTGCTCAGACGAAAATCCTATTCTTAGGGCATCACATCAGTCATGGTTCTATTCGAATGGACAAATCATAGGTGCAAGCTGTGGTAGAATGGCAAACCAAAGAAGGTGCCCGTGCTGAGATCCTTCCTTGGTTTCATCAACTATTATCGGCACTTTATCACTGGATATTCGAAACATGCAACTCCATTAACAGAGTTGCTAAAGAAGGAGCAGTTTTGGAAATGGTCGGACAAATGCGAAGTACCATTCCAAGACCTAAAGGCTGCTGCGTTAGAAGAATCGGTGCTCAAATTACCAGACTATGGAAAGTCCTTTGAAATCTATACAGACGCTTCAGACTTCACTATTGGGAGAGTTCTTATATAAGAGGGTTATCTAGTGGCATACGAGAGTCGCAAGCTCAACGAGACCGAGCGACGATATCCAGTGCATGAGAAGGAGATGACAGCGATGGTCTACTGTCTACGAGTCTGGCGACACTACCTTTTGGGAGCACCATTCGTGCTAAGGACGGACAATGTCACATTGAGTTACTTCCAGACTCAAAAGAAGCTCACCCCGAAACAAGCATGATGGCATGACTTCTTAGCCGAGTTCGATATGATAATGGAGTACAAGCCCAGAAAGGCAAATGACATGGCTGATGCATTGAGCCGGAAAGTTGAATTGGTGAATGCTATACAGTTGGAAGGCGGAGGCCAAACAAGTCAATTGCACTCCAACTTTCTTCCCAAGAGTAGGGATGGATTGTACAGTGATCCTCAGGCAGTAACCCTGATGCAACTCATCAAAGAGGGCAAGACACGACAATTTTAGGTCCAGGAGGGACTCATCTACACCAAAGGGAATAGAGTTTATGTTCCATGAGCAGATTATTTGAGGCGTGAACTCCTGAGGGAGTGTCACTATTCCCTCTGGATGGGACATCCGGGTATTTATCGAACAATGGCTCTCATAGAGAGGGACTTCTATTAGCTAAAGATGGGGATAGATGTGGAGGATTATGTTCAAACATGTCTTACTTGCCAACAGGATAAGGTAGAGCAACAAAAGCTGGTAAGACTTTTGGAACTGCTGCCCGTACCAAAAAAGCCATGGGAGAGCATTTTCTTAGACTTCATATCTAACTTGCCTGTAGTATGGGGACTTGGATCGATACTCATGGTTGTCGATCAGTTATCAAAGTATGTCACATTTCTTGCTGCACCCCTACATTGTTCAGTAAAGGAGGTGACCAAGTTGATGATGAAGAATGTTGTGAAGTATTGAGGAGTCCCACACAACAATATTAGTGATCGAGATTCTCTGTTCTTAGGACGATTCTGGACCGAGCTATTCAAGATGTTGGGATCTAAGTTATACTTCTCCACAAACCTCCACCCTCAAATGGATGGCCAGATTGAAAAAATCAACTCGCTCTTGGAGCAATACCTCCGGCACTACGTGAGTGTCAGTCAACGAGATTGGATGAAGTTGTTGGACATAGTCTAATTCTCCTACAACTTGCAGCGGAGCTCTACATCCAACAAGAGCTCCTTCGAGATTATTACGGGACAACAACCGGCGACTCCTCACACCTTGGCCATTGGCTACATAGGGAGTAGTCCATCAGCATATCACTTTGCAAAGAAATGGTATTGAAATGCAGATATGACTCGGGCCTACTTGGAGAAGGCGACCAAAAAGATGAAGTGGGCAGACTTGGGAAGGCGACCACAGGAGTTTAAAGTTGGTGACTTGGTGTTGGTGAAGCTCCAACCAGCATCATTCCAGTTCTTTAGGCACAAAGTGCACAAAAGATTGGTGCGCAAGTATGAAGAGCTTTTCCCAATTATCAATAGGGTAGGCAATGTTTCCTACAAGTTGCAACTATCGGTATGGTCCAAAATTCATAATGTTTTCTATGCAAGCAACTTGAAAGCCTACCATTCAAATCCACAAGATACTTCATGAAATATTTTAACTCAACTACCTACAGTCAGAGCCTCCTACGATAAACGAGTTGAGACTATTCTGACGGATCACAAGACTAAGCTACTTAACGGAGTGAAGCAAACTGAGTATTTGGTGAAGTGGCAAAAGCTTCCTCGAACAGAAGCCAGTTGGGAGCCAGAAGATGCCCTACGATATGAAGAAGCCCGCTTCAAAGTCTACCAACAAGCGTTAATGAGGGCGTCGACAGTTTAAGTGGGGGAGAATGTCACGAACGGTCGTCGCTCAATCATAACTCTTCGCTTAGCGAACAATTCGTCGCTTTTTGTTTGCTTGTACTAATATTTGGTAGCATGTTTTACCTTGATTTTGTATGATTTTACCTAAGAAATATGAGCAAAAATAATATGTAACGCTGCAGAATGATCGCTCGCTACGCGGAGCCAAAACATACAAAAAACTGCTCAAGTTTGGTCATTTTTGCATGCTGCGGCGACTAGTCTGAGCGGTGCAAAACATCAATCATCTCAGCCACTTGGAAACCCCTGAGTAGCATAGGGCTGGATGGGGCTTCGAGTATGTATCGAGCGTGAGCATTCACCAAGAGTTAAAATTGACTTGCATCTGATACCTTGGGAATCATCATTTGTGGACTTGCAATCATTCTTATATCCCTCTAAAGTCTTGTTTCACTCTCTTTCTCTCTTTCTATGTTGCACTCAAGGTGTTCGACGAATTGCTTGTAAAAGCTACCCTCTTTGCAAGACGTTGAGACTTATACATCGCTCGTCTATAAACTAATCAACTTCTTTTTTTGCAGGTCCTTCAGGACCCACACGAGGTTGAAGTGGGCTGATCTTTTGCGGGCAAATATGCTTCAGCATTTCATGACTTCGGCAAACCCAACTAAGTCAAGAACATTGCACAAAGGTTGTTTTGCAACTTAGGTAATTCCATCTAAGTCTTCAAGTTTGTTGCTAGGGTGCCACATGGCTTAGGCAAATTTAGCTAAGTTTGTGATAGAATACAGGGCTCTCAGTCCCGAACAAAGGGCTTCCAGTCCCAAACAAAGGGCTTTTAGTCCTGAACGTAAGGTCACAGTCCTAAACACAAGGTTCTTAGTCTCGAATAGATTCTCGAGAGCTTCTAAGCTCTCAAAGGACTCTTAGTCCCGAATAAAAGGCTTTCAGTCCCAAACAAAGGGCTTCCAGTTCGAACAAAAGGCTCTTAGTCCCGAACATAGGTCTCTTAGTCCCGAATAGGTTCTCGAGAGCTTTTGAGCTCTCAAAGGGCTTTCAGTTCCGAATGCAAGGCTCTCAGTCCCAAATAAAGAGCTTCCAATCTCGAACAAAGAACTTCTAGTCCTGAACATAGGGCTTACAGTCCTAAACACAAGGCTTTTAGTCTCGAATAGGTTCTCAGGAGTTTCCAAGCTCTCAAAGGACTCTCACCATACGAAAATGAAGGACTCCCGAGCTTCCAGCCCCCAATTAATCTCCAATACCAAACGACTCCCAAAGGAATTTTGATTTCAAACAACCACTGAGGGGATATCAACGCCAAACAAAAGTCCTTAATTATAAACATGACCCCCACCTGGTTATTCATATAAATTGCAAGTCCCGATCAACTCCACCCGCTTCAGATTTTGGCCAATATCGCTAGATTTGGTTTCGACCCAAAGGCCGACACCTCCGAAACAAAGCCACTGAAGTAAGCAAAAGCCCCAACCACGAGCTGTGCACTCCGGTTCTCCTAAAGTGTGACTCCCTTTTGAAGGGGAGAGAATGATAGGGTATATTTTGGCCCATCCAACATATACCTCCACGTCAACTTTCGAAAGCCTAGTAGACACTACTGACTCATCTCAGCCTCAGTCTCGGGAAGGAGCACTGCTCCAAACCACCGCTCGAGAGGCTAGGCCTAGACCGCATCACCTGTCTCTACCGTAAGGTTACCTTCCGTACATCCCATACACAGTATGACATATTTTAACTCAGACAACGGCCCAGGGAAGGATCACGCCTACTGTCAATATGCAATAAAGGCAATTAGTGTCACAACGGGAATGGGCAGATAGGTCGACGTTTCAACCATCGACTAGCGTAAGGCATAGACCTATCACTCATGCGCATTAACCCACTTCATACAACTTCTGCCTCCCTAGGTAGTATAAAAGGTGCCCAAGCAAATGCGCAAGCTTCTTCCATAAAAAAAAAGAAGATAATGTAGAGTGATTCATCGCTAATTTGACCGTCGAAGGGGCCGCATCGGGGTGGCACATCGCCTCCCCCCCATCACGACCTTGGTATAGGTGCCGACAATTAGAGAACTAACCGAGGAGTGGAAGGACACACTCACAAAAGAGGAAGCTCCTCCCTAGTGGTCGACTGAATAAGGTCCCCCGACCAAGAATAAGCAACTCCTCCCAAAAGATCGCAACAGACCCCAGATGACTACAGCTCCACCAAGGACCGAAAGTCAACCCCGGCATAAAGCGACCGCCTAGGTTCTTGACCTATTGGCTGACGTCTCAAGGATCTTGCACATCCCTCGGGCGTCAACAAAGAATCCTTGAGCGCCCTTGTGTACGGGGGCAAGACCAGGCCGAGGCGACACCTCAACCTCGATACGTAAAATATATAACAGCTCTCAATAACGCCAACAACAAACAACAAATCCATCGATCAGACACAAAAACTATACATCGCTCACAAGCAAGTGATATGATAGATTGGATAGGAAAATAGATCGATAATATCAAAGAATCGTTCATGCATCGTAAATAAAAATCGATTAATATTTTCTTGCAAACAAAAGATGCTAACAAATAGATCCATATTATTTAATTTCAAAACCATGACTTTGATATCAATTGTTAGCATAAAATCTATAATATGTTATCTGTTATGCGAAAAAACTTTCATACCAGAATCTGAAATCAAATAAATAATGGATCTAAAAGATTATTACGATGCATATCTTTTGATGTTATTATTTAGAAAACCCTTCATCTGATCTACAACTGCTTTCATCGTCGGATCTAAAATCTGTAATAATGTCAATCTGCAGGAAGACCTAGTCACCTCCTCTCTTCATATCCTTTCATAAGATTACTATAATTAATATATTTCAGGAACACAATAACATGAGAGAGAAACTATAATCTTTCATTGATTGGTTCATGTGATAAAGGGAGATGAAAAGAAAATATATAATCTTTCAACTATGTCATGATATTGTATTCTCATAATCGTCCATCGTGTTATGTTCCTAAGATGTCTTATCTATTTATGGACGAGAGCAGAGGGTCTAGAATAAATAATTAAAAAAATTTATCCGATAAAGGACGTCTCCTAAAGAATCTTATTTTAATTGGACTTTCTTTGATCAATAATCATAATCATAATCCAATAATATTCATAATATATTTTAGTTAATTAGACCACGTAATCTAACATGGCGTGATTCTTAACGGTGTTGAAAAAGATGGGATAAACAATAGATGGAGTCGAACCCTCTTGTGAACCTTCCCTCAATCTATTTAGCGGCTTCGATTTCATCCGACACTACAGAGAATCAGCAAGGAAGGATAATTTACTTTTTCTCATAGCTCAAAAGGTTGGATTATAGAAACAAAGAACATAAATTACAAGGAAGGATAATTTACTTTTTCTCTTAGCTCAAAAGATTGAATTATAAAAACAAATAACATACATTTGGGAAGATCTATTCCAAACGCGAGAGAAAGCGAAAGGCTGAATCTCGACCCCTCAATCATCGAGAATGTAGTCAACGAGGTCGTGGAGACTCCTCAATAGCCGCACGTCGGAGGAGGGTGAGCCTCGGAGGCCTGCATGGGATGGTCGATGAGAGGAGGAAAAAGATGGAAAATGTGAAAGAGAGAGAAAGGTGATGCAACGGCCAGGCGATATAGTTGGAGAGATTAAATTCAACAGGGCTCAAGCCGTTGGGTTAGGATATTTCCCGGACTCGCATTATAATTGGTGTAGCTATCGATTGTCCGCTGTACTTGGTTTTGCTTCAAGATTCGGGCCTCATCTCAACCCACCACCGTATCCGGTGCAGTTTCATCGTCTTACTGGTCCAGTGAGAACGTGCTCTCGCGTCTCGACGTGGTTCTGTCCAATCCGAGCCACATCAGTCTGAGTCGGACCCTGTTGATTGTTCTTGTTAAACCCAACCAAACCGGAGTCGAAACTTTTGCTGGACGTTCATGGTAACCCGATCGATGTTGGACCGATCACATAGTTCGAGAGCCAAAGTAAATATGTAAAGAAGATTCCCAGCCCGAGCCATATCAGAGTCGGATCTGGTTGTTTGGTCTGGTCAACCCAACCAAACTGAAGTGAAAACTTCTTCTGGGTTCATGTTAGTTAACCCTATAGATGTTGGACCGATCACATAGTTCGGGAGCAAGTAAAAATCTATAACGAAGATGACAAAGGGACAACACCCGACTTTGATTTCCTTGCGAAGAAAGCTAGGACCGGTGACCTAACCCTAATCTCCCAGTGTCGTCCTCTTCACATTATCGTGAGATTCTCCCGATCCCTTGTACACGGATCCCGCTCCCCGTCTCCCCTTTTATCTCTTACTCTGATCTCTGATCTTTCATCTTTTTTTTTTCTTCTATTCTTTTTCTGATATTTGCCAGTTCTTGAAAGCTGTCCTAAGGAGGAAAGATGACTGCCGATGTGGAGATGAAGGAGGTCCAGGCGCTGTCCAATTCCGTCTCCTCCGCCGCTGTCCCTTATACTCTACAACGTGCGAATACTGACTGGAAAGATAAAAAGAGAGAGATCTTTCATTGAATTCCGTGCAGTTTGTTCGCGTTCTTTGTTTTTCTGAAAATATTGTGATTTTGTGGTGGGGATGGGTTCAGATTTGAAGGAGATCGCATCCCTGATTGAGAATGGCGCTCAGGCCAAGGAGGTGCGCCGGATCGTTCGTGCGGTGCGCCTCACAATGATGCTCCGCCGAAAGCTCAGGGCATACGTGATATCCGCGTTCCTTGGCCATGTCCTCACCCCAGGCTCCGAGGTGCTTGCTAAGCTTTCCTCCTATCTTCCCAAGGTATTTTTTCTTGGTTTTTACTCTTTGCATAAATGATCTCCATGTTACATTGTATTATTGCAGCGACGTATTGGTTGTGGAGATCCACTTTGGCTGTTAAAATATTCTGTTTAAGATTGTAAGATCACTGGTTTTTGCTTGTTTATGCTAGCAGCAAACGTCTAATTGGGCGCGAAAATGACAAATTTTCCACTCATTGACATTTTATTAGAAGCATCCTGTTAGATTTTGTGCTAGTGTTTGATGAAAAACATAAATTCTACAGGATGTTGAATGCTGAAACAGTTGTTGGCCTTCTTATGGAATGGTGCATGATATATCACAGTGGAGTAAGTGGGATGGTTTTTGGTTATTGAGGACACTTGATGTATGGAGCTTGTAATTTGGATTTGGAAGTTGGGAGTTGGACGGAGAAGAGTTCTTAAGTGATAGTTGGTTATTCGTAACATCATGCACGTTGCCAACTATAGGTAACTCGATGCAAATCTTAGTTGATTTGGACTATACTCAGCTAGAACCTGTGTGATGTGGCTATGGATTGGCTTTCATTGCTGAATATGGAGAAAGTACCTGGACCTGACAGGGACAATTTCCTTAAAACTTCCAACTAGACATGATAACTGGTTTCCTGTTTCACAATTCAAGTTCTGTGTAGGTTGATCTTGATGTAGGACTTTCAGGTGCGAAGGCCTATTATTATCCAAGTTGGTCTCAAACTCAAGAGGTAATGACCTTAATGGTGGAAATCATGATTGGTTTCAAGTTGATTGATTATAAAAAATCTACTCTTAATATTATTGAATCTAAAAGTCTATCTTCTTCTGCATCAATTTTCATCTGGTTAAGGCCATCCATGTTGATTTGAATTGATCCCGTTAAACATCAACCAGGATAGACCTTCTCTAGGTAATTTCACACCGAACCAGTTGATTTGGTTTGACTCTACCAAATTTGGTCATTTTCTATCAGTATTTTAACAATTCTGGTCATTAGAACCAGAATTTTCCTATGTGAAAGCCCATTTGATATTGGTTATGTGAAATTCTTATCCTGATTCGCAAACCATGTTACAGAAAGTTAGACATGCTGTGTGTGTAATATTAAGTAATTGTGAACCACAAATCCCACTTTTAGGCCATGTATCAGCTCGATAGGTGCCTTCATATGTTCCTTCTTTCACCTTTTTTCCCTGAAAGTCGATGTATATTTTTCTTAGCTTCCAGGAGACAGATATCATTTCTAACCCAGTTTTGATTGCTTGAGTCTACTTTTCTCCAGAGTTATTTTGCTCATGGTTCCCATCAAATTGTTTTAGCTATTTGGAAGTTACTTGGAACATATATATATTCATATATATTTCAAACCATGCTCACTTGTTGTTTTCTCTTAAAAAATGTTTGTGTTTTAAATTTAATTCTTATGTGATGCCTTTAACTTTGGCTACAATGTTTAGATCATTTTATGTCAATTAGTCATGATGCATACAATTGGGCATAACAATTGACATACAACATGTAAATTCTAGGGAAAATGGCTTGGGTACCTAATATGAGAAGAAACAATCCGAAGGTCCTTGGTTGGATGGTTTCTTAATAATAAGCTTGGAAGCAAGTTTGAGATCAGATGTGTGACCTATTAATATTTCTCTCATTGCATTGTCATGTAAGAAGATTTAAAAGAGACTGATGAGTGTATTACTGTTAACTGGAGCTTAATCATTTTGAGGTCGTTCAGACTCAACAAGTTAATGAGTCGATTATCTATCAGGTTTGGTTCTACCAAATAGTATCAGAGCTAGTCTAGTATTGAAAATTTGGAAATGGTGAGGGATCCATGTAAGAAGAGGTTGCCTGTGGATGGGGCTAAAGACACATCATGGAACTTGTGCACCATGTTGGAATTTGATTCTGGGCTATATTAGTCTTTGACAAGGATGACAAGTTCTTTGAAGATTGTAATACCCCACATCAAAAGTGGGAGACTACTTAAGTTTGTCTATAAGGGCTTAATGTGTACTATAATTAACTTGCTATTAAGCATTATGGTTTTTGTTAACAAGTTTGACGAGGAGTGCGTTAAATGAGCCTTGATAAAAAAAAAACTTATAAGGTTGTCATTGTTTCTGTTCTTGTTAGTATTAGTTGCGACAAAAGCTGCATTACAGATATGATGGGCTGCACTATTTAGCTGTTGCATGGTGTTGAATCTGATTATTTTGTATTTCTAAAAAAATGTTTGGCATTGTATGTTCCTCATCAGGGATAAATTCATTGTCTGTAGGTCATTAATGAGTATGTCTCTTGAGTTGAACCTTTATTCAAATTTGGTCTCATGTATTTCCTTTTTGAGTTAAAACTTTACTCAACATCTATTGGTCATAGTTTTGGTTCGTTGGAAGAACCCATTTAGTTTATCGCCAAATTATATGTATTAACAAATTAAGTCATCTTCAACTAAACCTTGGCAGTTTCTTATCTAAATGAATTATGCATTCTAGCAAGCAAATTATACTATGATAAACTTATTATTGTACTGCAGCAGAGCACTTCTTTTTTGGTGCATGAACATTATTTAAAGCTGCATGAACCTTTTGAGTTCATGAACATCAAAGCTGCACTTCTGAAAATGCTTATTGTTGATTTGGAAATGTGATCTCTGGAGACACATGTTTGTGATGTAAAATGATGCTTGATCTGCATTTTTTTACTTCATTGAAGTAGATAGCACCTTCGTTTCTTTGAGAAGTAAAGAATATTGAAAATGATTAAAAATTGTCAGAAATTATTGATATGCTTTTATCTCCTTTTATGGAGGTTGTGCTAGATAGATGTTCTTCATTATGCATGGATTTCATTCATAATGCTTCAAGACAGAGGTCAGTGATCACTTGGTGCATCTTGAAAGTTTGACTAATTTAGGTTGTCTTTTTTGTCTCTTTAAAGACCGATGAGCATGAAATGGATGTGGACACAGCAGCATCAGCAGTTCAAGGTCCTGCCAAGCATTCTATACCAGAGCTTGAAATTTACTGTTACTTGCTTGTTCTCATATTTCTGATTGACCAAAAGAGATATGATGAGGTGATTTTATTGCATAATTGTTTCCTTCAATTCCTTGTTGAAATTGCATAGATGAATTTTGTTGATCTTTTTGTACCTTATGTGAACCAGGCTAAAGCATGTTCTTCTGCTAGCATTGCTCGCTTAAGGAATGTGAACCGAAGAACTGTGGATGTTATAGCTGCTCGTCTGTACTTCTATTATTCATTCACCTATGAACTCACAAATAATCTTACTGAAATTCGTGGGTATGCATAAATCAACTATATATACTCATGAAATTACAATTATCTGGTGGAAATCTGTAGGTTTGTCCAGAGTTGGAATATGCTGATGGTTATAGCTTCATTTCTTCCCATCAGGACCCTTCTTGCATTGCATAGGATGGCAACCTTACGGCGTGACGAGTTGGGTCAGGTTTGTTGGTTGGCAACAGGATATATATTCCTCTGAAAGTTCACACTCTCTAAGCAAAACAGTTGGTTGCAGGAAACCCTCCTCAACCTTCTACTTCGCAATTACCTCCACTACAACTTGTACGATCAGGCAGAGAAGCTGAGGTCAAAAGCACCACACTTTGAAGCACACTCGAATCAGCAGGCAAAAACGTCTTAGAACTTAATGTTGTCAGATTTGGTCATCATTCAAATTGTTTTCCTTCTTGGGTTTATATTATTCTCCTTCAAGAATATTTATGACATTTATGTAGTTGTATGGCAACATTTATTATTCTAGACTCATAATCATACTGTGGATGCTTTCTGTGGTTTTCCTGCAGTTCTGTCGTTACCTGTTCTACCTTGGAAAAATAAGAACCATTCAGTTGGAATACACGGATGCCAAAGAGAGCCTCCTGCAAGCTGCTCGGAAAGCACCAGTTGCTGCACGTGGCTTTCGAATCCAGTGCAACAAGTGGGCTGTCATTGTCCGATTGCTTCTTGGTGAGATTCCTGAAAGAACTGTTTTCATGCAGAAAGGCATGAAGAAGGCTTTAACACCATACTTTGAGCTTACTAATGTGAGTATTTGCTGACTGAGAAACATTACTGATTCACAAGCCTAATTATTGAGAGTTTTATCTTTTGTGTTTTAGGCTGTGCGGATTGGAGATTTGGAGCTATTTAGAAAAGTTGCAGACAAATTTTCTGGAACTTTCAATTCAGATAGGACCTACAATCTAATTGTCAGACTACGCCACAATGTGATAAGGACTGGACTCCGCAATATTAGCATTTCGTACTCTCGGATTTCCCTTGCTGATGTAGCTAGAAAACTGAGATTGGACTCTCAGAATCCTGTGGCTGACGCAGAGAGTATAGTAGCCAAAGCCATTAGAGATGGGGCAATAGATGCAATAATCGATCATGCCAATGGATGGATGGTCTCTAAGGAAACTGGGAATGTCTACTCAACTAATGAACCTCAAATCACATTTAATTCCAGGATTGCCTTTTGCCTCAACATGCACAATGAAGCTGTAAGAGCACTGAGGTTCCCACCAAACTCCAACAAGGAGAAAGAAAGCGAAGAAAAGAGGCGGGAGAGGCAACAGCAAGAGCAGGAGCTTGCTAAGCATATTGCCGAGGAAGATGACAGTGACTTTTAGTAATTTCTCTTTAAAGTAATTCAAGTGGCTTGGGTGCACCTGTTTCAGAAGTTGAATTACTTGAAAAGATTGTCTTTAAAGTAATTCAAGTGCGTTGGGCGCACCTGTTTTAGAAGTTGAATTACATGAAAAGATTGTTTTATTATTTCAAAATGCTTTTGTCTTGCACTGATCCTAGTCAATTCCTTTTGAAAATGCTGAATTTATTACATCATTTCCTTTATTAAAGTTGTGCTTGATTGACTGCAGAGGAGTTATTTTTCTTTTTGTTTGCGCTGAGCATGGTGGTTCTTCCTCTGTATTATGTCATATTATGAGATTGGGGCAATGTCATATTATGTCAGTTTTCATGGTTGTAACAAGTAGAATTACACTCGGTGCCAGTTGTTAAACCCTCATTTATGATGATATAACTCGAAATACTAGCTTGAGGTGTCGGTGATGGTTTGGTTATGGAATAGAAAGAGCTATTTCATTTCCTGTCGCGGATATACCGGCTGTTGTTTCTTTCTGCCTTTTTTCCATCTTCGTGATGCGTGAAACGTTCGAAGAAATGGCATGCTGAAATATGTCCACTGCTTGATTTCATTCAGCTGCTTTATCGTGTTTCTGTCCATGGGATTAACAAACTAAGGTGTCGCAGATAAGCATCTATTCTAAAAAGTTCATCACTTTCAACTGAGTTGATCTCACGAAGTGTTTCCTTGTCATTTTGATCAAATCAAATTAAAGTAGCCAACTATATTGTTCGTATTTTGATGCTCCTTTTTACGTACATAATAAATCATCGGAGGTACGCAGTGTCTCATGGTGACTCGGTACCGAAGAAGACAGGTTAAGTGAGGTTTGCCTCAACATTGCTAATTGATTTGGAAACATGCCCACATCATGACCAAAATTAACCTGCCTAATGCATCCGACATTGGAAATCAAAATCACATTAGTGCCGACGTTATATAAAGTCAAATTAGATTTTATGGGATTTTACCGAAGTAAAACTACTTTTAGAATATGCCATCAGTCAAGTTTCCAACCATAATGCTACGTATTTGGGAAACAATTATACCGTTACGTACTATTCAGTATAATAATGCAAAATTTATTACCGTTTTGGAAGTAAGCATCTTATTGTTTTTGAATGTTTTAAATGCATAAGTAGCATCATGTTGGATGCCTATGGGGCATGTATAAACCATGACAGGCTTTGTTTCATTATAATTTGTTTTTTGTCAAAAATTTCTTATCTCATAATTAATTGCAATAGAGTTCTAAAAAGAATAATTATAAGAGAAGATGTGGCAAAAGATCACATGTTTGAAACAACAAAAGGACAAAAGAATGGAGAAAAAAATCATCGTTTATTTTATACCATCATAAATTTTAATCTTTTTATACCAATTAATCGAAAGTAAGTATCAACAGAAATTAAAAATGAAAAAGATTCTTTCGGTCCCTTTAGTCCCCATTATTGTAAGGTTTAAAGAAGCAAGAGAGAGAGAGAGAGAGAGAGAGAGACAGAGAGACTCCTCGCCTTCTTGCTCTCTGTCCGTTCTTTGGTGCTATCCGTGGTATTATCGTTCCATCGCCCGGTGAATCTTTAGGACAACAATATCTGCGAATCATCGAGCGCCGCGCTCAATCGAAACCCTTCGCTTTCTTATCTGATCGCCGAAGCTCCCTCCCTTCATGGCCGCGGCCGCCTCCTCCGCCGCCGATCCCTCGGCGAGCTCCTCCTCCCAGCGCTCCGGCCGTGTCGTCCGCCACCCTCGGAGCCACGTCGTTCGCTGCGAGCCTGATGCTCCCGCCGTAGGTACCCCACCTTCGCACTCCTCTCCGCAGCCTCCGCTACCGGCCGCCGTGATCCCGTCCAAGGAGACCGCTGATCGGTCCCCTCGGAAGCCGCCGCTGGAGGACCTGCCTCCGTCATCAGAAGCCGCCGGAGGGAAGAAACAGGCCTGGAAGCGGCCGGCCAATGGCTCGATAGACGCAGGCGCCGCCGTGATGGGGGGAGCGGCCTCCTGGCCCGCCCTATCTGAGTCAGCTAAGGCCTGTTCTAGATCGTCCTCCTCCGATGCTTTGAAACCCCATTCCGATAGACTGCTCTCTGCCTATCTGGTGATCCATAAGTTTCAGATAAAAATGGTCTGAACCTATCCATGATGCCCTAATAATCTATGATTGTGGTTCTAAATTGTACATAGGGGCATGCAACCTCGACGTCTTCGCCAAAGACAAACTCGAATCCATCTTCACCTGCACGCCAAAAATCAATGAAACGTGGCGGCAGCGGCGGCGATGGTGGCAATGGTGAACCTACTGATGGCGGAGCAGTGTTGCCATCGCCACCACCAGCTTCGTCTCCTTTGCCTCTGGCGAACTTGGACAAGCAAGCACCTCCAGAAACCTCACCTCGAGGGCAAACTACCAAGAACACCTCCAATTGGGACCATAGTTCCACGGGGGGTAGTTTGGGATCACAGGCCCATGATGGTGGCGACCACCTCAGAAGCTATGGTTTCAACCAGAGGTGGAAAAATGGCAGTGGTGCTGGGTCTCATCACAACAACTTCGGCAGCCGCTACGATCAGGAGCGCGGAGGTTATGAAGGATATCGTCGGAATGCTGGTGGGAGAGACATCCACATGCAGCAGCGTGGTGCTCGGCCCTATCTTAGGCCACCTGCGCCGCCTGTAACACCCCCCTTCCTCAGCCCTCCTCCTCAAGTCCTACCTTATGGGAATCAAATGGTATTCCCCGGTAAGATCTGCGTTTGTCATACATGATTTGAAATTTATCTTTTCTAGTGCTGGTATGATTCATTTGTTATGGGCTTGTTCTTAATCTGCCTTCAGATATGTCTTCTCCTATATTTTATGTTGCCACTCAGCCACCTCCTGAGGGTGTACCCTTTGTTCCTCATCCGGCAGTGCCCTCTGCAATGTTCATCCCAGCTATTGATCCACAGTGTGCTAGCTTACTGAAGCAGATAGATTACTATTTCAGGTGACAACTCGTTCACAACTTAATTATTAATTTTATTTTTATGCAGTTAAAGGCTTTTTTAGGTTGCTTAGCAATTTGTTTAAACTTTTTGCAGCTCTGATAATTTGTGTAAAGATGTATATTTGAGGAATAACATGGATGAGCAAGGATGGGTTCCAATATCATTGATTGCTGGATTCAACAGAGTGAGTTAACTTATAATAGTAATACCTAATGTTTCTTTTTACTCTACTGTTAGTTCCTGTTTATGCAAAATATTCATTTGAATTTTCCTATTTAATAATTTTATGTGTGAGCAGAGAGTGAGTTTTTAATCACATGTAGCATGATCTAGTTTTTGAACTTTACTCATTTTGGTTGGAGAACTGGGAATTCAGAATGTATGATTGTTTATAGGTAAAACACCTGTTTTTATCACAATTCATAATGTTAGTTGCTTTGAGGATATATTTTGTTTTCATCATCATATGATGTTTGCAACACAGCCTTGTTGTTGTTGCTGTTTCAATTGTATTTCTTATACCTTGCGATTTTAGTCAGTGTTCTGTGAATGATTGTTTAAATTTTCTTTTGGAATTGTGGTCATCAGGAAAGAAGGTTATACCCCATAATGTTCTGTTTGATAAATTAAATTGTGGCTGGCCACAGGTTTTGAAGGAGGCATATAATGTTGTATAGAGTGGAAAGATCAATGTGCATTTGGAGAGCATTAATCACTTGAAGTTATATAATATGGCCTGCTGGACTTGAGAGCATGATAACCCTTTCAATCAAAATTATACCTTATGCTTCATTTAAAGATTCAATTAAGACAATGGTTGACACCATTATTCTATCTGATTTTCTTAACTTTGACTGGTCAATCAATTCCTTAGGATGTTGCGAGGCTAACATATGTTCTAAAATCAAGTTTTACTCTTGGATATTATTATTCAATACTTGAACAATAGGATTCTTTATGCTACAACATAAGTTAAAGTAGATATTTTAGTGTGTGGATGGAAGCTTAAAGATATCATGAGATGTTCAGTCACATAAGATATTGTAAATGATCTGATGATCCATTATCTGTAATGACAAATAAATGATAGCCTGTCTTTTAATGATCAGGACCAGTCATCATTCAGATAACAAATTATAGAAGATCCAGTCATTGCAGGTCAAGAAGTCTCAGCTGTTGATTAAGGAATAAAGACTCATTAGTTGAAGTCATACTAATTCTGGGTAGAATGTTCATTTAATTTCTTGTGTTTTAGTCTGTATGATATCCAGGTGATTCAATGCAACTCTTGATACTCCATTTTCACAGTTCACTAAGCCAATTGAAATCCAGAATCAAGTCAACCAAAGCCACTATTCAATTGGTTTATTGAACTGTATTGTAGACTTAATCTTGAGATCAAACTTTACTATTTCAGATTGTAGAACATTTTGAGAAAGACAGTTCAGTTCCTAGCTCAGTTAAATTAAAATGCTTAAAGTAATTCCTGGTTTTCATGTGTTATATGGGTCTCTAAGATTTACTATGAGAGATAGAATGGTGTGATAGCTAAGTTTGGTTTGAAGGTCTATATTTGAGAATCATCTGTTTGATGGGCCATGAACGAGAGGCTGAAATACTCCTTATTGCACCGTGTTATCCAGTAGTCCAACTTTTGGTAAAGGGTTATTCTGCAAGTCACTACCCCAAGGCATTCTTTATGTACCTCTAGTGGTATCATGGGCAACCAACCATTAAACAAGTCATAAAATGCTTAGGTTATGCCTGCTTTGATCACTATATTTAATTATATGCATGATTAAGTATTCCTGTGTGAATATGCATATTTATGTACAATATGGTAATATATTATTGTGCGGTATATTCACTTGTATATTGCTTTTTTCCAGATGCTAAACATATGTATATACTTTTTATTCTTACTAGTCGAATTGTTTTAGTTACATCTGACATATCATAAAATGTTAAATATAGTAATTCCACTGCCATAAAAGACAAGGTACATTGAAATGTTTTTTTGACAACAATTGTATTAAAAGATTCTGGTATATGTATAACTAAAAGAAGATGAAGCGACTTTTTTCACTATCTACTACTTGAGCTTCTGCTGAAATATGTACAATCTTCAGGCTAGAAGAAGGTCTTATCTGGAGCCTTCTACCCCTATTTGATTCTACAGTGCAATGGATCACCCTTAAAGCCAATTTATCTGGTCCACTCAAAATTTGGAGCTAAATACCCATTCTCATTTGACTTGTTCCCTATACAAATTATCTGCATCTTGAAATACTACTGGTAGATCAACTTCTATTGTTGGATATAATCATCTGGAGGACACATAAATTGTTGTGTATTTTGTAGTCAAATGTAAGGATTATCCTTTCCTGTATTTTATCATTTAATTTGAATTGCTTGTTGGTCTCTTCATAATTCTGGTTTTGTGAATGTTGTCATGTTCTTCTGCTGATGAAGTTAGAATTGCTACTACAATTCTTTCATTCTTGGCTCAGGCTGTTTTTTTAGTGCCCTTTACGTCTGACCAGATTACCATTTAGATCTCACCTGAATTAGGCTCTTGGATTTTCAAGTAACTGATTTTGTGTATCCTTCGAATTGACTACTGATAAATCTTCATTTGAACTTGAAGCAAGCATACTTATGCATAGGTTACTTGGATAATACTTTGAAACTTATTCAGGTGATGGTTATTCTTGATGTTTTCATTTGACCAAATAATAAGCCATTAGTTATTTAATTCCTGTCATGGAAGTTTTTGTGATATAGTCTGACTGTTCAGATTGGTAATTCTACATGGGAAGGGCACCTCTGATGCTTACAATATAAAGGCATATACCATGATGGGTAATTCACAATAATTCCTTTTTACTGGCTACCGACGTTGTCAAAAGTGACCAAGTTCATTTGTGCCAAGTTTCTCCCCCCTCCTTGTTAATAGTTAAGTCATTTGATGGTACAGTTGGTTTATGTGATCAATGAATTGTATGCTAGGAATGGTGATGATGAAGGTTCGTAATGGCTCTGATTGATTTGAAGTCATTTCCCATTAATGTTTCAAATTGTTTTTATGTTGATTCCGTTAATCCTCCTAATGTATCATCTTAGATTCTCTAAGTGTTTTAATGAATCTTAATATGATAACCTGTCAACAACCTTTCTGTTCCATGATGCAAGTTCTTTCGTGATCGACCAAAGTTGTATAATCAGAAAATTGGTAGATCACATGGTTTTCTAATTTCAGCTTCATTATGAAGCATGATGGTGATGACCTGTACGGAATCCATCTGATGTTTTTAGCTAAAATTGTCATTTTGATGGACCTTAAAATGATTTTTGGGAAGACATTGATGTATTACCAGTTCTTGAAGAGCTGTGATACCAAGGTTATTAGTTTGGTAATTATGAATTAGTTATTTTATGAATTAGTTATTAGTTTAGATTTGTTCCTTTGGCTTCTGGTCTTTTAAATCTTCTTTCATTGTGCAGCTGAAATATTTTCATGCAGCATGGAATTTCTTTTAAATCTTCTTTCATTTGCTGCTGAAATTTCTCTTACAATGTTTTGTAGGTGAGGCAATTAACAACCAGCATAGACTTAATATTGGATACATTGCGGTTATCAACTATAGTGGAAGTACAGGTACCTTCTATGACTTTAATTAAAATATTGCATGTAGCTTTTGTAATGCTATTTATTAGAAAGATGAATGATGTGCAAGCTGTGAATATCTATAGAACATCCCTTTAAATTTTGATGATCTTGAGCCAGTCTTAGAAAGATGAATGGCCAAAGGACTGGGTGAATAGTGAAGATTACTACTCTCTCTTATGCTCATGCATGCATATGTTGGACTTATCCAGATGCAGCTACTATTTCTCATCTCTTTTGACACATGCGTATTGCAGGGTGACAAAGTAAGGAAGCGTAAGGACTGGATAAACTGGGTTCTGCCACCAAGTAATATTTCCAGTCAATCTCCAGCAACACTGAACTCTGATAATCTTGCAGCTCATTTGCAATCTGTTGGACTGGAGGGTGCTGCCAATTGGAGTAGCACGAGAATACCAAATCATGGTGAGAGATTTCTCAGTAGATCAGCATCTGGGAACCTGAGTAACCAGTTACAAGTGGCAGTAAATAGCGATCGGGATGATACTGGGAATGTCATTGGACTCGCAGATTCAGATCGGACCAAATCTGGAAGAAGTCTATTCAGGAGTGATACATTATAAGAATCACTCGCCACAAATGGGATGATTTTAAAGGTTTGTAAGGTAAAGGGTAATGTTTGCCATGCGACAGACTTTGAGAATATTGGTCTCATGTTGAATCATAAAAGGACAAAAAACAAGAGAAAATTTAAAAAGAAGAGAATTGAAGAGAAAAGGGAAACATATATATACAAGTTACAAATATGAGGTTCTACACATGGGCAGATGCTGTCTGATGGTGATATCTCGTTACCTTCTTAGTACTGTCTGATGGTGATATCTCATTACTTGTTTGGACAATAGCACATCTCTAGTCTTATCTTTGCATTCTTTTTGCTGCAAACTTCTTTTTTTTTTTTTGCCTTCTTGAAGAAGTCTGAACTATGCTCATTTGAAGTTCCACGGATGAAATTGGTACTTCCAACATAGTCGAGTGACCTTTTGTCTTTCTATTTGTTTGTGGTCTTTTATTACAAAGAAACATATTGCACAATAATAGTCTCCTTTGTTATCATTTGAAGAATTTTACTGCTTAAATCCACCGCTTTGTTGGAGGCTCAGAAGTCATTTTACTAACTTATTCTTATGTTGCTTATAAGTTGTCTGGTTAAAATGCATTATCTGATTTGGGAAAAAAAAAATTATCTGTTCTAGATATTATGGTACACGGTGGCTGTTTGGTCATATTGATTAGTAGACGCAACGACCATTTGCTTTTGCTTTCAATGTAATATTTTTTCCAAATGTTTAGTGCTCGTAGCAATCGTAATTATTGTCTTAGTAATGAATCAAAACATCTAGTTGCATTAGTAACTTTGTCTAGTGGAAGTTTTTACTATCAGAGTGCTGGTAAAGTATATATAGCACATTAATGCTAGTATCTCATGGGGTAATCAAGGATGGGTTCGTTCAGACTCCAGTGATGGGTAAGATAGGTTACAGTGAAGTGTAGTAGTAATTTGAGAATGAACTTTGTACGCCATATGTGTAGTATATTCATGACGGTAGCATGCAATTGTCAAAAAGGAGCCATCTGGTTTTTCTAACAGGAGCCGAATATGCGTGAGTTTTAGCTTGTTTTTATCTTTGGAAATTCTAAATAAGAAGGAAAAATAATCTAACCTTGTTTCAGAAGTTTAATGTTGTTGTTCTTTACAATCTTATTGTGCCAGATGTAGAATATTTGTGTACCATGTGAAGATGATTTTATACATTTACATTTGAATTCCGGAGTCATCTTATTCCAATTCGAAGGCGAAGAAAATATTAGCCACGCAGATCATACGAAAAAAGTAGCAAAGATTGCGAAGCTGGGAACTATGTTAAAAAGGGAGGGATCATTAATAATGGTAGAATTTTGATGAGAAAATAAAGGACTTTAAAAGCCATGTAAATTTAAGCTATGTTTATACTTTTAAAATCTTGAAATATGCAAAACAAGAAAATAAAATATTTTCTTTGGGCATGTGATAAGTGTTAAAATATTTTCTTCATAATTGATCATTAAATAAACTTGTGACAATCTCTTATAAGGGACATGATCATGCGGAGGTATTATCAGGAGCTACTAAGAGCTCAACTTCGATGAACAATACGATAACGAAAAGGGATATGGATTCAATGAGTGAATGTCATGTTATTGGATAAGTGGGTCTTCCATGCATGCATCGGATTTTGCATCAAATGAAGGCTTTGGTCATCAGCATATGAGGGCTATATACCACCGAGGGAGAATTTCGAGTGTAAGTACCGGTGAGTCCCATGGGAGGACTTGATCATACAGTGGCATGATCGAAGCGACTGGAAAGTTGGACTGCTCTAGTGCTTATATTCGCTTAAGGGAGCCCGACAAGTCAGATGACAAGGCTGAGTAAGCAAACTTTGCTACCAAGGAAGCTAAAGAGAACATAATTGGTATGAGCCCTGCAATAGGATGGCAAAGATCATGTATGGGAGTTGTAGTTTGTCTTTCCATCAGTTAAGAAGAACTACTTGGAGAACACAGAGGTGTTGAAGCAAGTGGTCGAAAGGGGCGAGGAAGCGACGATGAGTCTAGAGGGGCTCAACTACCCAAAAAGTTAATCGTCGATCAAAATGGAGGTGGACTCGGAGGAGTGCCACAATGTCGCAGATGCAGATCTATCAATCACGAAGAAAGAGATGTAGATGCATGACAACAGATAATAGTGCCATGAGCTTAGCGGCGCCATGATACCGCAAAGGCAGGACATCCGTGGAGTCATTGATCCTTTGCTCTCATGGAGGGAGAGAGTTAGTCATGAAAGGGGCCGAGGAGGTAAAGAATGCAGAGACAAAATCCAAGTACTAAAATAAAGCTAAAGGACAGAGGCCAAGGAACTTTATAAGACTAGAGTCAATGGGCTTCTCATCAAAATAACCGAAAGTGAGGGGACTTCGGGTTGATACGGGAGTGCTCGACCAAGGAATGAAATAGGCAATGCGTGGTGTTGTACCTTTTCTGCTCAAAGGAGTATGTGGCAAAGATGATAGAGAAGATGATACTATCCTAAAGGTGATTAAAACTATCAAAGACTTGCTCCAAGTTGGGGTGAAATTTTACTCTTTTCGGGCAAAACTTCTTGCATTCTAGAAGTTCGATGATAGTGAGAAGGTGAATCATAGTAGCTAACTTAATGTAAGGAGTACAAACACTTCGGGTGCTTCGGAAGTGTGAGCAAAGAGCGAGCGAAGACTAGTAACCAGCTCGATGCATAAAGTACAACCTCGAGGAGGCGGGCGAAATCAAGTAACTTTGCCTTCTCAACTCCTAAGAGAATGGGTGAAATAGAGTACCTCAATTCTCTTATTTATCCAGCAAAGGAGCTCTGCACAAGTTCAAAGACCTTTTGAAGAAACCTAATGAAAGACAATAGTTGTCAAATCCTCACCAATGATGATCGGTGCTACTGAGAGTAGATTGTTTGCTTCATTTCCCAAAAAAATGTCAATCGAAAGTGGAAGTGATGCTAACTTGCTTGGAAGTGACAACTAAGTTGAAAAAGGATCAATAGACAAATTTTGTGGAGGAAGGACCTCAAAAACTTCAAGTCTGCGAGACAATGCTCGTTAAAGCTCCAACAAGCATCCACCTAGTTTAAGTAACATAAGACCATTGTGATATTAGTTCATAATAAGGAAGGTCTTTTCCTTTATCATAATGATCCACAGGAATCAACAATGATCAACACAACTGAACCAACTCGACAGTAGAGTCAGTCGTTTGTGAGTTGAAACAACATGACAGATTAGAGTTTGATTACTCAACAACAACGTCGGTGCCTACTTCTGCGCCCTCTCTCGTTTGTAGCCATCTGACATCACTGAATTCGAGACGCCGACGTCGTCCTACAGCTTTCGTGAAGCCGCTCGCGGTGTCCCCTGTCTCGAAGCAGCCATTCCCCAGCCCCATCACGGAGGCACCCACCGACCTTGCCGGACCAACGCGCTACCTTCAGGCGTTGTCTTCTTCATACTGCTGTTGTCTTCTTCCTCTCGAGTCCATCGCCGACGCCCCTTCTCTACTGTTGAGGGCCCAGTAATCTTTCTCCTCCTCTACCACCATCGACAGCGCCTCATCCTACTATCGCCTCATCTCTCCCTGTCGCACCTGTCGCAGTTTCCCAGCCCTCTTGCCGGCGTGCAATTTCTTCATCCTTTGCTTCTCGGTGAAGAGAAGCAGCCTATTCCGCCATCAAGACCGACGCTGCTAAGCACATGTTACAGTTTCTCTGCCCTCTTTGACCGACACTGCCACGCACAATCCTCCTGGCCACTTTCTCCCATGACCGCCTGCCTCTGCCGAGATCTATCTTCCCTTCTGTTGGCAGCCACCTGCGTCAACAAAGGGGGAAGTCTACCTCAGCATCTATTCCTTGTTTATAAAGAGAGATCCAAAAGCAACCATTGGGCTGCTACCTTAGCCCCCTCTATCCGGCTAGATAATCCCCCTCTGTTACCTCCTCCTCTCAGTCATATCTCATTTTTCTTCTACGTCCTCGATGTCTTCTTCGTCGACCTCTACTTCACCAACTCTCCTCCCTGTAGGGAATGCTAGTGTCTCTTCTCATAAGGGTCTTATCTCTATCAATGTTGCTTCCTTCATTCCCTTTAAATTATCCAAAGACGATAACTATGTACCTTGGCATGACTCTTTTAATTGCCCATCAGCAATGATTCACATTCCAGGTGATTTGACCCCTATGCAAAACTTAGCTCATACACTTTGGTTACGCCAAGATCGTCTTATTCTTCAAGCCATTCAAGCTTCTATTGCTGGATCTATGGCCCCGCTTATCTCCTCTTGTACCACTGCTCCAAAAGCTTAGAATAAACTACAGACTACCTTAGCAAATCGCTCGCACACTCGCATGCTCGGGCTCCTCTCCAGACTTACGAAATTAAAACAAGAGGGAAGTACTGTTGCTGACTATCTGCAACATATAAAAATTATTATCGATGACCTAACTTTAATAGGTCACTTTCTCAATGATGAGGAAGTCCTCATCCATACACTTAATGGACTGAGCGATGAGTTTAAGGAATTGGCAATGACACTTCGAGCTCGTGACTCCCTAACCTCATTTGTAGAACTCTATGATAAGTTAACCGATTATGAGACATACCTGAAGCGTGATGACAGATTGGCAAGACCTCCCATCACAGCTCAGTTCCATAACAAATCCAAGAAAAGCAACAAATATAGTCAAAATACTCAAAAAGGTATAGCCACATTTCCTCCTGGTCCAGTGAACAATAATCAATCCTTGCCTTCTCCTCCATACTTCAACAAATATCAAGGTGACCTCTTCCAATCCCATCGCCCTGTTCATGTGCCTCAACAAGTCATTTGTCAATTGTGTGACAAAATCGGTCACATCACAAAAGTCTGTCGGTCTCGACCTCGACTTCCTACTCTTTCAAGATGGCCTCAATCAAATGTCATGACTACTCCAACTAATAGTCAATCAAATTGGATTATGAACTCCAGTGCTTCTCACTTCTGATCTCCAGAATCTGTCAATCCACAACAACTATGAAGGACCTGAAGATGTTGTCAACGGTGATGGTAAAGACATTCCTATCACGCACACTAGTTTGACTATACTTAACTCGCACACCAAACACAATCTTATTTCCGTTTCTCAATTTTGCAAACAAAATCATACATCTATTGAATTCTTTCCTGACTATTTTTTTGTTAAGGATCTGAACACGGGGGCATCCTTAGTCCAAGGCCTGAATAAAGATAATATTTACAAATGGCTGTCAGTCTTGCATCTCTCTAAGCCTATTACCAACTCTATAATTGATGCTTCGGCTGATGTGTGGTATCGACATCTTAGTCATCCTTGACCTTACATTCAACAAAAGTTACTTTCCCGCTATTCTTTTTTTACCTCTAAATCACGTAACTCAATTACTCACTGTGATGCATGTCTTAGCAATAAGAGTCATCAACTACCTTTTGATCCATCTACTATATCATGTTCAAAACCATTTGAAGTTATTTATACCGATGCTTGGGGCCCTACATCAATAGTTTCTTTTCATAAGTTTTTGATTTTATGTTATCTTTGTAGATTATTTTACCAAACATACATGGTTATATACTCTCCGTCATAAGTCTAAAGTTTCTATAGTCTTCACTAACTTTGGAAATTAGTTGAGAACTACTTTCAAACTACAATCAAAACTGTCTACTCTGATGGCAGAGGTGAATATCAAGCCCTCGTACCCCATTTGTCTGCTTGTGGTATTCAACATCTCAAGTCACCTCTATATATACCTCAACTAGTTGGTTCTGCTGAACGCAAACATAGACACATTATTGAAACTGGTTTAACACTCCTCCACCAAGCCGCCATGCCACCCACCTTCTGGTTAGTAGCTTTTCAAACTGCAGTCTACCTTATTAACCGTATGCAACTCCTATCTTGCAGTACCAATCACTATTTGAAAAGTTATTTCATAAATGTCCTAACCTACAAACACTTAAAATATTTGGTTGTTTGTGTTATCCGTGGTTATGTCCCTATGCCTCAAATAAGATACAACATAAATCTCGGTCTTGTGTTTTCATTGGGTACTCACTTGAGCACAATATCTTTCATTGCTATGATCCTCATACTAATAAAGTTTTTGTTTTTCGACATGTCAACTTTCTGGAGTCTACATTCCCCTTTCATAATCACAAGCCTCCTATCGTAATCATAGATTCATGTAATACAGTTTTGTCTCCCGAACCCTCTGAGCTATCTCCTCCAGAACCATAACCTTCTGTTACTCCTATCATGCAACTTTTACCTCCCTCTTCTTCACAAGTTCTCTTCATTTTTGAACCATTGCCCCTAACACCATAGACTTCACCTCCACAAGGAACTTCTGATGTCCCTTAACCTGACTCAACCCATGATGTTCCACCATCGCCTAATCCTATTACTGCCCCAAGCATCCTATGCACACTCGCTCCAAGAGTGGTCTTTTTAAACCACGATATATCCTTAACTTACATGTTAGCACTAAATCTTTGCCCGAGTCCACTGAACCAACCTCATTCAGTCAAGCTTAAAAATCTCCACATTGGTGTAAAGCTATGTGTGAGGAATATGATGCTATTATTCAAAATTCTACATAGATACTTACTCCTCCCTATTCCACACAAAACATCATTGGGTGTAAATGAGTATTTCGAATTAAGCGGAATCCTGATGGCTCAATTGCTCGATGTAAAGCACGTTTGGTGACTAATGGATTTCATCAAAGACCCAGTGTTGACTTCACCAAGACATTTAGTCCTATGGCTAAGTCTACCACAATCCGACTTATTATGAGTCTAGCAATCTCTAAAGGATGGTGTTTACACTAGTTAGATGTTAACAATGCCTTTTTACAAGGGAATCTCAGTGAAGATGTCTTTATGGAGCAACCACATGGTTTTATATGCCCGCAGTATCCATGACATGTCTGCAAACTCCAAAAATTCATTTACGACCTTCGTCAAGCTCTACGAGCCTAGTATACCGAACTTGGCCTATTCTTGTCCTCCATGGGTTTTATCAACTCTAAATCTGATGTCTCATTTTTTCTATGTCAACAACATGGAGGCAACATCTACCTTTTAGTCTATATTGATGACATTATTGTCACAGGTGACAATCCCATGTTAGTCCAAATGTTTATTAAGCAGTTGGCAGATAGATTTTCTCTAAAAGATCTTGGCAACTTAAGCTACTTTCTTGGCATTGAAGCTACATTTATATCTTCTGAACTTTTTCTCTCGTAGAGAAAGTATATTCAAGATCTGTTATCCAAAATAAATATGTAGGACGCTAAAACAGTTACTACTCCCTTATCTACAAGCGACTCACTAAAGTTATATGATGGTAGCTCTGCTACAGATCATACTCAATACCGACAGGTAGTTGACTCCTTACAATATCTATCTCTTACCTGTCTAGATGTCTCTTTTGTAATCAATAAGTTATCACAATTCATGCATCAGCTGTCTAGCTCACATTGGACTGTAGCCAAGCTCATTTTGCGATATCTCAAAGGAACCATCGATCATAGAATCTTTCTTCGAAAAAATTCTCCCATTCATCTTTATGCTTTTGCTAATACTAATTGGGTAGGCAATGTTGATGATCGAACTTCAACGTCGGGGTATCTTGTTTTCCTTGGTGCTAATCCTATTAGTTGGAGTTTCAAAAAGCAAAAGACAGTTGCTTGGTCTACAACTGAAGCTAAATACCGTGCCGTTGCCACTGTTGTTGTCGAACTCAATTGGATTACGAATCTTCTCAAAGAGCTTTACATAACCTCTGCTCTTACGCCTATCATTTATTGTGATAATATTGGTGCTACCTATCTCTATGTCAATCTGATCTTTCACTCCTGCATGAAGTATGTTGCTATCGACTTTCATTTTGTACGAGATCAAGTTGTCTGCCAGCAGCTTCAGGTTTTCCATGTGCATATGGCTGATCAACTAGCAGATTCACTTACGAAGCCTCTTGCTCGTAAAAACTTTTCCTTGCATCGCATAATAGCAAATCAAATCCTCAAAAATCATGATCCCCAATATCTCTCCCAAATCATATCCTAAAAATCTTATTTATTTGTTTAGATGATTCAATTCTCAAAATCTATCTCAAATAAGATCCCTAAAGATCCTATTTAAATATCTCAAAACATATATAATAGGTGTAAATTATGACTTCAGAAATCTTCAGCATCAATCTCCTCAATTCAACAATTCAATAGAGTCAACCAGCCAGCAAAGCATAGGGTTAAGGATTCACGACGGCAAAAATAAGGTCAGACCGAGCTGGTTGAGCAGCAGGAAGAGAATGGGAACTCGAATCCATGAATAAACAAATCAAAACTCAATTCCACGAATAATTTATATACTAATCTCTCTCTCTCTCTCTCTCTCTCTCTCTCCTTACGGAAGAATCGCTAGGAATTCAATGATTCAGTGAAAGCAGGCAGTGTTTTTAGCTTATTCGCTTCTATACCATATGCTCTATAAGAGAAATATTCAATTCTTTGAAGAGAGTCAACAAGCAGCAAGTGCAAAGTAAACTAGAGAGAGATCAGAAACTGTTCGTCATGAGGAAGCTTCTACTCACTGCAAAGGAATTGATTGACCAGTCAAACTAGAGAGAGATCAGAAACTGCAATATAAACTAGAGTTATCAGATGTAACATAACACACTCCTAAGATTATCTTCAAATATAATTATTCTTTATTCATCCTGCTTAATATGAATTATGATTCTATTTATACGATATAATAGTAACTATCTCATCTTACTATTTCACTCATGATTAACTACTATACTCACTAACTCTTAAATCATATGTAATTATCTTTACAACTTCTATCATTATTTCTAAAACTTATATAAATAGTTACAAAACTCGCAACAAACTCAACTTTGAATAGTTATTTCCATTCGCACGAGAGACTTTCTGCTTGCAGGTTCAGCTACCTATGTGTGTAATATATAAAGAAAAAAGTAATATTAGCCATGTATCTATGCAAGACTAGGCACCTTGAATTTGAACTGACCAAGATATCCGATTGCATATTATATATATATATATATATATATATATATATATATATATATATATATATATATATATATATATAACAAACAAATAAGCGTAATATAACTACTTCAATGTGATCCCATAAAAAAGATGGATAAAAAGCAGATTCAGGATTAAGTCCGGGTCGATCAGAGGATAGAGTAGACGCTTTTAATTTCGGGTTCAAGGCGGGTCTAGCAGTAGAATGGCCAGGTTCAGTTCCGGTGTAAACTCCAAGAATTGAATTATAAACTGAACTTGCAGACTTATACACAAGCAACAAACACGGATTCGAACTCTGTCACTTCACTCGTCTACTTGAAAGTTCATAACCGATTGATACTGCGACATATCCCATCTTTTGCTTCTTATAAGCCAACTCCTACACCAACAAAGACAGATACAACTCAAACATTAATTATGGATTATTGAGCACCACAGGCATAGAGTCTAATAGTAAATCAAGGAGACGCACTATCCCTTTTTGTTTTGTCGAACTCAACTTTATGAACTTACCTCAACTGAAACTTCCCACTTCTTATCCGTATGCAGATCCTGCTACTTACTCTCAACTTTCAGAATTCCATTCAATCTTTCAGATTTAACTTCTGATTCGCGAGTTTACTTTCCTCTTACTTTTCTCTTTCAGATTTAACTTCTGATTCGAGAGTCTTTGCAACAAGAAAGGGAATCCATCCGTGTTATCGACTCGAATCCTATATCAATTGAATAAAGAATGCTTAGGCGCAGGTCGGGTTCACTTAAAGTTGACTTTGGGGCAGAATAGAATCGAGTATACAGGCGTTGCAGTGTTTGGAACAAAAGAATCAACAAGTATAGGCAACGGAGCGCGCTGTGTGTACTAAAGGTTAACTGGAGTTTTTGTGGGGATCAGAATAAAGTAATCCACGACGTATTAAGAAGTTGATAGAATTTCAATAGGGTAATTAAGAATCGATCAATAAAACCTTATAAGATTATAATAAAACATCATCTACTCTATTTATTAAGATTGTAAAAAAACATTACATATTTATTTTTATTCTATAAAGATAAAATCTCATCTATTCTATTTATTAAGATTATAATAAAACATTATATATTTATTTTTATTCTATAAAGATGTACAATTATGATTTATTTTGAGACTTATGGTTTTATGATCGTCGCCCTTTTCAATTAACTGATTTGTTAGGATTTCTAACAGAGGGACATGACTTGTGTAGTCACTTAGGTCGTCACCCCCTTTATTTAGGTAAGGTGACTATAGGAAGGATAAGAAGAGAAATTCATTTAGGAAGTACCCTCAGGGCTAGGGTTTTGAGTCATATATAAGCTTGTAACCTCCATATCTTTTCAATAAGCAAGATCAATTCTATTTCAACTTTGTTGGCCAACTCTAGGAGGGAGGAATCCCTATAGTATTTTAAAGGTTAATCCCTCTTAAAGATCAAAATCTATATAACTCCTTCTGAAATTCTATCAGAAGAAACAGTATTGCCATTTACTCAAGAATCAACGGTGTGAAAGTGAAGGTATCATACAAACTCTTTTCTTCACTTCAAGTTGAGGAGAGGTTGGCAAAGTCATAAGTTTAGTATCTTACATTAAAAAAAAGATCATTAGCAGAAGCTAGAAGCTAGATTTAGATCTTGAAGCTATAATTAGGTCCGAGAGTTATGTTTGGGCAAGTTCAATTGCCTGTTTACGGCATAAGTGAGTTGGGGCAATCTTATAGATTTAATTCTTTGACTGCAATTAGATCTTCGGTGGTCAACTTAAGAAGCCTTAGCCACCAGCACTCGCTCGAATCTCTCTCTACGACAACACTAAAACAGGCAAGGCCGAAAGCATGGGCAGGGTTTAAGTCAAGGTAGAAAGGTGTTGGCGAAAAACTAAGTGCTAATGAGGTAAGTGAGCGGGTCTTTACTTTAAGAAGAGGGTTGACACGGAGCAGTGTTGCGGTTTAGTGTAATTCTTCATTGAGAGTAGAGAAGGTCGAGCAAGAGTAGGTAGAGAGAGCTCCTTTCTTGGCTAACCGAGTAGGGTAGTGGTTTAGTGAGGATGCAAGCACAAGTGATAGATGCAATTCCAATTCTGGAGTAGCGCCAGAGGTCAGTAAAAGAAAAGAATCACATACAGGAGTTGATGCATAGTGTGGTCTAAAGAATATAGTTAGCTTATAGAAAGAATATAGTGTAGCTTATAGATTCATTGAAATAGAACCTATCTCTTAGGTCACAGGCAAGAAAAGGATAGAGCAACCAAGCAACTATTTGCATTGAAAAGACACGGGATTGTTGGGTAGATGTTCCATATTCAGTCCATAACGGATTTTAGTGAAGCCCACAGTCTAAAACCTCACATATATTAACCTAAAACCTAGATTAAGTGGCAATGGTTGAGATTAAGAGAGTAGCGACGGCTGAAAACGTGGGAGAGAGAAAGCAGACTGCAGATTGACAGTAGAAGCCAGAAAATAAGAGATCCAGAAAAGGGAAGAAGACAAGGGCAGGAAAAGACTATTCTCAATCATTCAAATCTCAGGTTAGATCAGTTTGTAGTGGATTCTTACTGTGATCTCTTGGGAAGGTTTTGGATATTGTGCTTAGGATTATAGTCTTTGTATCCTTGAGATTCTCTTGTGGCTATTGCTTTGGGCTTGGGCAAGAAGCCTGAGATCTGTATATTCATTATTTTGATAGTGGATTTTCTCTGGCTTGTCCCGTTGTTTTTACCCTTCAAGTTGAAGGGGTTTTTCATGTAAATCTTGGTGTTCATCTGATTGTGATTTCTGTTTGATTCCGCTGTCTGCTAGTATTTGTTCATATACAAAGTTAATTCCTATTTTATTCCCATCAACTGGTATCAGAGTAGGGTTTTGGTAGTATTTAATCTTTTGTATCTGAACATGGAGACCGATAATATTTCTCGCATGATTAGTTTAAATGGAAATAATTGGATGATATGAAAACTAAGAATGAAAGATCTTTTGTATTGCAAAGATTTGTATGGACCTTTGCAAGGGGACAGTGCAAAGCCCACATCTATGACAGATGATGAGTGGAAGAGGTTAGATCGCAAAACAGTTGGCTTTATTCGACAATGGCTAGATGATAGTGTCTTTCACCATGTTTCTACTGAATGTTCTGCATACTCTCTTTGGAAAAAGTTAGAAAGTCTTTATGAAAGAAAAACGGCTAGCAACAAAGCTTTTCTGATCAGAAAACTTGTGAACTTGAAATATAAAGAGGGTACTTCTATTCCTGAGCATTTAAATGAAATGCAGAGTATTACTAACCAGTTATCCTCTATGAAAATGTCTCTTGATGATGAGTTGCAGGCATTGTTACTTCTCAGTTCTTTGCCAGAAAGTTGGGAGACAGTAGTAGTTTCTCTCAGTAATTCAGCACCAGATGGTATTGTCACCATGAGTCAAGTAACAAGCAGTTTATTGAATGAGGAGTTAAGGAGAAAATTCAACAACTTCTCAGATTGATTCACAAGCACTTGTCTCAAAGAACAGAGGAAGGTCAAAGTCAAAGGATAGAAGTGGTTCACGTGTGGGTAGAAGCAAGTCAAGGTCAAGGAAAGATATTGTTTGCTATAATTGTGGTGAGAAAGGACATTACAAGAATCAGTGCAAGCAACCTAAGAAGAACAAGAAAAGGGGGAAAGAAGTGAAGCATACAGAGTTAAAAGATAATATCACAGCTACAGTACAAGGTGGTGATTATTTGATTTTGTCTACTTCTGATGATATTTTTTCTTGTGTGTGTCAGGATCTCGAGTGGATAATTGACACAAGTGCTTCTTATCATGCTACACCACGGAGGGAGTTCTTTGCTATTTACAGGTATGAAAATTTTGGTGTTGTCAAGATAGACAACTATGACACAACAAACATCATTGGCATGAGAGATATTCATATAAAGACCAACCTTGATTGCAAGTTGGTACTTAAGGATGTGAGACATGTGGTTGACTTAAGATTGAATTTAATTTTAGTTGGAAGACTGGACGATGAAGACTTTGATGTCAGATTTCACAAAGGGCAGTGGAAGCTCAGTAAGGGTTCTCTTATTGTATCTAATGGGAAGAAATGTCATACATTGTATAGATTGCAGCCTAAAGCTTGTGGTGAGTAGTTGAATGCTACAGAGAAAGACTCCAGTATAGAGTTGTGGCATAGGCGACTAGGACACATGAGCGAGAAGGGGCTGCAAGAACTTTCCAAAAGAGAGGTATTGCCATACCTCAGAGGTACACGTTTGAACCCTTGTATTGATTGTTTGGTTGATAAACAACATAGAGTTTCTTTTGTTAGTCCTGCCTTATCTAGAAAAATACATGTCTTGGACCGTGTCTATACAGATGTGTGTGGTCCTTTGAGGATAAAAACTCCTAGTGGATCTGTTAATGTTCCTAGTATCAGTGGTGCACTTTATTTTATTACTTTTATAGATGACTTTTCCAAGAAAGTTTGGGCCTATGCTTTGAAGACTAAAGATCAGATTATTAATGTCTTCAAAGAGTTTCATGCCAGAGTTGAAAGGGAGACAGAAAGATAATTGAAATGTATAAGATCAGATAATGGTGGTGAGTACACAAGATTGTTTGATGATTATTGCAGGTCACATGACATCCAGCATGAGTTGACAGTCCCTGGTACGCCTTAGCATAATGCAATTGCAGAGAGGATGAACCGCACCATCATAGAAAAGATCAGATGTATGCTTTCACAAGCCAAGCTACCCAAAAGGTTTTGGGATGAGGCTTTGAGGACTGCAATTGATGTAATCAACTTATCACCATGTACAGCTCTAGATGGTGATGTTGCAGAGCATGTATGGTCAGGGAAAGATGTCTCCTATAGGCATTTAAGAGTGTTTGGTTGTCGTGCATTTGCACATGTTCCAAACAATGAAAGGTCCAAGCTGGATGGTAAGACAAAAGAGTGTATTTTTCTTGGTTACTCACATGATCAGTTTGGTTACAGGCTTTGGGGTCCAGAAAAGCAGAAGGTGTTCACAAACAGAGATGTTGTCTTCTTTGAGGATCAAACCATTGAGGATTTGAAGAAGGAGGCACCAACTAAGACTTCTGCAGAGGGATTTGTAGACTGTGACCCAGTTATTCCTCCAGTATATCAAGGTGATAGGGGAGATGTGCAGGATGATGGTGTAGAGCCAAATGTTGATCTACCTGCAGGACATGTTGAGCAAGAAGAAGAAAGAGAGCAAGTACCCACAGAACCTCAGTTAAGAAGATCTTCTAGACAACGTCAACCTTCCAGAAGATACTCTACAGATGAGTATGTGATGCTTACTGATGCAAGTGAACCAGAGAGTTACCGGGAAGCAGTTGAAAGTGAGCAGAAAAAGAAGTGGTTTATTGCTATGCAGGAAGAGATGGATTTTCTGCAGAAGAACCACACATATGATTTGGTGTAACTACCAGAGGGAAGTAAAGCCTTGAAGAACAAGTGGGTTTTCAGGTTGAAGACTCAAGAATATTGTTCTCAACCAAAGTATAAAGCTAGATTGGTTGTGAAAGGCTTTGGTCAAAAGAAAGGTATTGACTTTAAAGAAATTTTTTCTTCTGTTGTTAAAATGTCTTCTATCCGTGTTGCTCTTGGTATTGCTGCTAACCTAGACTTGGAGATTGAACAGTTAGATGTGAAAACAACTTTCCTTCATAGTGATTTGGAGAAGGAAATTTATATGGAGCAACCAGAAGGCTTCAAAGTCAAAGGTAAAGAAAATCTTGTCTGCAAGTTGAAGAAGAGCTTGTATGGGCTAAAGCAAGCTACAAGACAGTGGTATAAAAAGTTTGATTCATTTATGATTGAAAATAAATATAAAAGAACAGCTTCAGATTATTGTGTGTACATCAAACGGTTTGGTGAGGATTTTATTATTCTTTTACTTTATGTTGATGATATGCTTATCCTAAAAAAAGATATGTCTATGATTGACAGGTTACAGAAGGACCTGAGTGAATCTTTTGCAATGAAGGACATGAGGCCAGCAAAACAAATACTGGGCATGCAGATTTCTCGTGACAGAAGAAAGAGAAAGATTTGGTTGTCATACGAGAAATACATTGAGAAGGTATTAGATAGGTTCAGTATGAGTAATGCAAAGCCAGTTGGTTCTCCTCTTGTAGGTCACTTCAAGTTGTGCTCAGATCAGAGTCCGTCAAGTGATGAGGAGAAGGAGAAAATACAAAAGGTTCCTTATGCTTCAGCAGTTGAAATTTTAATATACGCAATTGTATGTACGAGGCCGGACATCACATATACAGTGGGTGTTACTAGTAGATTTCTTGCAAATCCAGGTAACGAGCATTGGGCAGCAGTGAAGTAGATTTTTAGATATCTCAGAGGAAGTTCTAAAGTTTGTTTAAGCTTTGGAGATGGACCACCTGTATTGACAGGTTACACAGATGCAGATATGGATAGAGATATTGACACAAGGAAGTCCACATCAGGTTTTGTACTTACTTTTGTAGGGGGAGCTGTGTCATGACAGTCCAGATTACAAAGGTGTATTGCTCTCTCCACCACAGAGGCAGAATATATTGCTGCTACAGAGGTTTGCAAAGAAATGTTATGGATGAAAGGATTCTTACAAGAATTGGGGCTGAAACAGGAAAACTATGTGGTGTATTGTGACAGCTAGAGTGTCATACATTTATGCAAGAACCCAACATTTCATTCCAAATCAAAGCATATAGATGTCAGATATCATTGGATCAGAAATGTGCTTGAAGAGAAGCAATTACAGCTTCATAAAATTCACACAGATGATAATGGGGCAGACATGTTGACAAAAGCTTTACCGAAAGAGAGACAGGAGATGTGTCGACAGTTGGTCGACATGGCTTCACATTGAGGAGTCATGAGACAGCCTCCCTTATGGGCTGAAGGGGGAGGTTGTTGGGCAGATATCCCAGATTCAGCCTATAATGGGCTTTAGTGAAGCCCACAATTCAAAACCTCACATATATTAATCTAAAACCTAGATTAAGTGGCAAGGGTTGAGATTAAGAGAGTAGCGGCGGCTGAAAACGTGGGAGAGAGAAAGCAGACTGCAGATTGACAGTAGAGGCTAGAAAACAAGAGATCCAGAAAAGGGAAGAAGACAAGGGCAGGAAAAGACTATTCTCAATCATTCAAATCTCAAGTTAGATCAGTTTGTAGTGGATTCTTACTGTGATCTCTTGGGAAGGTTTTGGATATTGTGCTTAGGATTATAGTCCTTGTATCCATGAGATTCTCTTGTGGCTATTGCTTTGGGCTTAGGCAAGAAGCCTGAGATCTGTATATTCATTATTTTGATAGTAGATTTTCTCTGGCTTGTCCCGTGGTTTTTACCCTTCGAGTTGAAGGGATTTTCCACGTAAATCTTGGTGTTCATCTGATTGTGATTTCTGTTTGATTCCGCTGTGTATGACACTCTGCTAGTATTTATTCGTATACAAAATTAATTCTTATTTTATTTTGATCAGGGGTTTAGCAAAAAAACAATGGTACCTAAAACAAAAGTTGAACTTACCTGAACAAGACGTACAGCTAGAGCACCCACACGAGAATATCTCTCAACCGACCCGAACCCATACTTCCCAAGCAATTCTCCACTTTACCTCACGCATTATGTTGTAGAGCCAGTACTACACTTCTGTCCTAAACTCTACTTAAAGTTCTTCTCCTGATCCTTATTTCTGTACTCCACTTTGCTTCTACCCATGTTTTCAACTTAATCGATGGAGCGGGCATTCGTTCGCTTCGAAAAAGATATAATTTTCTTTCTTCTTTTATTTCTCTATATAGGATTAAACAACTAGAACTGGATGGAACAGTCTATTCTGTAGCTTCTGAAACGGATCCTTCTCTTGCTTGAACAAAGAGAGGAGACTCGCATTCATTCGGCTTCTGGAACTCGACTTCATACTACTTCTGGTAGTACAGCTCTTTCTGTATCCCTACGTGAACATAAGAAAAGAGATTCGACTTCTTAATAAGATGACACTCGCACAGCTATATCTGTTGGGCCTGGACTATTTTTAGCTTCAAACTCAATATTGGATTCCTTCCTTTCACCCAAAGCATATCGAACTGTACTTGAAGTTACTTTCCTTCCCGCTGCGCTTGATGGTTCTCTTGGTTTTGCTGTTGCTTATTTTTCTTCTTTCATTTGCAACACAAGAACTGATTATTCAGATAAGTAGAATAATTAGTAGAGATAACTAAGAATACTTTAAATTTATAGTACCTTGGAATGAACCAAGAGTACTTATTTATATTGATTAAATGATAAAATATAAATATTTTAAAAGATCAAAATACCTATTTATATTGATTAAAGGATAAAATATAAATATTTCAAAACTAATTTAGATCTATCATTTATTTTGTTCTAACTAATTAAATCAATCCTAACTAATTGAATTAATCTTAACACACCCCCTTAATTCAAATAATTATAACTTTAAGTTGTTTTCGAAAAAAATAAAATTTTTCTTTTGCCAAAGATTTTGTGAAGATATCAGCAAGTTGTTCCTCAGTGTTGTAGTAGTTCATTTGAATCTCTTCTTTATCAATCAATTCAAAAATAAAATGATGTCGAACTTTAATATGTTTGGTACGCCCATGGAAGACAGAATTCTTTGTCATTGCAATAGTAGACTTGTTATCGTAATAGATTTTAGTTGGTCCATCTTGATTTTCTTGAAGATCTGCTAGAATTCTTCGAAGCAAAACTCTTTGACATGCTGTACTTGTAGCCGCAATATACTCTACCTCAGTGCTTGAGAGAGCAACACATTCTTGTTTTTTCGTTGTCCATGAAATCACACCTGAGCCAAGGCTGAAAACAAATCCTAAAGTACTTTTTCTATCAGTATACGAATATAACTTAAAATCTTTTACCTATTCATAATGAATGTCATAGTTGAGAGTCCCTCTGATATATCTAAGAACTTTTTTAGCTGCTCCAAAGTGATGCTTGCTAGGACTATGCATGAATCTGGATAACAAGTTAACTGTAAACATAATATCTGACCTTGAATGTGTGAGATACAGTAACCCTCCAATTAAACTTCTATATTGTTGCTCATTTGTTTTTTCAACTCCATCATCTAATATAAATTTATCATCTGTATTCATTAGAGTACTCACTGGCTTACAAGTTGACATATGAAATCTTTTTAACAAATCTTTAGTATATTTTTCTTGATACAAAAAAAAACTTATTTGCATCTTGAATAATTTCCATTCCCAAGAAATAGTGCAAAAGCCTCAGGTCAGTCATTTCAAATTCTAATGACATATTTTTCTTAAATTCGATAAGCATATCTGATGAGTTTCTAGTATAAATCATATTATCCACATATAAATAAACCATAAGAATCTTCGTACCTTGAATTCTTATATATAAAGTTGGCTCACTTAAACTTTTCTGAAAATTATGTTCAACATCATATCATTAATAATTTTTTTTACCAGATTTGGTGTTCACAACAATTGTTCCTTTTTCTTCTACTTGAATTTTGTTACCATTCCCCATCAGCACTGTAGATCTGACTAAGTCATCGAGTCTCTGAAATAAGCTTCCATCCCTTGTCATATGATTACTACATCTACTATCCAAAAATTATACAAATCTAGAATATTCTTCATCGGATTCTATAAAGAAAACATTCTCTTCATCTCTTTTGTCATCATTATTTTCCTCATAATAGTTTGTTTGATTCTTGTTCTAACAATTCTTTTCAAAATGTCCATATTTTCTACAATAAGAACATAGAGGAACATTTGGATTTTTATTTTTGTACCAATAATCTTTTTCAATATGCCCTATTTTTTTGGAACAAAAATATTTTTGAGTTTCTTTATTACCTTCATTTGATTGGCCTCGTCCTCTGTCATTTTGATCTCTCCCTTAAAATCTGGTTTCTGGATTTTTCTTCTATTCCTTTTTATGATCTATCTTCATTTTGAGAGCATGTTCTGAAACCTCATTTGAAGATCTGTTCACTTTGTGTTCATGAACTAAAAGAGAGCCCATTAATTCATCAATAGATAATATACTTGTATCTTTAGCTTCTTCTATGGCAGTAGAGATCATATCAAATTTTGAAGATAAACTTCGTAAAAAAATTTTCTATTACAGTTTGATTTTTTAGATTTTTATCATAAGACCTCATCTGATTCACAATAGAAGAAGCTTTTGAGAAGAAATCAGCAATCGATTCTAAATCTTTCATGATAAGTGTTTCAAATTCACGATGAAGAATTTTAAGCTTTGAAATTTTTACCTTTTCTATGCCTCCAAATACACTTTTTTAATATCTTCCATGCTTCTGTTGATGTTGTTGCCATCATGATTCTGAAAAATATGAAATCATCTATTGCTTGTTGTAACATATAAAGGGCTTCTACATCTCTTTGCATATTTTTATTCATCTGATCCTTTCGATCCTTAGTAATTTTAGGATCCTGCAGGTCATACTCAACAAATCATTCTCTACCAAATTTCACAATCCTTGTGAAATAAGTAAAGTTTTCATTTTAACAGTCCAAAATTGATAATTATCACCTTTGAAGATAAGAAGAAGCTAAGTAGGAACACTTACTATAAGGCTCGTCATCTTCTTTTTTTTTTTTTAGATCTACTAGTCTTTCCTTCCTTTTGACTAATGTATTCCTTTTGATTTTCTTTGAACCAGGCTCTTGTTGACTTTTCTACAGAACTTCAGGGAGAAGAAGAAAAGAATAATAGATAACACCAGGAGTACAGAGAACTTTCAATCAACGATCTGCAGTACCTTAGAATGAACTAAGAGTACCTATTTATATTGATTAAAGGATAAAGTATAAATATTTTAAAATATCAAAAAATCCATCGTAAATTCATCCTCATCTAAACTAATTTAGATCTATCATTTATTTTGTTATAACTAATTAAATCAATCCTAACTAATTGAATTAATCTTTAACATTAACTCCACAACCTGCTTGCTACTACGGGAAGGGAACGAGTGCCGAAATAAGCATAAGAATTGCCTGTTCGAGCAGTAGGATATTAAGCAGGATCATATGCAGTAGTACTAAAGGAAGCTACAATATGTTCTTAAAAGAGGAGAGTTATGGGCGAGTGTTGGCGACAAGAGAGGTTCCCGTGTTGAAGTATTAAGTGTAGTTTGGGTGTGAGTCTTGTCTACAAGTGAGTTGGCATCTATGAGAGAGGTTTATGTCAAGTAAAGTATACTTTTCTGACTTGTGTTTAGGTAAAGAAAAATCGTACTAGCTTTAAAGCAAAGAGAGAGAGTAAGGAGCAGGGTATTTACAAACTTGTATCTTTGGTGCTCGAAAATACATAATGGAAATTGATATGGTTTAGTTTCATGATCAACTGCTGAGGATTCAGGCGCAAGAAAGAGAAGATGAAATTCCAGTTTTATCGGTTAATGCAAGTTGACCACTAGAGGTCATCAAAAGGGTGGGTAGCCTAAAACAGTACTTCTACTAACGGAAGCAGTTCTAAAGGAAGGTCTTGGTAAAAGAAACCAAAGCATTATCTTAGAATACCGGTTTACTCTCTTATATACTAGGGCTCGAAATAGTTCTATACTAGGGCCAATGAGGAAATCAAATTCATTCTTTGTTGCGCTTATATTAGAGTCGATCAACAACTGGTGAAGCAAATGCGGTAAAGTAGGAAAGAACATGAAAATAAACTGAACTACATCGGAAGAGTATCAAGGAACAACACGAAAGAACCAAGTAAGGGCGGGGCCGGCTGTAGCTCTAAGTTTACGAAGGTTTCGCTCTAACTCTCAGTAATGACCTGAATGGCCTATTCCAGTAGTGATCGCCTCTCTTGTTGAGATTAATTCAGTTAGTTACGAATGAGTAGTTATAACAAAATAATTGATAGATCTAAATTAGTTAGATGAGGATGAGTCTGTTGAGATACAATAGATTTTTCTGGTATTTTAAATATTTGTATTTCATCCTTAATCAATATAAATAGGTACTCTTGGTTGATTCCAAGGTATTGCAGATTGAAAGTACTCCTAATTCTCTCTACTAGTTCTTCTACTCTTCTCTGAAGTTCTGCAGAAAAGCCAACAGTGGTATCAGAGCCAAGTTCAAAGAAGATCATCAGGAGTACGTCAGTAAAAGGAAGAGAAAGCTAGTAGATCCAGAAAAAAACAAACAAGAAGATGACAAGTATTGGAGTAAGTGTTCCTAATCAACTTCTTCATATTCTAAAAAGTGACAATTATCAGTTTTGGGCTATTAAGATGAAAACTCTCCTTATTTCACAAAGATTATGAAATTTGGTAGAGAATTATTTTATTGAATATGATCTACAGGATCCTAAAATTACTAAGGATCAAAAAGATCATATGAATGAGAATAGGCAGAAAGATGCAAAAGCTCTATATATGCTACAATAAGCAATAGACGATTTTCTATTTCCCCGAATCATGATGGCATCAACATCAACAGAAGCCTGGAAGATATTAAAATGTGTGTTTGGAGACACAGAGAAGGTAAAAATTTCAAAGCTTCAAATTCTTCGTCGTGAGTTTGAAACTCATATAATGAAAGATTCAGAATCGATCACTGATTTTTTTTTCAAAAGTTTCTTTTATTGTGAATCAAATGAGATCGTACGGTGAAAACCTAAAAGATCAAATTATAGTAGAAAAAGTTTTGCGAAGTTTATCACCGAAATTTGATATGGTTTCTACTGCTATAGAAGAAGCTAAAGATACCAACATCTTATCTATTGATAAATTAATGGGTTCTCTTTTAGTTTATGAACAAAAAGTGAACAGATCTTCAGATGAGATTTCAGAACATGTTCTCCAAATGAAGATAAATAAAAAAAAGGAACAGAAGAAAATTTCAGAAACCAGATCTCAAGGGAGAGATCAAAATGGCAGAGGAAGAGGTCGATCAAACGAAGGTAATAAAGAAACTCGACAATGCTTTTGTTGCAAAATAATAGGACATATTGAAAGAGATTGCTGGTATAAAAATAAAAATCAAAATGTTCCTCTTTGCTCTTACTGTAAAAAAATATGGACATCTTGAAAAAGATTACTAGAACAAAAATCAGACAAATTATCATGAGGAAAATAATAGTGAAGAAATGAATGAAGAAAATATTCTCTTTATAGCATCTAATGAAGAATATTCTAGTTCTGTATGGTTTTTGGATAGTGGATGTAGTAATCATATGACAGGGGATAGAAGCTTATTTCAGAGACTCGATGACTCAGTCAGATCTACAGTGCTGATGGGGAATGGCAACAAAATTCAAGTGGAAGGAAAATGAACAATTGCTGTGAACACCAAATCTGGTAAAAAAACTATTAATGATGTGATGTTTATTCCTGGTTTAAAACAGAATCTCATTAGTGTAGGACAACTGATGAGAAAAGAATATTATATTATTTTTTATGATGAAAAATATTTGATTCATGAAAAGAAAATTGGTAAATTAGTAGCAATAGTAAGGATGACAAAAAATAAAATGTTTCCCTTAGTACTTTCAGATTTCTCCTTATATGCATTCGTTGCTACTACTACTGATGAATCAACACTGTGGCATAAAAGATATGGTCATCTGAATTATGATGGACTAGAACTATTAAATCAAAAAAATATGGTAGTTGGATTGCCTGAAATTAAAAATAAAGATACAGTTTGTGAATCCTGTATTTATGGAAAAAAACATAGAAATACATTTCAAATAAGTCATTCTTGGAGAGCAAAAAATCGATTAGAACTTGTGCATGCAGATATTTATGGGCCTATGAAAACTATCTCAAAAGGTGGAAGTAGATATTTTATGTTATTTACAATGATTGTACAAGAATGATGTGGGTATATTTTCTCAAAGAAAAGACTGAGGTTTTTCAAGTTTTTAAAAATTTTAAAGTATTTGTTGAAAAACAAAGTGGTTGTTTTATTAAGACTCTACGTACTGATAGAGGGGGTGAATTCACTTCCAAAGATTTTTTTAATTTTTGTAAGAATACAGACATTCATAGGGAACTCACTACAAGCTATACCCCCTAACAAAATGGAGTGGCAGAGTGGAAAAATAGAGTGGTGTTGAGACTGCTAGATGTATGCTTAAAGAAAAAATAATACCAAAGGAGTTTTAGGCAGAAGCTGTGAATACATCGGTGTATTTACTAAATCATTTTCCTACCAAAGCAGTACAAGGAAAAATACCTTATGAAGCATGGTTAAACAGAAAGACAGAAGTAAGTCATTTAAAAGTATTTGGTTGTGTTGCTTACTACATATTCCTGTTGAAAAAAGAAGTAAACTTGATGAGAAAAGTATTAAATGCATATTTGTTGGGTATAGTAATGAGACAAAAGGTTTTAGACTTTTTGATCCTACAACAAAAAAAATAATTATAACTTGTGATGTTATTTTTAATGAAGAAGAAGCTTGGAACTCTGAAGCAACTGAAACAACAATATCTATAGAAGAAGTAGACAAAACAGGTGATTCATTGCATATTAATACCTCATCTGACTCTTCTCGTATTTTGAATGACTCAAATGAATCCAATGATACTGAATCACCTCCACGAAAATTTCGTAGTATTTCAGAAATATATCAATCTGGTGATTTTGCATGTCTTGCATTCGAACCTACTTGTTTTAAAGTTGCAGCTCAGAAAGAAGAATGGGTACAAGCAATGAATGATGAGTTACAAGCTATAGAAAAAAATAAGACTTGAGAATTGGTAAATTTGCCTCCAGGAAAAAAAGCAATTGGACTTAAATGGGTGTACAAGTCAAAATTTAATGCTGATGGCTCGTTGCAAAAACATAAAGCCCGCTTGGTTGCCAAACGATATACTCAAATTTCAGGTATTGATTTCTCAGAAACTTTTTCTCCAATTGCCAGAATTGAGACAATTAGAATTATATTAGCATTGGCGGCTCAAAAAAAATGGCAGGTTTATCAATTTGATGTTAAATCAGCATTCCTGAATGGAAAATTGCAAGAGGAAGTTTATGTTAAGCAGCCCGAAGGATTTAAAATTAGAGGATCAGAAGATAAAGTATACAAATTAGACAAAACATTATATGGCTTAAAACAAGCACCAAGAGCATGGTATAGTCGAATTGACAATTATTTTCTTCAGCATAACTTTCAGAAAAGTTTAAGTGAGCCAACTTTATATATAAGAATTCAATGTATGAAGATTCTTATGGTTTGTTTATATGTGGATGATATGATTTATACTGGAAACTCATCAGATATGCTTATTGAATTTAAGAAAAATATGACATTAGAATTTGAAATGACTGACCTAGGGCTTATACACTATTTCTTGGGAATGGAAATTATTCAAGATGCAGATGAAATTTTTTTTGTGCCAAGAAAAATATGCTAAAGATTTGTTAAAAAGATTTCATATGTCAACTTGTAAGCCAGTGAGTACTCCAATGAATACAGATGATAAATTTATTTCAGATGATGGAGTGGAAAAAATAAATGAGCAACAATATAGAAGTCTAATTGGAGGGTTGATGTATCTCACACACTCAAGGCCAGATATTATGTTTACAGTTAACTTGTTATCCAGATTCATGCAGAGTCCTAGCAAGCATCACTTTGGAGCAGCTAAAAGAGTTCTTAGATATATCAGAGGGACTCTCAATTATGGCATTCGTTATGAACATGTAAAAGATTTTAAGTTATATTCGTATACTGATAGTGATTGGGCTGGTTGTGTAGATGATAGAAAAAGTACTTCAGGATTTGTTTTCAACCTTGGCTCAGGTGTAATTTCATGGACAACAAAAAAACAAGAGTGTGTTGCTTTCTCAAGCACTGAGGCAGAGTATGTTGCGGCCACAAGTGCAGCATGTCAAACAGTTTGGCTTCGAAGAATTCTAGCATATCTTCAAGAAAATTAAGATGGACCAACTAAAATCTATTGCGATAACAAGTCTGCTATTGCAATGACAAAGAATCCTGTCTTCCATGGGCGTACCAAACATATTGAAGTCCGACATCATTTTATTCATGAATTGGTTGATAAAGCAGAGATTCAAGTGGACTACTGCAACACCGAGGAACAACTTGATGATATCTTCACAAAAGTTTTGGCAAAAGAAAATTTTTATTTTTTCCGAAAAAACTTAAAGTTATAACTAATTGAATTAAGGGGGTGTGTTGAGATTAATTCAGTTAGTTATGATTGAGTAGTTATAACAAAATAACTGATAGATCTAAATTAGTTAGATGAGGATGAGTCTGTTGAGATACAATATATTTTTTTGGTATTTTAAATATTTATATTTCATCCTTAATCAATATTAATAAGTACTCTTGGTTCATTCCAAGATACTGCAGATTGAAAGTACTCCTAATTCTCTCTATTAGTCCTTCTACTCTTCTCTGAAGTTCTGCAGAAAAGCCAACATCTGTAACGTTACTTGTTGCCTTTTTTTTTCGGATTATAGGCTTAGCTCCAGTTAGCGCCCCGATATCAAATATAATAAGTAGTAGAAAGTCCAGCGGCAAGCGTGTAATCCGCAAGTTATGTTCTTATTTTTAGAGTTCGAGCTCAGGTCTCTGTCTATGTTGGGAGTTCGGTTGAAAGACGAGTTCGCCTATTATTTAAGTTAAGGTAGGAATTTCGAATTCATTGAGTCCTTTGTTGATGCTAGTTGGAGCGAGTATAAAGAATAAGATCTCAAATTAATCGAGCCGACCTGATTCTGATTGATTGCCCTTTAAACTATACCTTCAGTTTTATTATTGCCTTCTTATAAGCCCTTGGTCGAGTTCGGGTGCTTGTTAAGTCTTAAGTCTACGAGCTTAGTTCTTGGCGCTTGCAGACTTATAACAAGGGGCTACGCTACGAGCTCAATTATTGGCCTTATACCTTTACTTTGCCTGGAGCACGGATTGTTTTCCAATGGGCTTGAGTTGGGGTCGAAGAAAGTAATCAAAATCAAACAGGAAACAAGCTACTAGTGAAATTAAAACAAAATAAAGAAAAAGGAAGAGATGCGTTGTGCCTGTCTTTACTGACAAATCTATATGATGTTGCAAGTCCAGTTTTTGCAGGGTAGAAGATTATTTGACTACTGGCAAGTAAGCGCTAAGTTACATTCCAGCATAATAGAGATCATGCACAGAGGCCCTACAACATAATGCTAGAGGTTTCTTCTGATGGAAATAAAATAAAAATTAATTTTGTATACCAACAAATACTAGCAGATCATCATACACAGTGGAATCAAACAGAAATCACAATCAGATGAATACCAAGATTTACGTGAAAAACCCCTTCAACTCGAAGGGTAAAAACCATGAGACAAGCCAGAGAAAATTCACTATCAAAATAATGAATATACAGATCTCAAGCTTCTTGCCCAAGCCCAAAGCAATAGCCACAAGAGAATCACAGGGATACAAGGACTATAATCCTAAGCACAATATCCAAAACCTTCCCAAGAGATCACAGTAAGAATCCACTGCAAACTGATCTAACCTGATATTTGAATGATTGAGAATAGTCTTTTCTTGCCCTTGTCTTCTTCCCTTTCTTGGATCTCTTATTTTTTGGCCTCTACTGTCAATCTGCAGTCTTCTTTCTCTCTCCCACGTTTCCAGCGGCCGCTGCTCTCTTAATCTCAACCCTAGCCACCTAATCTAGGTTTTAGGTTAATATAAATGAGGTTCTGGGCTGTGGGCTTCACTAAAGCCCATTATGGGCTGAATCTGGGCCATCTACCCAACAACCTCCCCCTTCAGCCCATAAGGGAGGCTATCTCATGACTCCTCAATGTGAAGCCATGCCGACCAGCTGTCGGCACATCTCCTGTTTCTCTTTTTCTGCTCACTTTCAACTGCTTCCTGGTAACTTCTGGTTCACCTGCATCAGTAAGCATCACATACTCATTTGTAGGGTATCTTCTGGAAGGTTGACGTGGTCTAGAAGATCTTCTTAACTGAGGTTCTGTGGGAACTTGCTCTCTTTCTTCTTTTTGCTTAACATGTCCTGCAGGTAGATCAACATCTGACTCTGCACCATCTTCCTGCACATCTCCCTCATCACCCTGATATACTGGAGGAATAACTGGGTCACAGTCTGCAAATCCCTCTACAGAAGTCTTAGCTGGTGCATCCTTCTTCAAATCCTCAATGGTTGATCCTCAAAGAAAATAATATCTCTGCCTCTGAACACCTTTTGCTTTTCTAGATCCCAAACCCTGTAACCAAACTGATCATGTGAGTAACCAAGAAAAATATACTCTTTTGTCTTACCATCCAGCTTGGACCTTTCATTGTTTGGAACATGTGCAAATGCACGATAACCAAACACTCTTAAATGCCTATAGGAGACATCTTTCCCTGACCATACATGCTCTACAACATCACCATATAGAGCTGTACATGGTGATAAGTTGATTACATCAACTGCAGTCCTCAAAGCCTCATCCCAAAACCTTTTGGGTAGCTTGGCCTGCGAAAGCATACATCTGATCTTTTCCATGATGGTGCGATTCATCCTCTCTGCAATTGCATTATGCTGAGGCATACCAGGGACTGTCAACTCATGATGGATGTCATGTGACCTGCAATAATCATTAAACAATCCTATGTGCCCATCATTATCTGATCTTATACATTTCAATTATCTTTCTGTCTCCCTTTCAACTCTGGCATGAAACTCTTTGAAGACATTAATAACTTGATCTTTAGTCTTCAAAGCATAGGCCCAAACTTTCCTGAAAAAGTTATCTATAAAAGTAACAAAATAAAGTGCACCACTGATACTAGGAACATTAACTTTCCTGAAAAAGTTATCTATAAAAGTATCTGTATAGACACGATCCAAGGCATGTATTTTTCTAGATAAGGCATGACTAACAAAAGAAACTCTATGTTGTTTACCAGCCAAATAATCAATACAAGGGTTCAAACGTGTACCTCAGAGGGATGACAATACATCTCTTTTGGAAAGTTCTTGCAGCCCCTTCTCGCTCATGTGTCCTAGTCGCCTATGCCACAACTCCATGCTGGAGTCTTTCTTTGTAGCATTCAATTGCTCATCACAAGCTTTAGCCTACAATCTGTATAATGTATGACATTTCTTCCCATTAGCTATAATAAGAGAACCCTTACTGAGCTTCCACTGCCCTCTATGAAATATGACATCAAAGTCTTCATCGTCCAACCTTCCAACTGAAATTAAATTTAGTCTAAAGTCAACCACATGCCTCACATCCTTAAGTACCAACTTGCAACCAAGGTTGGTCTTTATATGGATATCTCTCATGCCAATGATGTTTGCTGTGCTATAGTTGCCCATCTTGACAACACCAAAATTTCCAGACCTGTAAATAGCAAAGAACTCCCTCCGTGGTGTAGCATGATAAGAAGCACATGTGTCAATTATCCGCTCGAGATCCTGGCATACACAAGAAAAAATATCATCGGAAGTAGACAAAATCAAATAATCACTACCTTGTACTGTAGCTGTGATATTCTCTTTTGACTTTGTATGCTCCACTTCTTTCCTCCTTTTCTTGTTCTTCGTAGGTTGCTTGCACTGATTCTTGTAATGTCCTTTCTCACCATAAATGTAGCAAATAATATCTTTCCTTGACCTTGACTTGCTTCTACCCATACGTAAACCACTTCTATCCTTTGACTTTGACCTTCCTCTGTTCTCTGAGATAAGTGCTTGTGAATCAATATGAGAAGTTGCTGAATTCTTTCTCCTTAACTCCTCATTCAACAAACTGCTTGTTACTTAACTCATGGTGACAATACCATTTGGTGCCGAATTACTGAGGGAAACCACCAGTGTCTCCCAACTTTCTAGCAAAGAATTGAGAAATAACAATGTCTGCAACTCATCATCAAGAGACATTTTCATAGAGGATAACTGGTTAGTAATACTCTATATTTCATTCAAATGCTCAGGAATAGAAGTACCATCTTTATATTTCAAGTTCACAAGTTTTCTGATCAGAAAAGCTTTGTTGCTAGCCGTTTTTCTTTCATAAAGACATTCTAACTTTTTCCAAAGAGAGTAAGCAGAACATTCAGTAAAAACATGGTGAAAGACATTATCATCTAGCCATTGTCGAATAAAGCCAACTATTTTTCGATCTAACATCTTCCACTCATCATCTGTTATAGATATGAGCTTTGCACCGTCCCCTTGCAAAGGTTCATACAAATCTTTGCAATACAAAAGATCCTCCATTCTTGGTTTTCATATCATCCAATTATTTCCATTTAAACTAATCATGCGAGAAATATTACCGGCCTCCATGTTCAGATACAAAAGATTAAATACCACCAAAACCCTGCTCTGATACCAGTTGATGGGAATAAAATAAGAATCAACTTTGTATACGAATAAATACTAGCAGACTGTCACACACAGCGGAATCAAACAGAAATCACAATCAGATGAACACAAAGATTTACGTGGAAAACCCCTTTAACTCGAAGGGTAAAAACCACAGGACAAGTCAGAGAAAATCCACTATCAAAATAATGAATATACAGATCTCAAGCTTCTTGCCCAAGCCCAAAGCAATAGCCACAAGAGAATCACAGGGATACAAGGACTATAATCCTAAGAACAATATCCAAAACCTTCCCAAGAGATCACAGTAAGAATTCACTGGAAACTGATCTAACCTGAGATTTGAATGATTGAAAATAGTCTTTTCTTGCCCTTGTCTTCTTCCCTTTCCTGGATCTCTTATTTTCTGCCTATACTATCAATCTACAGTCTTCTTTCTCTCTCCCACGTTTTCAACCGCCCGCGCTCTCTTAATCTCAACCCTAACCATCTAATTTAGGTTTTAGATTAATATAAGTGAGGTTCTGGGTTATGAATTTCATTAAAGTCCATTATGAATTGAATCTGGATCATCTGTCCAACATCTTCCGGCTTGAATAAAGGTAACTTGAGTTGAGTTAGTCGTTGGACTGTATTGTCGGTAAAGAAAATTCTGTTCTTTGCACAAGAATGATTTCTTGTGAGCACAGCAAGCAAGCAAGGGAAAAACAGAATGATTTCTTTAACTTGACAGACGGTGCAATAAGAGAAGAGAGTACTTTAGAGCAATGGTGCAATGATATAGAACTTTCAAGCAAAGAAGGGGCGCTAAGAGAAGAGAGGTAGGTTGGCTGTTTGTCTTATCGGTAAAGTTTTGAAAGGGAACCTCTAAATAAGGATGTTTGTTGAGCATAGATAATTTGGTAATAAGAATAATAAGGATTAGATTAGAGTAATAATAATGCCTTTCAATGTTAGGTTATTAGATGCGCTATAGGATTACCCTTATTTTAATTATGAATTTAGATGCGCTTACGTGAGCCCTTGTAAAGAATATAGTAAATACCCTGCGTTCCCTCCTACTGAGGATACAGCTACACCACTTGCAACTTCAACTCTCAAGTCATATATTTTGATTAAATGGAATTTTGATAAGTAAAACACATGGGATAGGAACCTCGTAAAGAGACTTGTTTTTTTCTACTTTAAACATGAGAACCTCTCTCAACTGATTGACAAGAACTTGAATAGCAGACAAAGCTCGAACTCAAGAATTGTAGTTTCATCTTGAGAGCACAGAAGATAAGATTCTATCTCTGGTCCGACTTGAAGTGAATTATTGAATGTAATATCCAACTTATCGAGCACATAGTATAGAATTAAGTTACCTTGCTCCTTCCTAGGCTTTCGCCGAACTATCCTTTCCTCGCACACAGCATCTTCCGGCAAAGGTAATAAATACTACTTTTTGCAATTTTACCGAACAAGCAAGGGTATAAAGTCCAGTAGCAAGTGGTTCTACCAGAGAATCAGCAGGATAAGTTTTAAGATCATATGCCTGAGAAGCAGAAAGTGAGTCGATTCGATCATATGAATCAGCAGGAGAAGAGTATTGAGTATAGATCTCGGAAATAAGAATAAGAAGAGGATTTATTTATCTATGCAAAGTGGAGTTGTTGATTTGACTGTTTGAGTTGAATCATGCAGTTCATAACTAAAAGTAGAGAAAGGTTGGTTGGAAGTGAAAGTTACGTGATAAAGTCTGCTGCCCGCGCTAAGTAAGCTGCAAGATAGATATGGAAAAGGGGAAAGTTGTATAGTTCAGGTGTTGTCGACTAGAATTTTTGGGAAGTAGCAACTAAACTATAAAAATAGAATACTATAATATAATTTAATTGATGAAAACTCTTTTAATAAAAAGATAATATAATATTAAATATGAGACAATCAACTACTCTGCTTTTGATTCATAAACTAATGTCTTAATTATAGGACATAATAATAACTATCTCAATCCATTACTTCACCTTATTATCTCACTATCTCGTTCATGATTAGTCACTAACTCCTAAACATGAGCCACTACCTCCATAATTCCTATACATATTAACTACCTATGTAACTAGCATGAATCAATTCTCAACACTCCCTTTTGATTCGTAGTTATATATATCGATTTGAGACATGACATAGATATGCTTCTAAACTGGAAGTGACTTGGTGAGAATATCTACAACTTGTTCATCCGTGCCACAATACTTCATGTTATGGCTCCACTTGCTACAAGATCTCAGATAAAATGATAGCATATCTCGGTATGTTTCATTCTTCCACGAAATGATGGATTCTTCATCATTGTAATTGTGGCTTTGTTATCAAAAAATATTTATGTTACTGCTTTTTGTTTCGATATATCTATTAACTCCCAGGTTTCATTCTTCTCAATTGATTTAATTTCCTCCTTCATTGTTTTTCATCATTTCTCTTTTTCAACTGCTTCCTTCAAATTTATAGGATTTGAAATAAATAAAGCAAATATTGAATTTTACATCTCTATTAGTGATCTAAACCTTCTTGGAGGGGTTTCTTTCATCTAAGGAATCATTTGCTGAATTTGAATTGCTACTAAGTAAGATTGACGATGATCTTATTAGAGCATGATCTATCACTTGATTCGGTGGAGTGACTAGTTCTGCTAGAATACAAATTTGTGTTTCACCTTCATCGATCTATTAACTTGCTCTTTCATCAAACATAATATTTCTGTTAATAATAACTTTGCGACTAATAGGATTATATAATTGATATATTTTTTATTGTAAGGAATAACCAATTAAGATATATTTTTCAAATTTTCCATTAAGCTTATGATGATTTTATGAATTTACCAAAGCATACGCAATACAACAAAAAAATTCTTAGATGGCTTACACTTGGCTTTATAGCGTACCAAGCCTCAAAAGGAGTTTGATTCATAACAACCTTTGTCGGTAAAATATTTAGCAAATAAACTACTATTGTAACTACTTCTGCCCAAAACTGATTTGGAAGATATTTTTTTAAGCAAACTTATTGCCATTTTGATAATAGTTCGATTCTTTATTCAGCTACACCATTTTGCTCTGGTGTATATGGTGTTGTTAATTCCCTACGAATATAATTTTCTTCACATATCACTTATATCTGTTCGAAGTATCTTTATGTATCTACCACTTCGCCTTTCTATATGTGCCTTGAATTTTTAAAAGCTATCAAATGCTTCATATTTTAATTCTATAAAATATATCCAACTCATGCGGCTATAGTCATCAGTAAATAATAGAAAATATTGACTTCCCCCAAATGATTTTATATTCATAGGTCTACATAAGTCAACATGAATTAATTAAAGACAATTAGATGCTCTTTATAATTTTCCAATAGGAAATTATTTCTTACTTTGTTTATTATAAACGTCTTCTTCACATACATCAAGTATATTAATTTTAAGCAATTTGTAAACTATTTCTTTTTAATTTAACAACCTTAAACCCTTAATTTTAAAATATCCATATCTCAAATGCCATAAATTTGTCTTCATTCTATTAATTTACAACAAGAGCATGTTTCTCAATATTTGAAACATCAATTGGAAATATCTTATTTTGAGTCATGCAAATATTTGTTATATTCAAATCAAATTTTTTATCTTTAATAGTGCATGACTATCATTAAATATAACTGAATATTCAGTATTTATCAATTGTCCAACACTCAACAAGTTATATGATAAATTAGAAACATAGAAAACATTATCAAAGTGTTTTCACTTCCCTTCTTTTGTCTTCACTTTAGTTGTTCCTTTTCCTTCCACTTAGATTTGTTTGTTATCTCCAAGTTTAACTTTTAACTTGTTAGTCTCGTCAACATCTCTGAATATTGATTTTATGTCTGACATATGATTAGAATATCCACTATCCGAAAACTAAATATCATTTGAGATATCATTAACTTATGAATAAGTCATAAACAACTTACTATTATCTTCATTTTTCTCCACATTGCTTGCTTGCTTTTTTCTTTTCCAGCAATCTGCCTTTATATGACCAAACTTTTTATAATAGTGACATTGAATTTCGCTCTTGTAGTTTTTTTTTATCATAGTTTGATTGCTTTTGTTTATCATGCTCATCAAAGTGTATCTTCCTCTTTCATTTCCTCCACCACGAAATCCTCCTCTGCTATGTCCTCTTTCTGTTGATTTTTTGTCTTCTTTTGAAGTAGAAGACTCTCCCCCATTAACCTAAAATATTTTTTCTTCACTTTTTTCAAGTGACCTGTTCAACCTTGCTTCATGTGTTTACAAGTAACTCATTAGTTCATTAAATGAATAAGTAGATAAGTCTTTTGACTCCTTAATTACGATAAAAACATGATCAAATTTCAGAATTAAACTTTTCAAAACTTTTACAATAATTATTTTATCATGAAGATGTTCACCATATGATTTCATTTGACTAACAATTTTAGTCACTCGAGAAAAAAAATCTTGCATCGATTCATTATTTTTTATAAATAAAATTTTAAGCTCACGACGAAATGTTTGAAGTTTTATCGTAATCACCCTCGATGAGCCTTGAAATTCATGTTGAAGTACCAACCAAACTTGTCTTGAGGTTGTCGCTACTGTAATTCTTGAGAAGATTGTCTCATGTACAGCTTGTTGAATGAAGAACAATGTCAGTCCTTCTTCTATTCTCTCTTAACCTGGTTTCTTCATCTGAAGCTGCATATCTATTCTCTATCAAGTCTTAAAGATCTTGAGATTTAAATAAATTTTTCATCTTGACACTCCAAAATTCATGGCATTTATTGTAATCACCCTCGATGAGCCTTGAAATTCATTTTGAAGTACTAACTAAACTTGTCTTGAGGTTGTCGCTACTGTAATTCTTGAGAAGATTGTCTCATGTACAGCTTGTTAAATGAAGAACAATGTCAGTCCTTCTTTCTATTCTCTCTCAACCTAGTTTCTTTATCTGAATCTGCAAATTCATTCTCTATTAAGTCTCAAAGATCTTGAGACTTGAACAAAGTTTTCATTTTAACACTCCAAAATTCATAGCATTTATCGTAATCACTTTCGATGAGGTTTGAAATTCATTTTGAAGTACCAACCAAACTTGTCTTTAGGTTGTCGCTACAGTAATTCCTCAACCTGATTTCTTCATTTGAATCTGCATATCCATTCTCTATCAAGTCTCAAAGATCTTGAGACTTGAACAAAACTTTCATATTGACACTCCAAAATTCATAGCATTTGTCCTAGAAAATGGGAATAAGGGGTTGAGACACAGAATTACCATTAAAAGCCATAATGCCCAATTAAGATTGAAACACAGCTCTAATACCATAAATGTTGAAGGAGCAAGGAAAGGATAAAAATAGAATATTACGATGCAATTAACGAAAACACTTTAAATCAATAAAACGACATAGTATTAAACATGAGGCAATAAAACACTTACAAGATTATTTCTTAATTGAATCACTCTCTGCTCACTTGCTTCATGAACTGAGGTTATATTTATAGGACATAATAATAACTATCTTAATCTACTACTTCACCCCACTATTTCACTATCTCACCCATTAGTAGCCATTACTCCCACTAACTCCTAAACATGAGCCACTACCTCCACAACTCCTATACATATTAACTAATTATATAACTATCATGAATCAATTATTAACAGAAAATTCTCTAATTTACGCTTAACCGACTCAGGTGCAAGGGTCCATGTTTTCAACACAAAATACACTTGATAAAAGTTGCGGAGGTTGGTTGTCGTATACGAAATAATAGAGTTGCTTTGAACAAGTCAGATGTTAGGCTCAAATGCATTAGTCGGGCAGTTTCTTAGTTTCAATGTAGGATTCCACATAATTAGAGTTTACCCCCAAAACGAACTGTAATAACAGTTGCTGCCGCCACGAAGACAGGACCCATAAACACATAACAAATTCTCAACTTCTTATTTGTTCTTACTTCTTAAAAATACAAGAACTGTTATAACTTCGTTATGACTCAGATACTTGCTGCCGCCATAAACACATAACAAATAATAATTGGTTATAACTCCCTTATTTGTTGCTGCCACACAACGGCTTGTGCCGTTGCTTGCCTAGTCATTGTTTTTTACGTCTAGGCCTTGTGGACTTGAAAGAAGTCAAAATGCCTTATTTCTAACTATACTTTAATATATGATGAGTAGTGGTCAAAGCAAGTAATTGTTGGTTCTAAAAGTCGAGTTGACGTATGAAGAAAGGGGTAATTGTATGGATCTTGCTAATTATTGATAAAGAAGGTTAAGTCAGCGGTAAGTAAATAAGTATCATATCTTGGAGTGCGAGTAAAGGCTAAGTCAGGTCATCTGCAAGTGGAAAGTAGAGTTTTGCAAAATCAAACAAGAAATCAAACAAGAAATCAAAATGGAATAAGAGCTTAGTGTATAGCACTAAGTAAGAGAAGAGGACACTCGTTCGCCTGCAAAGTAAGTAGTAAGCGAATCAGGATCATAAGAAGGATCGTAAACTTTAGAGCAATGGCAACGATCGATTCATAAAGTGTAGTTCTTATGTATAAGTCAGAGAGCTCAGTTCTGGGCGCTTTCCCTTTGTTGTCGACTCGAGAGATGATTCCTTTTTTTTGTTGCGATAAGAGAAAAGAAGCGGTTAAGGCGCTTGCGCGATTAGAAAGTGTAATTTGGTTGAATCTAAGAATATCATATAGATAGTGACTCTAGTATATTTATTTATATAACCGAAGTTTACTTTAATTCAATAAATGAGCATATGCATGAGAGAATATTAAATTATGTGATTCTATTTAATTAAGATATATTATGAATATGATTGAATTCTGATTATGATTATTGACCAATAAAGAGAAAGTCCTAGGAGACGCACTTGATGAAAGAAACTCTGCTAATTAATTATTCTAGATCCTCTATTCTCGATTTATAAGAATATAAAATCGTGACATAGTTGAGAGATTATAAATCTTCTCTCCATCTCTTTTTGTCATGTGAACCAGTCAATAATGCGCTTGTAGATCAGATGAATATTTTTTTGAATTATAATATTAAAAAATATGTATCATAATAATCTTTTAAATCTATTGTTATTTGATATGTATTAAAGATTTTACGAATATTAGTACTTAACGAAAAGAGCAGTGCTAAACAAGAATGGGGTTAAAAGTCCTCCCCGCTTGTCTTTGTTAAGCATCCAAGTCAGTCTTGGTTATGCATACTATATATTAATTAATAGCACACACATCAAAAGTGATGTGATGTGAGGCAGTAGCGAAGGCCATTCACAGCCGCAGCTCCTCATTTGGCCCTCTCTTTGATCACATCAAACCCCATCTCCGCGGCATCGGTGGCTTGCACCTCGTAGTGGATCCCTTCGAGCAGCCTTCTCAGCCCCTGCTTGACGACGCCGTTAGGGACCTGAAGCAGTAGATAACACTTCCTGTTGACGCACACTAACATCCAACCGGTCCTCCTCACTCGCCCCACCAAGAAAGTCATGCACGATTTTTTGATTTGGTGTCTGCCCGTCACCATCAGAAGGTGACAACTTAACTTGGATGAGGATGTAAGCCTGAGAGCACCTTCTATTGCAGAGTGAATGAAGAATAATGAGTGAAGAAGTCTTTGGGAAGCCATTCAATGAATCCTTGGCACCAAAGCAACGGCTCCTTGGGTTTCTCAATGAGAAAAGCGAAGTCTATCGCAGACTTCAGCACCAAGTAATTAAAGTTCATGGTGGTCGACTATCTTTACTTTTAGAATTGGATAAAAAGTGAGCACAAAACAGAGTCACTAACTTTATCTTTAAAAGAAAGAGGGAAAAAAAAAAAAAACAACAAAGGAGTCACTAACTCTAGTAATTTATGGAGCCGGCTACAACAGATTTGTACCTTAGCATCATTGTATGGTTAACTGACAACAATGATAGTGTAGGTAGAATTCATAATCTTAAAGATATAGAATGCATGTAAGATTTTAAGTCAATTTACAACAAAATAAAGTCCCCAGAAACGATTTCCTGTAGTAGTATTATTTCTTTTTAGTTGTAAAGATATCTTGAATGATTGATGATATATTCGTTATACAGTGTGTATGAGAGAGAGAGAGAGAGAGAGAGGAGATCGAAGAAGATCTTGCTCTTTCGACAGTCGTTGAGGGGAAGGGAGGCGGCGAGGCCTTCATAGCTGTCGCCCGGCCTGCCCACCTTGTCCACCATCATCTCCCTCGACTTCTCGTCGATCTTGTACACCACGTACCTGCTCGTCTTCTTCCACTACATCTCCATGAACGAGCTCAGGCACTCCTTCTTCACCCGCATCCCCTCCGTTGTCTGTCAACACCACCCAAATCAATCAATGTAAGTTCACATCCGTCAACAAACACCATCGTTGTTAGGGAAAGAAAGAACAAAAGAAGACAAAAGAAGAATTGATTGGCCGTAGATGATATATGTATGATTATTATCTTAAAAGTCATAGCCATAGATTGCAGCAGAGGTGCAAAAAGATGTCAGTGACTGTCTTGAGACCCGTCCTTGCCTTGCTGCCCTTCGGGGTCAGCCACTGATTTCTGATATATATATATATATATATATATCCCTCCAAAATTTTAGATTTACATATTCAAACTTAGATTTAGAGGTGCAATAGTTTTGGTTGGTTGATGGCTCTGTTGGATTGTGATCATCACCTAGAAGCATGACATAATAGTGAGGTATTCAAATTAAGTACATTTTGGTGGACAGGCATGATGGCCTCCCGATCATCATTTTCTGGGGTCAAACCTGTGGAGCTCACAGCTCAGTTGATAGATATCAAGGGAATAGGAAAAGTTGTAACCTAAGTGTACAACAAGTGCATCAAAATGTTTTTTTTTCCTATATCCAAAGATGATAATGATAAAAAAAAGTGTGCGGAGTCATGCACAGAAGACAATATTCTTTTTCTTAATTATTGATGCTCCGCTTACATATATCGATTCCTGTTGCAATTAGTTTTAGGTGTACAAAGAAAGGTAATCATTTGATTGTCATTTTTGATGTGGTCTACGGAAAGAGCCACAAGGCCGACTCTTCTCCTTGATCACAGAAGCGGTTACTTTTCTTTTTTTAATGAATTTTTATTTAAATTTTTACCCGCATCTTCTCTTTAAACAATCAACTATTAATTATATTTTAATACAGCTACAATTATGATAGGATAAAAAAAATAAAGAGATTTTATATACAAATAAATACTAGCAGATATGTGTGAAATCAAATAAACATCAAGATTTACGTGAAAAATCCCTCCGACTCAAAGGGTAAAAATCAAGGACAAACCAGAGAAAATTTATTATAAAAATAATGAATATACAAATCTCAATATTTCTTGCCCAAACCTAAACAATAATCATAAGAGAATGATAATGATACAAGGACTATATTACTATACACACTATCTAAAACCTTCTTAAGTAATCACAATAAAAATCCATTGTAGATCTGATCTAATCTGAGATGAGAATACTATTTGGTTGATTGAGAATAGTCTTTTACTGTCTTTGTCTTCTTTTCTTTCCTAGATCTATTGTTTTCTGTCATCTACTGTTTCATTTCTCTCTCCCACGTTTTCAGCCATCACTGTCCACTTTTCTACCCTTGAGCCACTAAATCTAGGGTTTAAGTTAAAAAAAAAAGAGTTAGTGGCTGCGGGTTTTACTAAAGCCCACTATGGGCTGCATATAGGCCATCTGCCCAATAACCTCCTTCTTTAGCCCATAGAAAAGGTTATCCAATGACTCCTCAATGTGAAGCCATGTTGACCAGCTATCGGCACATCTCTTGTCTTTCTTTCGATAAAGTCTTTGTCAATATATTTGCTCCATTATCATTTATGTAAATTTTCTAAAACTGTAACTGCTTCTTTTCAAGCACACTTCTGATCAAATGGTATCTGACATCTATATACTTTAACTTGGAATGAAATGTTAGGTTCTTGCACAAATGAATGACACTCTGACTGTCACAATACACCACACAATTTTCTTATTTCAGCCCCAATTCTTGTAAGAATTCTTTCATCCATAATATTTCTTTGTAAACCTCTATAGCAACAATATATTTTGCCTATATGATGGAGAAAGCAATACACCTTTGCAATCTGAACTGTCATGACACAGCTCCCCCTGTAAAAATAAGTACAAAACCTGATGTTAACTTCCTTGTGTCAATATCTCTTGCCATATCTACATTTGTATAATTTGTCAACACAAGTAATCCACCTCCAAAGCTTAAACAAACTTTAGAACTTACTCTGAGATATCTAAAAATCTACTTTACTACTGTCTAGTGCTCTTTGTCTATATTTGTAAAAAATCTGCTAGCAACACCCACTACATATGTGATATCTAGCCTCATATATACCATCGCGTATATTAAACTTTCAACTGCTAAAACATAAGAAACATTTTGCATTTTCTCCTCCTCATCACTTGACGGGTTCTACTCTAATAACAATTTTAAGTGATCTGAAATAGGAAAATAAATTGGCTTTGTATTGCTTATACTGAACCTGTCTAACACATTCTGAATGTATTTCTCCTATGATAACCAAATCTTCTTGTTTCTTTTGTCACGAGAAATCTGCATGCCTAATACTTGCTTTGCTTGCCCCATGTCCTTCATTGTAAAAGACTCACTTAGTTTCTTCTTCAACCTATCAATTGTAGATATATCTTTCCCAAGGATAAGCATGTGATCAACATAAAGTAAGAGAATAATAAAATCTTCATCAAACCATTTGATGTATACACAATGATCTGAAGCTATTCTTTTATATCTATTTTCAACCATAAATGAATCAAATTTTTTATACCACTATCTTGGAGCTTGCTTTAGTCCATACAAGCTCTTTCTCAACTTGCAAACAATATTTTCTTTACCTTTGACTTTGAAGCCTTATAGTTACTCCATATAAATTTTCTAATCCAAATCACCATGAAGGAAAACTATCTTCACATTCAACTGCTCAACCTCCAAATCCAGATTAGCGACAGTACCAAGAGCAACACGGATAGAAGACATTTTAATAACAGAAGAAAAAATCTCTTTAAAATCAATACATTTCTTTTGACCAAAGTCTTTCACAACCAATCTAGCTATGTACTTTAGTTGAGAACAATGTTTGTAAGTCTTCAATCTTAAAACTTATTTATTTTTCAAGGTCTTACTTCCGTTTGTCACCTCTTTTCTCAAGGTCCCAAAGTCTGCTTCGAGACTGGGGATTGTGGGGCTATCACAACCACAGGCCAACCTATATGACACCTCTTTTCTCATAGACATTTACCATTATTCTCAAAGCAACATCCTATACTGTAGTGACATCATTAGGCACAATGTTACCTTGAACCAATCATTTTCACTTCCTTAAGGTCACAAACAACACCATGGAATCATCGCCCCCAAATTGTCATGCACCTCCGTTCCAATCCTCAGATTTCTTGAAAGTCTAATAGCCCATAACAAATTCCTTGTGTTCTCTCAGACCCTATGTTCACAACACACCCTACACAGCTCTTATAGTATAAGATACACTGCATGTATAGAGAGCTATCTTCACTGACATTCTGAACTTGGGCATGTGAAGACACATCACTGCTGCCACTAATTCACCAGATCCAATCTCTGATAAGCAAAAAAAAAACCCAACCATGAACCTTAGCATGATTGATGATCTTATCCATGTTCTATTTAAAGCTCAGTATTACTAAAAAAACTGCTGCCACTCAACTTGATGACACCAGCACTGACCTTCAATCTGGAGAAGCATTCAAAACAAGAACAATAAGTAAAAACATCTACCAATTTCTTAATCGCACTAATGATTGAATAATTCGAATGGAATGAATTATGACAAATTTAAACATGTAGAAAACTTCGGCCTTCTATGAATCCTCATTATGGGATCTCAATCGGAGAAACTTATTTGGAACAATGTAATTTATATAACTGATGTATTTATTAGCCATGAGAAAAATGATGCAGTTGCTGTCATTGTAAATTCTCAGATGTCAGCATGTTCCAATCAATAAACTTCTCAAGCAATCAGAAGAATCAACTAATTGTTTCCTGGGAGGAACCTCAAGAAAAGTTGGAAGTAGAGAAAACTTATGAAGTTTTTGGTTCGATCCTTACCATAATCTACAAGCAGCCATAAGTAGCTTCAGAAACCATTAGTTATCATGATCCTCTTCTGGCTTATCTTCCTTTTTGCTTTTGCTGAGGCTGGAAAATAAGCACATTCCATCCAGAACAATAGAATACAAATCAGTTCAACAGTTCCACTGAAGGAATAGTCAAACCAATATCAACCAAAAGCTGAAGTAGGAAGTAGGAACCTAAGAACAAACCTCTGACTCCCCTTGCAGAGACACCAGCAAATCTTTCAGCGAGGGATCATTAGGATCAACACCTGGGAGCTGTTGGAGAAAAGACAAGACAATAATATATCCTGAAAGGAAAATAGGAAGCCAGTATTGAACTCATCAAGTGAATATACCGAATTTAGGATAGAAGAAACAAATGACTGGTCCTCCAACACCTTACTCATCTCAGATTGAATTGACATGTCTGTTGCACTGTCCTGCACAGACATTTGAAGGGCTGCATGGAGTTGGTTGAAGTTTCATAGATCAGCAAGCCAGATACAAGAGAAATGCATGTAAAAGCAAACAAATCACATGAAGCTAGAAGTGAAACAACATCATACAATTGATCCATATCCAACTGAATCACATGAAGGCAAATGCATCAGATATAATTCTAAAAGATGCCAGAAAATGCATCTATATCCTACAAAATCAAAATCAGATAGAAAATAATGTAAAAAATTCTTCTGTCTTGTGTTCTTATTATCACGTCATTCTTGAATTAAAAACATTATTTTTTCCCCAGGTTGGTGTTACTTACTGATCATTTGACTCTTAGTTTGTCTAGTACAAATCACATGATCAATACGCAAGTCCAACATGTAAATCTTATCCAAATTCCATTTTCACCTCTTTAGTATTATTACTTTTAGAATTAGAAACAAACAGACCATAAGTATCAATTGGATTATACACATATTAAATAACATCTAATTCACACTCATCCTTTTCCAGGAAAATTTCAGATATACAAATGATAAGCAGCACTCCAAGAAAATCATCTTTTTTTCTCTGTATCTACATACAAACCAGACCAAGTGCGCATGCAACCATATATATTCCTGTAGAAATGTCCTGGCTGAAGATTTAAGAATAATGTCTAGGGAAAAGCAACAACAATTTATTCAGAAGCTAAGGAAACAATCCAACAGACAAGTAGATGGCTGCTTATTTCCAATGTTTGTATTCGTGTCCCTCTCTCTCTAGATCAGAGATGATGCTTCTGCATTGCCCCGAGGTTTTCCACTGGGTAAATGCCATTGACTTTTTGTGTGGCAAAATATTAGTGATTTACCACAGTAGTATTAATCCGTATGAAAGGGCTAATATTTATTTTCTGATAACCATAGTTAATATGGTAATAATTTATTCTTCACTATTCTTTTATACAAATTTTTATCTTTTATATTTCACTTCCTTAATTATTTGTACAAGAACATAAATGTAATTAAAAAATTACATAAACTTTACTATATTTTTCTAATATTTTGCTATTATATATTTTTTTTAATTTAACTTCTTGTCAGATCCTAATAATGTCAGTTTGATTCAAATGATCCCAACTATCCTCATCATGTTACTCCAAGCTGATCCCAATCCCAATTACAATCTTGCAGACATATGGTGAATATTAGGGATTTGCACAAAAAAAAAAAACAGATGTTTCTTATATGTGTGTATATTCAAAGAGGATCTTAATAACTTGTAAAAGCAATGAATTAGCACAATTACCCACAAAAAAAGGTCCTTAGGTCATATTAGGTAATTGCCAAAAGACGAGAAACTATATAATCACCATGATGGAGACATGTAAAATATGATGGGAATAAAACAGGAATCAACTTTGTATACGAACAAATACTAGCAGACCGTCATGCACAGCGGAATGAAATGGAAATCACAATCAGATGAACACCAAGATTTACGTGGAAAACCCCTTCAACTCGAAGGGTAAAAACCACGGGACAAGCCAGAGAAAATCCACTATCAAAATAATGAATATACAGATCTCAGGCTTCTTGCCCAAGCCCAAAGCAATAGCCACAAGAGAATCTCAGGGATACAAGGACTATAATCCTAAACACAATATCCAAAACCTTCCCAAGAGATCACAGTAAGAATCCACTGCAAACTGATCTAACCTGAGATTTGAATGATTGAGAATAGTCTTTTTCTGCCCTTGTCTTCTTCCCTTTTCTGGATCTCTTGTTTTCTGGCCTCTACTGTCAATCTGCAGTCTGCTTTCTCTCTCCCACGTTTCCAGCCGCCGCTGCTCTCTTAATCTCAACCCTAGCCACCTAATCTAGGTTTTAGGTTAATATAAGTAAGGTTCTGGGCTGTGGGCTTCACTAAAGCCCATTATGGGCTGAATATGGGCCATCTGCCCAACAACCTCCCCCTTCAGCCCATAAGGGAGGCTGTCTCATGACTCCTCAATGTGAAGCCATGCCGACCAACTGTCGGCACATCTCCTGTCTCTCTTTCGGTAAAGCCTTTGTCAACATGTCTGCCCCATTATCATCTGTGTGAATTTTCTGAAGCTGTAACTGCTTCTCTTCAAGCACATTTCTGATCCAATGATATCTGACATCTATATGCTTTGATTTGGAATGAAATGTTGGGTTCTTGCATAAATGGATGGCACTCTGGCTGTCACAATACACCACATAGTTTTCCTGTTTCAGCCCCAATTCTTGTAAGAATTCTTTCATCCATAACATTTCTTTGCAAACCTCTGTAGCAGCAATATATTCTGCCTCTGTGGTGGAGAGTGCAATACACCTTTGCAATTTGGACTGCCATGACACAGCTCCCCCTGCAAAAGTAAGTACAAAACCTGATGTGGACTTCCTTGTGTCAATATCTCTTGCCATATCTGCATCTGTGTAACCTGTCAATACAGGTGGTCCACCTCCAAAGCTTAAACAAACTTTAGAACTTCCTCTGAGATATCTAAAAATCCACTTCACTGCCGCCCAATGCTCTTTACCTGGATTTGCAAGAAATCTACTAGTAACACCCACTGCATATGCGATGTCCGGCCTCGTACATACCATTGCGTACATTAAACTTCCAACTGCTGAAGCATAAGGAACCTTTTGCATTTTCTCCTTCTCCTCATCACTTGACGGACTCTGATCTGAGCACAACTTGAAGTGACCTGCAAGAGGAGAACCAACTGGCTTTGCATTACTCATACTGAACCTATCCAATACCTTCTCAATGTATTTCTCCTGTGACAACCAAATCTTTCTCTTTCTTCTGTCACGAGAAATCTGCATGCCCAGTATTTGCTTTGCTGGCCCCATGTCCTTCATTGCAAAAGACTCACTTAGGTCCTTCTTCAACCTGTCAATCATAGATATATCTCTTCCGAGGATAAGCATATCATCAACATAAAGTAAGAGAATAATAAAATCCTCACCAAACCGTTTGATGTACACACAATGATCTGAAGCTGTTCTTTTATATTCATTTTCAATCATAAATGAATCAAACTTTTTATACCACTGTCTTGGAGCTTGCTTCAGCCCATACAAGCTCTTCTTCAACTTGCAGACAAGATTTTCTTTACCTTTGACTTTGAAGCCTTCTGGTTGCTCCATATAAATTTCCTCCTCCAAATCACCATGAAGGAAAGCTGTTTTCACATCTAACTGTTCAATCTCCAAGTCTAAGTTAGCAGCAATACCAAGAGCAACACGGATAGAAGACATTTTAACAACAGGAGAAAAAATTTCTTCAAAGTCAATACCTTTCTTTTGACCAAAACCTTTCACAACCAATCTAGCTTTATACTTTGGTTGAGAACAATATTCTTGAGTCTTCAACCTGAAAACCCACTTGTTCTTCAAGGCCTTACTTCCCTCTGGTAGTTGCACTAAATCATATGTGTGGTTCTTTTGCAGAGAATCCATCTCTTCCTGCATAGCAATAAACCACTTCTTTTTCTGCTCACTTTCAACTGCTTCCTGGTAACTCTCTGGTTCACCTGCATCAGTAAGCATCACATACTCATCTGTAGAGTATCTTCTGGAAGGTTGACGTTGTCTAGAAGATCTTCTTAATTGAGGTTCTGTGGGAACTTGCTCTCTTTCTTCTTCTTGCTCAACATGTCCTGCAGGTAGATCAACATCTGACTCTGCACCATCTTCCTGCACACCTCCCCCATCACCCTGATATACTGGAGGAATAACTGGGTCACAGTCTACAAATCCCTCTGCAGAAGTCTTAGCTGGTGGCTCCTTCTTCAAATCCTCAATGGTTTGATCCTCAAAGAAGACAACATCTCTGCTTCTGAACACCTTCTGCTTTTCTGGATCCCAAAGCCTGTAACCAAACTGATCATGTGAGTAACCAAGAAAAATACACTCTTTTGTCTTACCATCCAGTTTGGACCTTTCATTGTTTGGAACATGTGCAAATGCACGACAACCAAACACTCTTAAATGCCTATAGGAGACATCTTTCCCTGACCATACATGCTCTGCAACATCACCATATAGAGCTGTACATGGTGATAAGTTGATTACATCAACTGTAGTCCTCAAAGCCTCATCCCAAAACCTTTTGGGTAGCTTGGCCTGTGAAAGCATACATCTGATCTTTTCCATGATGGTGCGGTTCATCCTCTCTGCAATTGCATTATGCTGAGGCGTACCAGGGACTGTCAACTCATGCTGGATGCCATGTGACCTGCAATAATCATTAAACAATCCTGTGTACTCACCACCATTATCTGATCTTATACATTTCAATTGTCTTTCTGTCTCCCTTTCAACTCTGGCATGAAACTCTTTGAAGATATTAATAACCTGATCTTTAGTCTTCAAAGCATAGGCCCAAACTTTCCTGGAAAAGTCATCTATAAAAGTAACAAAATAAAGTGCACCACTGATACTAGGAACATTAACAGATCCACCAGGAGTTTTTGTCCTCAAAGGACCACACACATCTGTATAGACACGGTCCAAGGCATGCATTTTTCTAGATAAGGCAGGACTAACAAAGGAAACTCTATGTTGTTTACCAGCCAAACAATCAATACAAGGGTTCAAACGTGTACCTCTGAGAGATGGCAATACCTCTCTTTTGGAAAGTTCTTGCAACCCCTTCTCGCTCATGTGTCCTAGTCGCCTATGCCACAACTCCATGCTGGAGTCTTTCTCTGTAGCATTCAACTGCCCACCACAAGCTTTAGGCTGCAATCTATACAATGTATGACATTTCTTCCCATTAGCTACAATAAGAGAACCCTTACTGAGCTTCCACTGCCCTTTATGAAATCTGACATCAAAGTCTTCATCGTCCAGTCTTCCAACTGAAATTAAATTCAGTCTTAAGTCAACCACATGCCTCACATCCTTAAGCACCAACTTGCAACCAAGGTTGGTCTTTATATGGATATCTCCCATGCCAATGATGTTTGCTGTGCCATAGTTGCCCATCTTGACAACACCAAAATTTCCAGACCTGTAAGTAGCAAAGAACTCCCTCCGTGGTGTAGCATGATAAGAAGCACCTGTGTCAATTATCCACTCGAGATCCTGACACACACAAGAAAAAATATCATCAGAAGTAGACAAAATCAAATAATCACCACCTTGTAATGTAGCTGTGATATTCTCTTTTGACTCTGTATGCTCCACTTCTTTCCCCCTTTTCTTGTTCTTCTTAGGTTGCTTGCACTGATTCTTGTAATGTCCTTTCTCACCACAATTGTAGCAAACAATATCTTTCCTTGACCTTGACTTGCTTCTACCCACACGTGAACCACTTCTATCCTTTGACTTTGACCTTCCTCTGTTCTCTGAGACAAGTGCTTGTGAATCAATCTGAGAAGTTGCTGAATTCTTTCTCCTTAACTCCTCATTCAACAAACTGCTTGTTACTTGACTCATGGTGACAATACCATCTGGTGCCGAATTACTGAGGGAAACCACCAGTGTCTCCCAACTTTCTGGCAAAGAACTGAGAAGTAACAATGCCTGCAACTCATCATCAAGAGGCATTTTCATAGAGGATAACTGGTTAGTAATACTCTGCATTTCATTTAAATGCTCAGGAATAGAAGTACCCTCTTTATATTTCAAGTTCACAAGTTTTCTGATCAGAAAAGCTTTGTTGCCAGCCGTTTTTCTTTCATAAAGACCTTCTAACTTTTTCCAAAGAGAGTATGCAGAACATTCAGTAGAAACATGGTGAAAGACACTATCATCTAGCCATTGTCGAATAAATCCAACTGTTTTTCGATCTAACCTCTTCCACTCATCATCTGTCATAGATGTGGGCTTTGCACTATCTCCTTGCAAAGGTCCATACAAATCTTTGCAATACAAGAGATCTTCCATTCTTGGTTTCCATATCATCCAATTGTTTCCATTTAAACTAATCATGCGAGAAATATTACCGGTCTCCATGTTCAGATACAAAAGATTAAATACCACCAAAACCCTGCTCTGATACCAGTTGATGGGAATAAAACAGGAATCAACTTTGTATACGAACAAATACTAGCAGACCGTCATGCACAGCGGAATGAAATGGAAATCACAATCAGATGAACACCAAGATTTACGTGGAAAACCCCTTCAACTCGAAGGGTAAAAACCACGGGACAAGCCAGAGAAAATCCACTATCAAAATAATGAATATACAGATCTCAGGCTTCTTGCCCAAGCCCAAAGCAATAGCCACAAGAGAATCTCAGGGATACAAGGACTATAATCCTAAACACAATATCCAAAACCTTCCCAAGAGATCACAGTAAGAATCCACTGCAAACTGATCTAACCTGAGATTTGAATGATTGAGAATAGTCTTTTTCTGCCCTTGTCTTCTTCCCTTTTCTGGATCTCTTGTTTTCTGGCCTCTACTGTCAATCTGCAGTCTGCTTTCTCTCTCCCACGTTTCCAGTCGCCGCTGCTCTCTTAATCTCAACCCTAGCCACCTAATCTAGGTTTTAGGTTAATATAAGTAAGGTTCTGGGCTGTGGGCTTCACTAAAGCCCATTATGGGCTGAATATGGGCCATCTGCCCAACAAAATAATCCAAAAATGGCACAATTGTTCATGCATAAATTTTACAAAGATTATGAAACTAACCATATGCTAACTCTTGATCATCTACGGTAGCATCTGACATATCCGTGTCAGCCACGGATGCACTGCCAGACTTAGCAACATCCATGGACATTGCAAGAGCCTGCTCCAGCAGCACAGCCTCATCATCTTGTGACTGTCTCAAACAAACGAATCAGCTAATTTCTCAAGCGGAAAAAAACTATTAACTAACAATCATGCACTTAAAATTTAAAAAAACATGGTTGAAAATATGATGCACATCCAAAAATATAAATCAAGATACAAGAAAACAAACATCCATACATTAAAGAGCATGCACGAGTAACCTAGTTGATAAAAATATTTGCAAGGATCAAGTTTACATAATAGACTGCATTTCGGATACAGCAAGGGTAATCATAGTGAAGAAAGCTTGATCAATAGATCGTCTCAGCACAAAATTTAATCAAATCTAAAACAAAGATTATTTGGTTCAAGTTTTAAAGACTTTTAGTTCAGAAATGATGTAATGTTCAATATTCACTTTAATGAAGAAGTCTAATTTATTAGAAAGGCTTAGTGTTGTACAACCATTCTCCAGGACTCCTTGCAATAATTTTGGCGAATGCCTATTTAAGGTATATCCCAGGTCAACACTATCATAAAAGCTTCAAACTAACCAGAATTGATATTAAATTTTGGTATCGCTCAACCTTGTAATAATTCTAGAAGTTCTACGAATACTTTGTCAACCAATTTACGCTCCCCCAATGAACCTCCCTAACAAAGCCCCCTCCCCACTCCTCCGTGCTTGTCCACCGCTGCCGCCTCTCCTTCCCTCTTGATGCCACCCCTTGACGGCCCCCGTCCTCCTGCTTCCACTCGGTGCTTCTTCCCGACATAACTGCTACCCTACCACTCAGTGCTGCCTCCCCTCCCCTCCCCTCCCCTCCCCTCCCTCTCTCTATCTTTTTATCTCCTCCTTCCTCCAACAGCCCTTGCTTCTTCCCGGGCAACCCCTCTACTTCTACTCCATTTCTACTTCTTTCTCTCCCCGACAGCTCCCATCTGGCCTCCTCCTGAATTTGTCCTAATTTTAATAATAAAGTTAATAATAGTTAAATTTTGTTAATAATAGCTTATGAATTGTTTAAAGGGCTCAATTTGTCATTGCCAGAATATTTTATTATCACTGATTTATAGATGGTTAAATGAATGTAATTCAATGTTTTAGTGGTGATATTCTGAATATGAAATGATATAGAACTCATGTATTGTCTAACTTTTATATTTATATTATCTTTCTCCTTAATTATATATTTTTTATCATTTTTATACTGACGAACATGCTTTGCTTGGGTGAGCGCCTCAAGCGTCTTGGGAACTTGGAACCTAGCACCTTTAACAACACTGGTTTCTCTATATCTTGCAATGTGGTTGCATGATTTCTAGGTGTCACACCTATGACCTCTAGAAGTGAGTTCTTGGCCCACAACAACATATATAACCTTTTGAATATTTTATCTTTCTTTTACCTATCTTGTTCTTGCTGCAAAACAACTTCTAGTATGAAGATATCAAAACATATCAAGATATCATCTCATGGTCCAAGATAAACCACAACACAAGACTGACACAATGCCACAAGGTTCGGTTAGCAACAATACATTCACCTAGCAGAAATATAGATGACAATTAAGAATCTGAACAGGATGTAATGAGTCTGATAGATGAAACACAGACAAGAAAAACATGAAACCACAGCCAGCTTTGCAATTTGATGAACTCAATGGCTACTTGAAAACAATCAGAAATGAAAAATACAATCTTACCAAGCAATTCAGCATTCATTTAATCAAGATTTAACTCAGACAAAAAAATAAGAAAATAACAACCCATGTGTTTGATTTTACAATAGCAGTCTCTTCAAAAATTTAAAAAGATAGAGATTACAAGCTTAATTTTAAAAAAAAGTTCCATCTTTGCATGTGCCATTTGCAGGTTTAAAAGAGCCATTTGAATAATATTGTCGTTCATCGACTTTTTTTTCTAATGTTAATCATCTAAATTGATCATTATTTGAACCACAATTAATATCATATATTTTGTTTTTGGAATATTCTCATTTTCACACTAAAGCAATGAATACAAAATATGAGCCAATGTTATAAATTCATTCAATACAATCAGTTCTTTTTGGCACTAAACACATATATTAATTAGCCTGCAATATGTCCTCAAAAGAGAGTGAGAAAAGACTACCAGAGAGTAAAAGCAAAGAGCAAAAAACTAACAGCGAATTAAATGAAAAATTATGAAAAAATGACCAGTAAATATTATATAGGGTTACAAAAAGAACCTTGGCTCAGATTACTTTATACACTAGCACCTTAAAGCAGATTCCTCTCTTCTCTGTCATATTTACGTGTTTAATGATAAACCAAGATTGGACATGCAATGTCCAATGGGATTAGAAAATAGTGGAATTAGAACACAGTGGGTAGAGGTGGCGACGCAGCACTTGACACGAGTTAAAACACATCGGATAGGAAACCTTTTCCGTCTATCAGAAACCTTTCAGTTATAACTTACATCAGCATTGAGTTAGTGAATGCTTCATCTCTTTATAAGGCAGGTGAGAAGGGTGAACCTTAGTACAATGGTAAGCTTGTTCAATTGTGACCTAAGTGACCAGTGTTTGAATTACAAAAGTAGCCTTTATTTAGAGGAATGCCTACGTCACCCTCCCTGGGCCCGCATTTGTGGGAGTCTCATGCATTGTTTTTGTGCTTTTTTTTCACCACGTGAGAGAATTGCACAGTCTGCCAACCAACAAGCTAAATACAAAAGCCAAATTGTTTATGTGACCACAATGCAATTTACGGAAAATGGAATAAAAAGTTCAAAAGCTAAAGATACAGAATGATGTGTAAAAAAATACAAGTACCATGAAAAAAGATATTAGCTGAGCCAAAGTTCACTCATTCATAAATAAAAAAAAAGCTGTAATAAAAGAAAAACATTGCTAAATTCTTTGCCAGTAATTTACTTCAAAAATATTGAAGACTTTCAATAATAGCTGACAAAAGAATTACATTGGGAGAAAATCAAACTATAAAAACACTAATAAAATGCATCACTCAAAAGCTTCAGCCCTTCAAATCAAGTAAAAGGCTTGTGCAGAAGCATCAGAATGTACCAGTAACTAAATAAAAGAAATAAAGTGTGGAAAGATATCATACCGTCAAATTATGTCCTTTATCATCAACCATAATAGTTGAATTGCTAACTGGATCAGCCATGGTATAATCACGGGAACTTGAAGCTTGCTCCCTTACTTTTTCTTGTTCAGCAGCCTGCTCAGCTGCTCTTTTAGCACCAGCTTCTTGTCTTGCCCTTTCCTCCTCCATAGAAATTCTTAGTGCTAAGGCCAAATCAGGATCCACATTAGGATCAACACCAAAATCAAATCCTGATAGACCATCACCAGCAGCAGCAGTATAAGCAAAACCACTCCCCTCATCCCCATCACCTGTAACAATGGGTGTGCTGAAATCAAAATATAGACATAAGTTCGACAGAGTCATGAGGCTGATGGCAGTGAAAGGCCTCTAGCATAGAACTCTAAGTACCTTATAAGCACATCAGAGAGCATTTTGTCCGGCCGGGACATGAACAATGTTACTGCTGTCATTATTATTTACAGCAGTAATAAGGGCCTCCAGCTTTTCAAGTTTTCCATCTTCAGATTCTCCAAAATTAACAACATCCAAAGCAACACTTTTTCGATCCCGACTTGATCCTTATGTTGACCAATCCATTAGTCAATCAATTGAGCTCAATCTAAATTAAATTAATCTCATTTAGTGGACCCGATTGCCTCTTTGAGTTGACTTATATTCATTCCAAATCACAATCAATTTGGACTCAAACTTAACAGACGACTTAAGGATTGCAACCATAGATGACCACCAAGCTTAATTAAAGACCTCACTCCCATAATCCAACAACCTCCATTATTCCATTCGGCGAGTCTCATGGTTTGACTTTAGTGATCTCCCGGTGTGTTCCAAGCGACCTTCGATAAAGTCCTAGCAAACTCCCAATGAGCTCCCATCGTATCATCCAAACCTTGGCCTGATGCCTAAGCTTGATCCTAGGTCTATGTCTGGTCTGTAACTCCTTTTCACTATCGTGGTTAAACCTGCATCACTTCAACACATGTTAGATTAAACACCCATTAATTGATTTCATCATCAAAATCTTAGATTCAACAATCTTCCCCTTTTTGATAATGATAATCAATTGATGATAGGAGTTAATCCTAACTCCCCCTAAATCCATGTCAGAATAAAGAAAACTTAAATGCAAGAGAATCACACACTCTTAAATTCAAGTATCTTGAGGCAATCAATATTCCAAGCAAATAAAAATTTACATCAGGTCATCAAAACATATATTTCAAAAAATTATGCATCAATATCCATGTGTCATCAATATCAATTTCTCCCCCTTTGTCATCAACAAAAATGTGAAATGTATAGCTGACGATTTCAAAGCACATGATGACATTACTCCCACATAGTATGCATTATAAAATTTTCTTCCTCTTTGTGAATAATGAGGAGAGAAAACAAGGGAGGAGTTATGAAAGCATTACATCATTAAGAAGAGCTCTCAATCTTGTAGAAGTGAATTTAAAAAATTTCAAATATGAGCTCAAAAATCTAAGAAGTCTAGGAAGATTCAAAAGTTGAAGAGCATCATCTCATGTAAAATTTCAAGTAAAAGTAGTAAATAAATTTGAAAACTAGCAAATCATCATTTTCTTATAAATTTTCTCCCTTTTCTGTAAACAAGAAGGTAGAACAAGGAGGGGGATTTGAAAAGTATATCACAAGAATATATATTAAGTTTTGAGATCCAAGGTTAAGAATTCTTCATGAAATTTTATACATTTAAAACAAATGTATAAATTAAGCATTCATGCAATTTGATTTAATATAGTAAATCAAACAAATCATGCATTCTCATAGTTTAACATTCCTAGCTCTCATCTAATAAAATCAAATTGCTCTTCATTTAATGGTTTAGTGAAAATATATGCTAATTAATGTTTATTATCAATAGATTCCAATGAAATGTGTTGACTATTCATATGATCCATAATAAAATGATGTCTAATGTCAACGTGCTTAGTTCTTGAGTGTTGAATATAATTTTTGGTCAAGGATATGACACTTGTGTTGTCACATTTAATAGAAATAATTTTTAATTAAATTTTATAATCTTCTAAGGTGTTTTTCATCTAAATAACTTGGGCACAACATGCACTAGCTGCAATACATTTAATTTTCGCAGTAGATAAAGCTACTGAATTTTATTTCTTGGAAGTCCAAGAAACAAGTGCATTCCCTAAAAATTGATATGTCCCAATAGTACTTTTTATATCTATCCTACATCCTCCAAAATTGGCATCCGCATAAGCAAGTAAATTAAATTTTTTATATTTTAGATAGCATAATCATAGTTTTGAGATTCCTTTTAAGTATGATTCATTTAACTACTTTAAAATAAGAGAGTTTAAGATTAGATTGAAACCTTGCATACAATCCAACACTAAACATGATATTCGGTCTAGTAATAGTCAAATATAATAAACTTCTTATCATTCCTCTATAAGCTTTTTGATCGAAGTTTTCTCCTTCATTGTTTAAGTCCAACTTTGTAGATGTGCTCATAGGAGTGTTTAATGCTTTACATTTTTCATCCCAAAATATTTTAGCAAGTTCAAGGTGTATATAGTTTGATTAATAAAGATACAATCATCTAGTTATTTTATTTGTAATCTTAAGAAGAATGTTAACTCACCCATTAGACTCATTTCAAATTCTTGACTCATTTCTTTAGCAAAAGACTCACACAAAAATTCATTTGTTGATCCAAAATTAATATCATCAGCATAAATTTGAATAATAAGATAATTATTTATAAAATGCTTAAAAAATAATGTGGTATCAACCTTGTCTTTCAAAAAATTATTTGAAATAAGGAAAGAACTAAGTCTTTTATACCAAGCCCGAGGGGCTTGTTTTAATCCATAAAGAGCTTTAGAAAGTTTGAATACATGATTAGGAAGAAGATTATTTTTAAAACCAAAGGGTTATTCAATGTACACTTCTTAGGAAATGAAACTATTTAGAAAAGTACTTTTAACATCCATTTAAAATAACTTAAAATTTTTAAAAGATGCAAAGGCAAGGAGCATCCTTATGGCTTCAAGTCTAACCATGGGAGAGAAAGTTTCATCATAATCGATTCCTTCTTTTTGGTTGAAATTTTTGGCCACTAATCTAGCATTGTTTCTAACCACGATACTATTTTTATCTTGCTTGTTTCTAAAAACCCATTTAGTACCAATCACTAAATGGTCATTAGGTCTACGAATAAGCTCTCATACCTCATTTCTCTCAAATTGATTAAGCTCTTTATGCATTGCATTAACCCAAGAATCATCTCTTAGGGTCTCATTATTAAAAGATAGAGTTGTTGTAATAATAGTAGCAGAATGATTAGACTGTTGAGGGAAATCCTTAACGCCTAATCCTTTTATCCTTCTCTCCTCTTGTATAAATAGATATGAGTAAATGAATAAAGCAAGTACTTCATTTCTTTTAACTCTTCTCCTCATTTCTATCATAGTATCAAAGCCGCTTACCTTAGAGTAAGCTTTCTTCTCACTGTCAAACGACAGTTCTCTCCTCCTCTTCAGCCTCAGCCGTGGCTCTCTACTGTTGCTACGCAACTGTCGACTTCCTCCGGCATTGGCCTCAACCATAATGCTATCGTTAGCAGCAGCAGCAGCCCTCGGCTAGCCACAATAGCGACGACGCTGTCCAACCGCGCCATCTCCACCTTCCCTGTGAAGCACCTTCCTCTGCCCCCGTACGACCGAAGGCTGCCCTCTTTTTTTTTTTTGCAGCAGTCCCTTTCTACGAAGCCGCATCCGTCGATCGTCTTCTCAAACCACGACCTCTGTTTCACAATAAAATAGAACATCGCTGTCGTCGTTCGAGGATCCGAAGATTCAAGCTCCGCCCTCCACCGGTCACTGTCGCAGCCCTCGCCGGCCCTAGCCGCAGCCCTCACCGGCCATGATTTCTTGCATAAATAGAGCAGTGCTCTCATTTCTTCACTGTCAAATGACAACACATCCCACGACATTGTTAGCTTCTTCTTCGATCGAAATATCGAAAGGAGCACCTTCTTCCTTCGCTTCCAGCCGCACTTTCTCCTTCCCCTACTGCGGTCGCCTTTGCAATCTGCTCGGCGACACCGCCAATGAAGAAGATCCTCAATGCAAAGCCTTCGTCGGCCACTGCCGCTGTCATCCCCTGTTGCAGCACTATGTAGATCAGAGGATGATCTATAGATTAGAGGATGATCTGATCTCTTCCACCCACTGCTAACTTCTCTCCAGATCAGAGGACGATCCTCTAATCACGTCGCTGACCATCGGGGAAGTTCGTGGTGGAGATCCGTGACCCCTGGCGTTGCGTCCGAGTGTGGCTTGACACGTTCAACACTGTTGAGGAGGCTGCCAAGGTGTACGACTCTGCCGCCATCTAGCTTCGCGGGCCCGGCACCACCACCAACTTCTCCCACCCCACTGTTGTCGTCACCCCGCCACCCAAGGATAACCTCTTATAGCAGCGTTGTTGCTGCTCTACTCTCCCTCCTGGCAACGAGCCAGTTGCTGTCGTCTCTCGCTGCTTCCCAACCGTAGCATCATCTCTATCGAGAGAACTTTTAAGGGCCACCACCGACGCACTTACAGCACCCACTAGTGGACTTCGCGAGGAGGCCATTGTGCGTGCTCGCTTGGTTCACTACTGACGGATCGAGCCTTTGTTGGAGAGACGCTACCAGCCTCTATTGCAGCAGTGCATAACACAAAAGGCAGAAAAAGGAAAAAAAAAGCAAGCAATCACCAATCCTAAATACATCAATTTCTATTCTCCACTGCAGCAACCTTCAGTTCCAGCAAATTGGTCAGCCACACAGTTGATCTACAACAGGCATTTCTAGATCCAAAAGTGATCGGTATTTTTTTTTTCTCCCATAATGTGTTCATCGTCTACTTCTCCCATTTCTGTCAGTGTCATCACAGGAAGCACTAGTACTTCTCAGAATACTGGACTGGTCTCCATAAATGTTGCAGTCATCACCCCTTTCAAATTATCCAAAGGCAACTACGCATCCTGGCGCGCTCAATTCACTAATCTCCTCTTTGGATATGATTTGTTAGGTTATGTTGATGGATCTTTCAGTTGTCCACCAGCAATGATTGACATCCCGGGAACAACAAGTCAAGTACCAAATCTAGAGCATAAACTATGGTTACGTCAAGATCGTCTTATTCTTCAAGCGATTCAAGCCTCCGTTGCTGGTTCCATCACACCGCTTATATCTTCCTACACTACTATTGTCGATGCATGGTGCAAGCTGCAAACTACATTGGTAAATCGCTCATGCAATCGCATGCTCGGCCTCCTCTCTAGTCTAATGAACATAAAACAAGAGGAAAGTACTATCGCTAATTATCTCTAATATATAAAGGTTATCATCGATGATTTAGCTTTAATAGGGCACTATCTCAGTGATGATGAAGTTATTGTCCACACCCTCAATGGTCTTGGGGCTGAGTACAAATAATTGGCAGCAGCAATCCGGGCATGCGACTCACCACTATCGTTTGAAGAGCTGTACGACAAGTTGACTGACTACGAGACATATCTGAAGCGTGAAGATAGGGCATTAGGACCACTTATTACTGCCCAAGTAAGTCACAAATTTAAAAAGAAGAGCAATCAGTATTCTAAGCCTGCCAACAATGGTCTAGGGCAGGTACTGCCTTATCATAATCCAAGTAACAACTATAGTTCCCAATAGCCTTGGCGTCTTGCTCCCATGCCTCAAGGTAGCAACATCAATTACCAACAGCCTTGGCGTTCTACTCCCATGCCTCAATGTAGCAACATCAATTATCAACAGCCTTGGCATCCTACTCCTATGCCTCAATAACAAATTGTTTGCCAACTGTGTGATAAGGTTGGTCACTCCGCCAAGGTCTATCGATCTTGTCCTCGACCTTTAGCTACCATGCCCCAAGCACATCTCACTACTGCTCTGACTTCTGATCAACATTCCTAGGTTATGGACTCTGGCGCCTCCGATCACATCACCTCATATCTCCAGAACTTGTCCTTTCACAACAACTATAGTGGTAATGATGACATCATCATCGGTGATGGTAAGCAACTTCCCATTACTCATACGGTTCCATAATGCTTAATTCACATTATCTTAACTTTACACTTGATGATGTGTTGTGCGCTCCTCATATAAAATATAATCTTATCTCTGTCTCTTAATTTTGTAAACAAAACAATACTTCCATTGAATTTTTTTCTAACTATTTTCTTGTCAAGGGTATGAGCACGAGGGCATCATTAGTTCAAGGCAAGAGTAAAAATAACATCTACCAGTGGCCATTAATCTCTCAGCCCATCGCCTACTCTTCTGTTGTTGCTCCAATGGATTTGTGGCATCGTCGTCTTGGTCACCCTTCTTCCTCAACTCTACAAAAAATTTCTTTCGTTATTCTCTTCCATCATTTAAAGCTAGCTCTATTGTTACTCATTGTGATGCATGTCTTAGTAATAAAAGTCATAGACTGTCATTTGAAAATTCTTCTATTTCTTGCACACAACCATTTGAAATTATGTATACTGATGTTTGGGGTCCTGCACCAAGTATTTCATTTGACAAATACAGATTTTCTATTATCTTTATTGATTATTTTACCAAATATACATAGTTTTATCCTCTTCAACATAAGTTTGAGGTCTCCAAAACCTTCCTTACCTTCAAAAAAATGGTGGAAAATGTCTTTCAGTCCACCATTAAAATAGTCTATTTCGACGGTGGAGGTGAATACTAAACACTAACACCATACTTGTTAGCCTGTGGTATTCGGCATCTCAAGTCTCCTACGTACACTCCTCAACTAGTTGGCTCAGCCGAACGCATACATCGACATATAGTTGAAATGGGTCTCACACTTCTCCATCATGCTTCCATGCCAACTACTTTTTGGTCTGCAGTCTTCTAGACTACATTCTATCTGATTAATCGCATGCCTACTCCAGTCCTCCATAATCAATCACCATTTGAAAAATTATTTCATAAATCCGTAAATCTTTAGAAACTTAAGATTTTTGGTTGTGTTTGCTATCGTTGGCTACATCCTTATGCATCACATAAACGAGCCCCACGGTCGAAGCTTTGTACCTTCATTGGTTACTCACTTGAACATAATGCTTACCGATGCTATGATCCTTTGACTTACAAGGTCTTTGTGTCTCGTTATGTTATCTTTGTGGAGTCCTCCTTTGCATTTCACTAGTTTAAATCTTATACAGTACCAACTACTCTGGTGAATATGCATTAGTGGCACATGCCATCATCCAATGAGCCTCCACAAAAATCACCCACTCCAACCTATATACATGAGTGAAGCACTTCTCCAATACAACATCTCGTTTCCTCTTTTTCTTCTCCTTCTTATGCATACATACCCCATACCACAGACATCCAATCTTTGGATACTCAATCACTAGCATTTTCCTTACCCCAGCCTACTACAACTATGTTCCTCAGTCCAACTCACCCTGTTCTATTACTTCCCTAACCTCATTCTACCATCATCTCCTAAATCACTTGGACATCCCATGATAACATGCTCTAAAAGTTATATTTTTAAATCACGTCAGGTTCTCAACCTTAATACGATTATGACTCCCTCTATTAAGACCTGTAAACCTACCACGATTATTCAAGCCCAAAAGTCTCCTCATTGGCATCAAGCTATGTCTGATGAATATGATGCCCTCCTTCATAACTCTACCTGGACACTTGTTTCATTTCATCCCGCACAAAATGTCATCGGGTGTAAGTGAGTTTTTCGAGTTAAGCAGAACCCTGATGGGTTCATTGCCAGCTATAAGGCTCGTTTAGTGGCCAAAGGCTTTCATCAACGTCCTGGTGTTGACTTTACATAGACATTCAGTCCTGTTGTTAAATCCACAACAATCCGATTGATTCTGAGTTTAGCCATTTCAAAAGGTTGGCACATGTAACAACTTGATGTGAACAATACCTTTTTACAAGGAACATTAACTGCCGATATTTTTATAGAGCAACCTCATGGTTTTCTTCATCCTCAGTATCCAAAATATGTCTGTAAACTCCATAAGGCTATTTATGGTCTTCGACAAGCTCCAAGAGCCTGGTACAAAGAACTCAGCTCATTTTTTATGTCAGTCGGCTTCTCTAACTCTAAGTCTGATACCTCCTTATTTCTCCGTCAATAACCTAGCAGTACAATATATCTTCTCGTATATGTGGATGATATCATTGTGATAGGTAATAATTCTATAGAGGTCACAATGTTTATTAAAAAGTTGGCCGCCAGATTTTTCCTTAAAGATCTCAGTCCCTTAAATTATTTTCTGGGCATGGAAGCAACGTCTACATCTTTGGGACTCTTCCTCTCTCAACGAAAGTACACTCTGAACTTATTAGTGAAAACAAACATGAAGGATGCAAATGCTATTTCAACTCCTCTCTCCATTAGTGAATCACTTCGGTTAAATGATGGCAGTCCTACTACAGATCCTACATAATATCGACAAGTAATTGGTTCCTTATAATATTTAGCTCTCACCCGCCCAGATATATCATTTGCAGTTAACAAGCTGTTGTAATTCATGCATAGACCCTCTACCATACATTGGTCAGCAGTTAAATGAGTATTACTATATCTTAAAGGTACTCTTGACTATGGCATATTTCTTTATAAAAACTCTCAACTTCAACTTCATGCTTATGCTACCACTGATTAGGCTGGGAACTGTGATAATAGAACATCAACATCTGGGTATATTATTTTTCTAGGAGCAAATCAAATAAGTTGGAGTTCCAAGAAACAAAAGACAGTTGCTCAATCAACCACTGAAGCTGAGTATCGCTCTATTACAACTGTAGCTACTGAACTTAATTGAGTAATGAATCTGCTTAAAGAACTTGGCATCTGCTCCTCTATTACTCATACAATATACTGTGATAATGTCGGGGCTACCTACTTATATGTCAATCCGATGTTTCACTCTCATATGAAACATATAGCAATTGACTTTCACTTTGTACGAGATCAAGTGATGAATCATCAACTACGTGTTTCTTATATTCACACGACAGATCAACTGGTGGACTCCCTCACGAAGCCACTCTCCTGTAAGCTATTTTCACTTCATCGGTCCAAGATCGGTGTCCTTGGTAGGAGCACGATCTTGCAGGGGTATATTAAAAGATAGAGTTGTTGTAACAATAATAGTAGAATGGTTAGACTGTTGAGGGAAATCCTCAACGTATAATCCTTTTATCCTTCTCTCCTCTTGTATGATATGAGTGAATGAATAAAGCAAGTACTTCATTTCTTTTTACTCTTCTCCTCATTTTTATCATTCATCAATGCACTTTGGTTCGATTTGAGAGAGAAATGCAGCATTTGCACGAAAATTCTTAAAAGAAAATCGAGTTTAAATTCTTTTTGATTTATATCTTATTATAAGCTCCTTAGGATGATCATTCACATATTTCCATTCTTTAGGTAAGGAATTAGAAGTAGATTCATCTTAATTGCTTTTATGAGTATTGTCATTTAAATTCAAAGTACCAAGATCAAATTTATCATCAAAATTAATTTTCTTAAATTCAAAAAACTCATTAAAAATAACATGAATAGATTCTTTAATTACTAAAGTTCTTTTATTAAAAACACAATATCCTTTTGAAATTAAGGAATAACCAAGAAAAATGCCCTCATCGGATTTTGTATCAAATTTTTCTAAGGCATCATTTTCATTTAAAATAAAACATTTGCAACCAAAAACTTTAGAAAGTAATGGTCTTACAAGAATCCTATTTGAAACATAACATGCTTTGTTAATGGCTTCGGCCCAAAAATATTTAGGTAGTATGTTCATTTAACATGGTTCTAGCTATTTATTGTAAACTCCTATTTTTTTCTTTCTACTACTCCATTTTATTATGAATTTCTTGGAGTAGAGAAATTATGGATGTACCCATTTGATTCACAAAATTTTTGAAAATCATTGTTTTAAAATTCACCACCATGATTACTATGTATTGATAAAATCATAAATTCTTTTTATTTTAAATAATTTTAGAAAATTTTACAAAATATTTATATATATCACTTTTATGTGCCAAGAAATAAGTCTAAGTAAATCTACTATAATCATCTACTATAACAAATGTATATTTGCTTCTACCTAAACTTGTAATATCAATTGATCTAAATAAATTCATATGAATCAATTGAAGTGGCCTAGAGGTGCTTATTTAATTTTTTAGCTTGAAGCTACTGTTTATTTATTTTCCTAATTGACGAGTATCACATACTTTATCTTTGATAAATTTTAGGCTAGGTAATCATCTTACTAAGTCTTTAGTTGAGATTTAGTTGAGTAGTTTTATACTAGCATGACTAAGTCTCCTATGTCAAATCCAAGAATCATAATTTAAAGCCGAAAATCAAGTTTCATCACAAAATTTTATATGATATACACATTGTTGTTTCTTAAAGCAATCAAAGATTTATTTTTATGTGACAATTCAATAATACATGCATTAGGTTAAAATTTAATAATATAACATTTATCACATAATTGGCTAATGCTATGCAAATTGTGTTTCAAGCCTTCAACTAACAACATATCTTCAATCAAAAGGTTTGATGTGTTACCTATAGTTCATTTCCCAATGATTTTTCCTTTGTTGTTATTTTCGAAGGTAACAACTCCTTCACTTAAGCTAATGAGCTTAGAAAATTAAGATGGATCTCCGGTCATATGCCTTAAGCATCCACTATCAAGATACCATTTGGTGCTCAAAGCTTTAGTTTGGAGACAAACCCACAAGAAAGATATTTTTGGTTTAGGTACCCATTTTACATTGAGTCCTTCATAAATTTTTTTTTCTTTCTTTTCTAATTGTTTTTTATTGTATGAAGTTCTCTTGGGAATCCAAACAAATTACTGTGGACTACGTTTTCTAAATAGATATTTGTTTGTCTTATATCATAATTTTTCACAAAAATTATATTTGATTTTCGATGGTAAATTTAAGATAGGTCCTTTTACAAAAATGGTTGGCTTTATTGAATGTTTACCAGCAAAGCCTATGTCATTTTTTAATATGACCCTTATTGTCAAGGATCATATTTAGGAATTTGTTTCCAATTTTAAAATTTTCTAATATTATCTTAAGCATAATATTTTCTTTTTTAACATTATCTACCATTTCACATTTAGAACAAGGGTTATGTGATGCTAATAAATCATGCATTTTATTAAATCTATCAACTAACAAATTATGTTCATTTTTAAGTATATTATAAGATTTGTTAATTTTTCTAAACTCATCAAACAATTCATGAAATATATTTAATAATTCTAAAAAAGAAATACTTAATGAATCACTAACCTCATCTTGTATTGCCATTAGAGCGTAGTTAGCAACTTCTTCTTTGGATTGATCTTCTTCATTCGATAAGCTTGAGTCATCCCAATTTTTTGTGTCATTCTTCGGTTCATTTTTGTTTTTATAGTTTTTATTCTTTTTATATATTTTTTAAACTTTCTAGATAATAGTGCAATATCATGGTCCTCATCACTTGAGGTTTCACTTAAGGAGTCATTTGCCATTCGAAGTGCTACATCCTTCTTGTTCTTTGGAAGGGGTTCATCAAGCTCTTCATGAGCTTTATGATTTAATTCATATGTTATTAACGATCCAATGAGTTCTTCAAGAGGCAAGTTATTTAAATTTTTGGCCTCTTGTATAGCGGTTACTTTAGGATCCTAATTTTTTAGGAAGAGATCTTAAAATTTTACTAACAAGTTCAAATTAGAAAAATATTTTCCAAGAGCTTTAAGTCCATTGATGACATCCGTGAAACGGGTGTACATGTCTCTAATAGACTCACTTGGTTTCATTCTAAATAACTTATAATTATGAACTAAAATGTTAATCTTAGATTCTTTTATTCTACTAGTCCCATCGTGTATGATTTCTAATGTGTACCAAATATCAAAAGTCGATTCACAAATGGAAACACGATTAAACTCGTTTTTGTCAAAAGCACAAACAAGACATTCAAAGATTTTGCATTCAAAGAAAAATTCTTTCTTTCCAAATCATTCATTTCGTTCATTAGTTTGGAAGATTTTTTAAAGCTATTCTCTACAATGTGCCGTAAATCAAGATCCATGGAAATCAAGAAAATACGCATTCTAGTTTTCCAATAAGTGTAATACATCCTATTGAATATAGGAGGACGTGAAATAAAATGTCCCTCATTCATGCCAAACAAAGCCATTACTCAAGTATGTGTTAATCCAATGAGTAAGTACCTTACTTTGATACTAATTATTAGGATCAATTAGCACTAAGAGTGGGGGGTGGTAAATTAGTGCGAGAATGAAAGTGCTCGATTAAAAACCTTCACGTTCGTAAGTTAAAGAGTGAACAACATAAGCTTATCTTAATAAAATCGATTGAAAACTAATTTAAGGAAGTGGAAAGATTGAAACTTTGAATCTAACTATCAAGTGTTTAAGAGTAATTAAGAGTAAAATGAAAGCAATTAAAGCACACTCACAGTTATAGTGGTTCGACCTTAACTGACCTACGTCCACTCCTCGGGTCCTCTTCTCTGAGGCCCACCGACGTCTACTACCGATCTTCTTTGGATGAAGACCAAACCCTTACAACCTTTTAACTTACAAGGGAGACAAGATTATAACACTTGGATCACTCCCTTACCCCTTTTCTTTTTATTACAATTCACATAAGTTTTTCATAGAATTTTCCCAAAAATTATTATGGAAATGCAAGAAAACTTGGGGTGTTTTATAGGCCCCAAATGACTTCATAATTTAGAGCCAAAACTTAAACATATTTGGAAAATTCGGGTACGGGCGGTTCACCCGATGACGCCGGCGATATACTCGTCGAAAGCACCCTGAAAATAAGGGACGGTGATAGAACCCCGGATGGAGCTCTATAGATTTTGACTCTTGAGGGAGATCAACCCTTGGAACGTTGTAGGGGTTCCTCCCTCGTAGACTCGGCACAAGGTTGAAATAAAATTGATGATTGCTTGATTCAAGAGGGGGGCGGTACATCTTTAAATAGGGATCAAAACCCTAACCTAAGGGGGTGCTTACCTAAATAAAATTACTCCTTTGCCCCTCCTATAGCTGACCTGCTTTAATAGGGATAAGGGGCAGCTAGACTAGCTCTATAGCCGACCTAAGCAGGGGGAAACCCTAGCCGATCAACCCAGTAAAGGGAGCGGCAGCCACTAAGCCCTAAGGGCTAATCTATACCCTAGTCATACTCCTTTATAAGATAGGAGTGGCTTTATTATAATCTCACAGTGTTCTTATTGATCACTTCTAGGGTGATTAGGACACAACCCTGCTAGAGTCCTATCAAACCAGCCCTCTTAAAACCAGCCTTGTCCTCAGGGCTGAAGTTCCATGAACTTAGGGAACCAGATCTTCAACTCCTTATATGATTCCCATGCTATTATAAACTGAACTTTGGCCTCCTCATCAGCTTGGGTGTTAGTTGGAAGGATTTGGGTTGAGTTGTCTTCTTTAAATTTCTATTTGAGGTGGGACACCTGGAGTATCAACTGTAATCTTGATCTGGTGCACGGATATGATCTCCATGTTAGGGCACCAATGTGATCCATAATTTTGCAACTTCCAAAGAAATAGGGAGACCACTTTCTTGAGGCTTAAATTTCGTGTTGGTGGAGCTGGAGATGAAAGGGGACTTGATCTTTCTTAGGAAACTTTTTTCTGCTCCGGCGTTTGTTAGGGGGAAGTTTCTTCCTTGCATGGGCTGCCACGTGGTTGCTTTGTAATAGTAGTTATGCTTTCTTTTGGAGTAAGGGCTATCCTCTGATAAAATCTCTAGTGGTGTGAGCCTGATCTGAGTTTGAGGTGGGTAGGAATGGTGATTCTTCGGGGCCCATTTTTACTTCTTCATGTCGTTGACCATCTTGTATGAGGATGGTGCTGACCCCCACTCTAGATGTGTCTGCTCCAATAATAAACATCTGGCCATGATTTGGTGTGGACGACATCGTAGTCGTGAGGGCTATAGTTCCACTCGGTCAAGGTGGTGCATCTTTCTTTATAATAAGAGGGATGATATTCATGTTTCATTGAGTCCTGTAAATAATGCTTTCCCTTTTCTGATTTTGCCACTGGAGGGGCTCAATTTTCTCGCGGTCTTGGGCCGTAGATCAGAGGTCATTATCAAGAAAGTCCTTAAGCATCATGGTCCAATCTTGGAGAAAGTCGTGGAAGTCACTTGAGATCTGGAAGTGCTGCATTAGCAACCATGGTGAGTTCGGCAGGATGTAACACTTTAGAAGTAGCTTATCTCTAGGAAAAAGGATGTATGAATATGTCGTAGTGGGAAATAAGCATGGCTGAACAATCTGTGTCTCTGTCATCTCTTGGATGACCCTTTTATTTTCGACCTTCTGAGGTTGTAGGAAGCAATCTGGCCGAGCAACAACTGGTAGAAGTTTCAGCTTGTTCAGCATAGGGGGGTCGGACAGCTTCAGAGGAGGTAATCAGCTCAGTTTGGTGGAGATGCCCAAAATTTTAATAAGCTATGAGAGAGGGTTCTTATATTCAATCTCATGAAACCCTTGAATTTAAATTGGGAAACCATTGGATTTTTTCCCCTCCAAGTGTTGTGTTGTGGTTGTAGTAACTGGGCCCCCTCGTAAAATCACCTGCTTTCCTTTTCTGAAAAATTTCATGGTAGACTTGCTTTAATAGGAAAAAGAGTCGGCTAGGCTAGCTCTATAGTCGACCTAAGCTGGGGTAAACCCTAGCCGACCAACCCAGTAAAGGGGGCGACAGTCACTAAGCCCTAAGGGCTAATCTAAACCATAGCCATACTCCTTTATAAGGTAGGAGTGACTTTATTACAATCTCACAGGGTTCTTATTTATCATTTCTAGGGTGATTAGGACTCAACTGCTGGTTACAGGTGCCCTATAAGCCAATCACATGAGTGATGACACGTGTGACACGCTGTGTGATTTTTTTACTTATGATTAATATTAGCATATTCTCACATTATCTGTTGCATATATATTGTGATGTCCTTGGTTCTGTGCAATGGGAGTCGGATCGTGATGAGATCACGATAATAAGATCGATTCACCTTTAAACACAGATCCTAAATAATCTCGGTCATAGGTTGCTAAAGAGAGACATTGAGATAACCGGACAGATCAGTGTACTATATACCCATCCATATGATGGAGGCGGCTGGACTCATAGCCACTTGTGTGGAGACACTAAGGATATAGTACATGTGGTCATTAGAAAATGAGTTCACAGATTGATCCGCTTATGGAATGCTGTATGGTTAATGATACATAATGTCAGACAGTAAATCCATAGTCTCAGTTGTGTATCTGGTCCTTAGACTTGAGACACCAAGGATGTCTTGTATGAGTACTCCTTTCTTTGACGTCAGACTTATAGGTTTGGAAAGTTCCAGATTTGGTATAGTTGGTTATCGGGATTGGTAACCAACCTTACAAAGGCAATTGAGTGTCAATAGAGGATCATCCACTCTTAGTATCATGAGAGGAATATCTCATATGTGCTTGCTCAAATAAATCTTTGGCCAGGGTCATTCGGATTGAGAGAGAAAGAGTTCTCCGGAAGAATCCGATTAGAGCGAGACTATGACGAATTTCGTATATGACCTGATAGTACCATGTCCAATATACGGTCTCTGAGATATTAGTTGGATAAGACAGACAGGTAACTGTCGACAGACAGGTCCGATGGATTTGATCCCCCTTGTACCGTTTGGGGACTATGGCATAGTGGTCTAGTACGTCCATAGTCGATGAGTCAAGTGAATTATTATGGGGATAATAATTCACTATATCAGAAGGAGTTCTGATGGGAGTGACTCACGACCAGCTCAGTATCTGGCCTAAAGGGTCACACACATATGGTGAATGCTTCAGCGAATAGAGGATTGGATGGAGATCCAATTAGTCCCTATTCTCATTAGATGAGACCCTATGCAGATGGGCTCCTTGCTTAAGGCCCAATTAGAGGCCTAAGAAGATTATTGGATAGAGGTCCAATAATGCAAGGTTAGTGGGTTATTGGATGGAGATCCAATACCCACTAAAGTAGGAGCCCTAAGGTTTTTGGTGGCTCTCTATAAATAGGAGGGGAGACTCATGGTTGAGAGGCTGCAGCTTTAGCCACCACCTCTTATTCTTCTCCTTCCCTCTGCGTAAGAGTTGCGAGATCAGATTGGAGGAGTTTCATTGTAGAGATCTATCGTGTGGATATCGCTAGAGAGGATGACACTTGACCTCCTTCATCTTCTCCATTCGGATATGGAATACAGGGATATATGATCTCCCTAGGTAAAATCAATCTCTCTCACATCGCGGTTTTATCAGTTTTTGCATTTTTTCTCGCGACCCCAATCTTTTGCACGACGATTTGATCTGCGTGGGAAATCAATTTTTGTTTTGATTTCCTCTACGCATGTGATGCACCCGCTGAGGTTTCCCAACAGTGGTATCAGAGCTAAGGTGTTCGTGCGAAAGATTGGTTTTAAACTGCGTGTGATGAGATTGTTTCACGTAGAATCGTTCTACATGTTCTTACTGTGTTTTTGCAGCGAAGGCAGCTAGGAGGAGGGGGGCCAGCCCCCATGCAGGGGCGGCCGCCCATGGCCAGGCCACGGCCACGACCCCTTGCAAGGGGCGGCTGGCTGCGGCAAGTGCCAGCCCGAAAGGGGCGGCAGCCGCCCGCAGGGGCGGTGCCTACGGACAGAAGCGCTGCCCGTGGGCACGGTCAGTTGCGGCTAGCCCGCAGGGGCGACAGCTGCTTGCAGCACGACGACCGCAAAGGGGGCCGGCTGTAGGGCGCTCGCAAAGGGGGCCGGCTGTAGGGCGCCTACAAGGGGCTACCGCTAGCAAGGGCTGTGGCGCCAGTCGTAGGGGTGGCCACCCTTGGCATTACGGCTGCCAGCGAGCAAGGGCAGCCGCCACCTGTGCAGGCGGCGGCGGCGGTGCAGAGGGGGAAAGAGGGGTTAGGGCATCCTTTGGAGAAAAGGATGATCCTACCCCTATAAATTTAGGAAATTCTGAGGATTGTCCTTATGTACATAATTCCCATAATACCCTCAATAATTCTAAAAATTTTGAGGATTATCCTCTTATCTAGAATTATGAAAATGCCCTTGACAATTCTAGAAATTTCGAGCATGTCCTGATTTTCAGAAAAATAATTAATTAAATAGTTTAATTAATTATTATATATATATACTAATCCTACATATGATGTGATGTATAGTGTGAATGAATGATCATGAGCCATATATTGTAATGTGTATAATTATGATTATTATTATCATTATTATTATTGGGGCCTATGTGTCTTTATTTTTCTCGTTTATTGTCGGGCCTGCGTGCTTGTGATTATTTGTAATTACATGGAGAGGTGCGTTAGGAGCGTGGAGATGACAACAGGACCCACAATGTCGTGGCGTGAGATTACGTCGCATGGTGATGCGACGATCCGATGGAATCGATTATGACGAGATCAACAATTACAGGGCATGGAGATGCGTCATTGTACACACAGATCCTATTGTGAGTGATTAGGCCTATTGGCTTGGGCTTAATCATATTAGGTGACGGCTCATGATCATTCAGTGTGGCTTGCATATGTGATGTGTTATACACCTACTAGAAATATGTATATATATATTTGTATATGATGTAGATATATATTAAATATGTATGTGTGTGACATGACATATTAGGAGACCAATAGAAAACAAAACCCCCTCCTACGATAATATTAAGTCGGTAAGCATGAGGCAATAAGATTGACCCACGTGACCTTCCATCGTTATAGGAAGAAATTGAATCCCGACATAGGTTGAGTGTGTCGAGTCACTCGAGGCTCACTTATCTACGTGATCGAGTTCTTGCCTATGACATATATATGTCACGGGTGACCTGAGGACATGGTATGACTTGGTCAAGCAGTCGAGAGCATATCCATCGAATCAGACTCATCTTGTAACGATGGTGATGACTTAACTGAACTTCATGGTTAGTCGAGCAGTCGAGACCATGATGATTCGGAGACCGAACATGACGAGAATCACAAGGAGTTGTGATTGATAAGAGTTGCCTACCTTTTGAGCTCAGTGTAGTTGGTCGAGTCCCTCGAGATTGCACTAAGACACCAATTGGATCCCGGTCCCCACTAGGAGTCTCCCGGAGACTTTCGTCTCACGAGTCGAGGGTGTCGCGTGATTCGCTAGGCAAATAGTGGGAGTACATTAAGATAGAAGTTCATATCTTAATTAGTAATTTCTGCAAAGTCTACATATTATTTATTTTTTACTATATCTTATTTTTCAAAAATATGTCACTCATAAACCCCCTATGTGGCATACTTGATGCCAACCACCTCACTGGTCCAAACTATACAGATTGGCTTCGTAATTTGAGAATTGTTCTCACGACTGAGAAAATCATAAATATCCTTGATACAATTGTGCCCACATCGGAAGAAGGGCAAGGAGGATGAGATCACTCGCTATGTGAAGTATATAGATGATTCCACATTGGCAAAATGTTATATGTTGGCCTCCATGACTCCTAAGTTATAGAGGCAACATAAGAGCATGGATGCAGATTCTATCATTCTTCATCTCCGCTAGCTGTTTGAGAAACAAGGAAGAACTCAAAGATATGAGATATCTAAGAGACTCTTCCAAGCTAGGATGACAGAAGGGACATCGGTTGAGAACCATGTCCTAAAGATGATAGAGTGGATCGAGAAACTCACAGGTCTAGGAATAGTCCTAGAGGATAACCTATGCGTTGATCTTATTCTTCAGTCCCTACCAAATTCCTTTTCTCACTTCATCATGAATTTTAACATGAGCAAGTTTGAGGTGACTCTCTCTGAGCTCCTCAATATGTTAAGGGAAGCTGAGAGTGCCATCAAGAAGGAGAAGCCAATTCTCTATATTGGTGAGACCAAAAGGAAAAGGATGACCAACAAGACCCTTAAGAAGGGCAAGGGCAAAAAAAGACCAGGTAAGACAAAGGTTGCCAAGAAAGATCCAACAAAGGACAAAGGACAATGCTTCCACTACGGCCAAGACGGGCATTGGAAGAGGAACTGTAAGGACTACCTTGTAGATAAGGCGAAACAGAGCTTGGAGAAGCTTCAGGTATATTCTTTATCAGTCTCCACTTGTTAGATTTTCATGATAACATATGGGTATTGGATACCGGGAGTACTTATCATATCTGTAATTCGTTGCAGGTTCTGGCAAGACCTAGGAGATTGGCTAGAGGCGAGATGGACCTCAAGATGGGTAACGGAGTAAGATTTGCTACAGTTGCTATTGGAGAGTTCACCCTACATCTGTCTGGTGGAGCTATTATTGCATTAGATGCATGCTATATTGTTCCCTTTATTATCAAAAATATTATTTCTATCTCTTGTTTGACAATTAGTTGATATAAATTAGTTTTTGAGAATAAAAGTTGTTCAATAATTATGGATGATAAGATCATCCCTAGAGGGACCCTTACAAATAGCTTATATGTGCTATACACTTCTCCACACATCATGAATATAAAGTGTCTAAGAGGAAAAGAGATAAGGTGAATAATATATACCTATGACATTGTAGGCTAGGTCATATACATGAGGGAAGGATTCAAAAGTTGCTGAAAGATGGATACTTAGGTCCATTTGACTATGAGTTATATGTAACTTGCGAACTTTGCCTTCGTGGAAAAATGACCAACTCTCCTTTTAGTGGAACTGGAGAGAGAGCCACTGAGTTATTGGAATTCATATATAGTGATGTATGTGGTCCTATGTTGACTAAAGCTATAAGTGGTTACTCATACTTCATTATATTCACTGATAATTTCTCTAGGTATGGATACGTGTACTTAACGAAGTACAAATCTGATGCCTTTGAGAAATTCAGGGAATATAAGAATGAGGTAGAGAACCAAATTGGAAAGAGCATTAAAACTTTTCGATCAGATCGAGGAGGAGAGTACTTGAGTACAGAGTTCACCCATTTCATCAAGGACAATGAGATTCTATCCCAGTGGACACCTCCTTATACACCTCAGCTCAATGGTGTATCAGAAAGGAGGAATCGCACGTTGTTAGACATGGTGCGGTCTATGATGAGTTTCGTTGATCTACCCATCTCGTTCTGGGGGTACACCCTAGAGACCATAGCTTACATTTTGAACAGAGTTCCATCAAAGTCGGTAGTGTCTACACCATATGAGATATGGAAAGGAAAGAAGCCCGATCTTAAGGTGGTTAAGATTTGGGGCTGTCCTGCCCACGTTAAAAGATACAACCCCGACAAGTTAGAATCAAGGACGGAATGGTACACATGCGTGGGATACCCTAAAGAGACTTTAGGATATTATTTCTATCATCCCGAGGACCGAAAGACTTTGTTGTCAAGAGAGTTGTGTTCCTTGAGAAGGAACACATTCTTGGTGGAAACAGTGGGAGTAAGATAAAATTGAGTGAGGTTGGAGAACCTAGCACCATTCCAGAGCTCGAGTCTGTTCAGGTACCTAACACACAAGTTCCAACTTTGCGTAGGACTAGTAGAGTATCTCACCCTCCTGAAAGATATGTGAGACATATTAGTGGAGATGACTCTCAGGATGTTGATCCTCAGACCTACGAGGAGGCTATTATGAGTATAGACTCCAGAAAGTGGCAATAAGCCATAAATTCTGAGATGGATTCCATGTACTATAACAAGGTTTGAAACCTTGTGGATGCACCTGAGGGTATTGTACCCATCGATTGTAAATAAATCTTTAAGAAGAAGATCAGAGTGGATGGAAAGGTAGAGACCTATAAAGCAAGGCTGGTAGCTAAAGGATATCGTCAAAGATAAGGAGTTGACTATGACGAAACCTTTTCACTTGTAGCCATGCTTAAGTCTATTAGAATTATTTTGGCCATTGCAGCATACTATAACTATGAGATCTGACAGATGGATGTCAAAACGACATTCCTCAATGGCAACCTCGAGGAGGAGGTGTATATGATACAGCTAGAGGGATTCGTATCCAAAAAGAGTCTAGATAAAGTATGCAGGTTACTTAGATCCATTTATGGATTGAAGTAAGCTTCCCGAAGTTGGAACATAAGATTTGATGAGGTGATCAGATCTTATGACTTCGTTAAGAACGAAGATGGGCCTTGTGTGTACAGGAAGGTAAGTGGGAGCGCTATCACCTTCTTGGTGTTATATGTGGATGACATCCTAATCATTGAGAATGATATAAGAATGCTCTGCACAGTAAAGGCTTGGCTATCCAGAAACTTCTCCATGAAAGACTTAGGAGAAGCATCATATATTTTGGGGATCCGGATCTATAGAGATAGATCCAAAAGGATGCTTGACTTGTCCCAGTCTAGGTACATAGACTCTATTGTCAAAAGGTTTGGCATGAAGAATTCCAAGAGATGTCTTATACCGATGAGACATGAAATACCACTTTCTAGGAGTATATCCCCAAAGACTCCTGAAGAAAGGACATACATAAATAAGATACCTTATGCCTCAGCGATAGGGTCTATCATGTATGTGATGCTATGTACGAGGGCTGATATAGCACATGCTCTGAGTGTCATGAGCATGTATCAGGCAGATCCAGGTTTAGAATACTGGAAGGTAGTAAAGTGTATCCTTAAGTACTTGAGAAGGACTAAAGATCTTTTACTGATATATGGAGGAGGTAGCCTCCAAGTTGAGGGCTACACAGACTCAAGTTTTCAGTTCGACATTAATGATAGCAAGTCAAATTTAGGGTATATTTTCACCCTGAATGGAGGAGCAGTAAGCTGGAAGAGTTCCAAGCAAGATACTATTGCTGACTTGACCATAGAGGCGGAATACATTACCGCAGCAGAAGCAACAAAGGAATGGGTGTGGATGAAGAAGTTCATCAAAGATTTGGGAGTTATACCAAGCAGCGTGGAGCTGACTCCCATATATTATGACAGCGATAGGGCGATAACTCTAACAAAGGAACTCAGGTCTCAACGGAATTGTTCTGAGGAGGTTCCATCTGATTAGAGCGATCATGAGATGAAAAGATATAGCAATGGAAAGAGTTCCATCCGAAGATAACATTACAGATCCACTGATGAAGCCGTTGGCTCAGATTGTATTTGAGCGTCACAGGGGTCTGATGGGGATTAGACACATAGGTGATTGTCTTTTGGTCAAGTGAGAGATTGTAGGTTACAGGTGTCATGCAAGCCAATCACGTGAGTGATGGCACGTGTGACATGCTGTGTGATCTTTTTGCTTATGATTAATATTGATATATTCTCACATTATTTGTTACATATATATTGTGATGTCCTTGGTTCTGTACAATGGGAGTCGGATCGTGATGAGATCACGATAATGAAATCGATTCACCTTTAAATATAGATCCTAAATAATCCCGGTCATAGGTTACCCATGAGGGACATTGAGATAACCGGACAGATCGATGTACTATATACCCATCCATATGATGGAGGCGGCTAGTCTCATAGCCACTTGTGTGGAGACACTAAGGATATAGTATAGGTGCTCATTAGAGAATGAGTTTACTGATTGATCCGCTTATGGAATACTGTATGGTTAATGATATCTAATGTCAGACAGTGATTCCATAGTCCTAGTTGTGTATCTGGTCCTTAGACTTGAGACACCAAGGATGCCTTGTATGAGTACTCCTTTCTTTGACGCTAGACTTACAGGTTTGGAAAGTTTCAGATCTGGTATAGCTGGTTATCAGGATTGGTATCAAACCTTACGAAGACAATTGAGTGTCAATAGAGGATCATCCACTCTCAGTATCATGAGAGAAATATCTCATATGTGCTTGCTCAGACAAATCCCTGGCCAGGGTCATTCGGATTGAGAGAGAAAGTGTTCTTCGGGAGAATCCGATTAGAGCGAGACTATGATGGATTATGTATGTGACTTGATAGTACTATGTCCAATATATGGTCCGATGGATTTAATCCCTCTTGTACCTTCTGGGGACTATGGTGTAGTGTCATAGTATGTCCATAGTCGATGAGTCGAGTGAATTATTATGGGGATAATAATTCACTATATCAGAAGGAGTTATGATGGGAGTGACTCACAACCAGCTCGGTATCGGGCCTAGAGGGTCACACACATATGGTGGATGTTTCAATGAATAGTAGATTGGATGAAGATCCAATTAGCCCCTATTCTCATTAGATGAGACCCTATGCTGATGGGCTCCTTGCTTAAGGCCCAATTAGAGGCCTAAGGAGATTATTGAATAGAGATCCAATAATGCAAGGTTAGTGGGTTATTGGATGGAGATCCAATACCCACTATGGCAAGAGCCCTAGGATTTTTGGTGGCTCTCTATAAATAGGAGGGGAGACTCATGGTTAAGAGGCTGTAGCTTTAGCCACCACTCCTATTCTCCTCCCTCTCTCCGCGCAAGAGTTACGAGATCAGATTGGAGGAGTTTCGCTGCAGAGATCCATCGTGTGGATACCGCTAGAGAGGAGGACGTTTGACCTCCTTCATCTTCTCCATCCAGATCTGGAATACAGGGATATACGATCTCCCTAGGTAAAATCAATCTCTCTCACATCGCGATTTTATCGGTTTTTATGTTTTTTCTCATGACCCCAATATTTTGCACGACGATTTGATCTACATGAAAAATCAGTTTTTGTTTTGATTTCCACTGTGCATGTGATGCACCCGCTGGGTTTCCCAACATCAACCCTGTTGGAGTCCTATCATACGGGCGGTTCAACCACTGACTTGGGCTGTTCAACTGCCCGAAAACATGGGTGGTTCAATCGCCATCAATGGCCTAAAAACCTAGGTGATGGCGGTACAACCATCTCTCACCGGCGGTTCAATCACTGTGATTCCCAGAAAAGTGATTCCCTTCACTTTTCCAATCCCGACTTGACCCTTATGTTGACCAATCCTCTGGTCAACCAATTGAGCTCAATCAATCCCCTTTAGTGGACTGGGTTGCCTCTTTGAGTTGATTTAGATTCCCTTCAAATCACACTTAATTTGGACTTAATTTAACCTACGACTTAAGGATTACAACCATACATGACCACCAAGCTTAATTGATGACCTCACTCTCGTAATCTGGCAACCTCCGACATTCCCTGTGGCAAGTCTCATTGTCTTCCTCCGGCGATCTCCCGACGTGTTCCTAGCGATCTTTTCGATACATTTGGCGAAGTCATAGTGAACTCCCGGTGAGCTCCCACTACATCATCCAAACCTTGGCCCAATGCCTAAGCTTGATCTTGGGTCAATGTCTAGTCTGTAACTCCTTTTCATTGTTGTGGTTAAACCTGCATCATTTCTTTTAGCAACACATGTTAGATTAAACACTCATCAATGGATTTCATCATAAAAATCCTGGATTCAACCAGATCAATAGCGGTTGTGAGCATAATTTATCGCCGGTTGATGTTGCTATAGGGATGAGCTGACGGTGGCGCTCCACGCATTAGAGGAGCGGGTGGGAAGGGACGGGCCGGGATCAGCGATGAGATCTTATATCACTATCGAGGGAGAGGGAACGGATGTCGACGACGTTGTCGTGGATCGCTTGAAGATGACCAAGATGTTGATGTCGAAGTACTTGCCTCGGAAGATTCACGACTAACAGACCTTGTAGGTGGCAACGCTAGCGCGAGGTGAGATGGTTTGGCTAGCGACTACTTGATGTGCTGTCGTTTCATAACAAGAAGAGAGTTTTCTCTAGATATGATGCTATGGTACCATGATAAGAATAAATGTGATGATCAAATAACACACTTGATACATTGTTTTCACACATATTTATATAGAGTTGAAAATAAGATTTTCCTCAATTGAGAACAAGATATTCTCATTCAATTGAGAAATCTGTACAGCTAACACATTAAAGAGATAGGGAGAAGATACAGCTAAGGGAAAAGATAAAATTTGTTGAAGAGTTACTTTTATCATTATTAAAAATTAAGATTTTTTATGAAAATTTTTAAAAGTTAGAATATTTTACGAAATTTTTTAAAAATTAAAAACTTTTTATGAAAATCGCTGATAAACTAAAGTTAATGCATGACTATTTTCATATATAAATAGTTTAGCATCCCAATAACTAATTAATTTAGATGTCCGGACAACTGCACCTTCGTTGCTCCCGCAATCCATCTTTTGTTATTTGACACCCTTTCCTGTGTACAATAGTAAATAATGAGGTATATGGTAAGCCGACAGCCTCGTTTTGCATGTCATTTGATTAGTAAACAATTTCTTTGATAGTCAAAGCTAAAAGATAACAAAATAGTCCGTTCCGCTTATGGGCTAATTACATATTATCTTACCTTATATAGTTAAATCTTCTTAGTATTTTAATTTTTAAACTTAAAATAATTTAGATTAGAATCCTTACAATTATAAATTATTTAGCTCTATTTACCTTAATAATGTTAGTTTTATTGATAAAACATGAAAACAAAAAGTAAAAAGATAATTCTAATATTCTAGTTGGTGGTAGTGGACAACATCGATGGTGGGGACGACGATGCTACTGGGAGCTACGAGTGACTGCGATGGATGAGGAGAGTAATGACGAGAGTTGAGAGTCGCTTTGTATTTGTGTCGGTACTGACACATATAACATGACATCAATGTAAATGTCGAGCGGCTCTTTCATCACTTTATATCTATGTTGGCATCGATACAGTTGCTGAGCGGTGAAATGGTCACTTAACATCTGCATCAGTGGCCTTTTCGTCGCTCAGCAATTGTATCAATGTTGATGCAGATTAGAGCAACAAAAGGCCCGTTTAGATGACTATTGTGGATGAGGAAAGCGACAACAAGTGGTGAGGTCCGCTTTGCATATGTGTCGGCATTGACGTAGTAGTCGAGCGACCCTCACCTCTTTCCATTGCTTTCCTCATCCAAAATAGCCATCAAGCAATTTATTTTGCTACTATACATTTGCATCAGCATCGACGCAGTATCACGACCTTAGCTGATTTTGCCTAAGTCGTGTGACACCCTTATATGTCCGTCCACAAAGGTTAGCCTCCCCGAAACCTCCTTTGGTCCCTTAGGACCTACAAAAGAGAAAACGGGTTAGAGGAAGCACTTTCCACGGGATCCACAAGTAGACACTTTAGAAAGCACTTTATATAGCCACTATAAATTACAACCATAGACTTTACAAGCTCTGAAAGGTTACACACAAAGGATCAAGGTCCACTATAGACCAAAACCAACCACAAAATCTAACCAAACTAGGGCTGCCAAGTCTACTGCAAGCCCGCTACTTGATGTACAAAGAATATACAAAAATTAAAGGACATAGACAAACATGAGCATTATATTGAACACTTAATTTATATTTTTGTCCGTGACATTCTCCCCCACTTATTCCTTCGACGTCCTCGTCGAAGCCACTATAGACATTGCATCTCCTCACCTTTTGCTGAATCTTCAATCTTCTGCTTTGGCTGCAACATGCCCCTTGGCTCCCAACTGCTCTCTGTCGCTGTTTTTGAGTAGTCAAACTCTGATCTGCCATGCTGCTTCAACTCGCCAATGACTACTCTTGTGTAGGGTTGGCTGAGCTGTGCTGATCCTTGTTGATTTCTGCGGATCCTTCTGATGAAGGAAAAGACCTTCCTTTGTTATGCACCAATATTGCAATAGTCTCATGTTGCTTAAACTAGATGGATGCTTGTTGGAGCTTTAATGAGCATCGCTTCATAGACTATGAAGTTTTTGAAGTCATTCCTTCACAAGATTCGCTTATTGATCCTCCTTCAACTTTAGTTATCACTTCTAAGTAGGTTCACATCACTCTCGCTTTCGATTGATATTCTATTTGGAAATGAAGCGGACAATCTACTCCTAGTAGTACTGATTACCAACGGTGAGGATTTGACAACTATTGTCTTCCATAAGCTTTCCTCGAAGGGTCACTGAACTTATGCAGAGCTCCTTTGCTAGATAAATAAGAGAATCGGGATATTAAGTTTCACCAATTCTCTTTGAGTTAAGAAGATAAATGTTACTTGATTTTGTCCGTCTCCTTGAGGTTGTACTTTATACATCGAGCTGGTTACTAGCATTTTTCCTGCTCTTTGCTCACACTTTCGATACACTTGAAGTGTTTACACTCCTTGCATTGAGTTAGCTATTGTGATTCGCTTTCCCACTATCGTCGAACTTCCAAAATGCAAGAAGTTTTGCCCCGAAAAGAGTAAAAGTTTACCCCAACTTGGAGTCCTCCCAACTTGGAGTAAGTCTTTGACAGTTCTGGTCGCCTCTGGGATTATACCATCTCCTCCATCATCTTTGCCGCCTACTCCTCTAATTTAAAAAGGTACAACACCATGTACTACCTACTTTGTTCCTTAGTTGAGCACTCCTGCATCAACCCGAAGTCCCCCACTTTCAGCTATTTTAATGAGAAGCTCGTTGACACTGGTCTTATGAAGTTCCTTGGCCTTTGGCCTTTTATCTTCTCTTGGTACTTGGAGTTTGCCTCTGCATTCTCCACCTCCTTGGCCCCTTTCATGACTAATGCTCGTCCTCCATGAGAGCAAGGGATCAATGACTCTATGAAAGTCCCACCTCTGCGGTACCATAGTGCTGTCGAGCCCATGGCCCTACTATCCGTTACCTTGCATCTACGTCCCTTTCTTGCTATCGGTAGATCTGCCTCTGTGGCACTATGACACTCCTCTGAGTCCATCTCCTTTCTAACCAACACTTTGTTTTTGGGTAGCTGAGCCCCATTAGGCTCGTCGTTGCTTCCTCGTCCCTTTCGACCAACTGCTTCAACACCTTTGTATTCTTTAAGTAGTTTTCCTTGGTCAATGGATAGACATACTACAACTCCTATGCATGGCCTCTGCCATCTTGTTGCAGGGCTCGCATTGATTCTGTTCTCCTTAGCTTCCTTGGTAATAATGTTCGCTTACTCGGCCTTGTCCCCTGACCTATCCCTCTTGGATATCTGTCCTGTTGGAGCAACTTTCCTCTTTGCATTCTTCCTACTAGAAGTTTCGGAGGCCACCATCCCCTTTGGACTACTCCGTCTTGTTGAACAACTTGTGCCTTGTTCTGTCCTCGTAAACGCACTTGCTAGATTGTGACTCTTCGTCAATACTGTCCCTACTGCTCCCTTCGAGGTCTAGCAATGTGCTGAACTTGTTGCACACTTCAGCCTCCTACGGATGTATCATTTTTATGCTGAAGAGAAAGTTATGATGCTCCATGGCACCGAGTTCTGATCGCCTTGGGATTTCTACGAACACTCCATCGTCCGTATACAAGCTCTTGCATGAGTACCAAATTCTTCGTGTTAGCAATTCCCCTTACCTCTGTGAGCTTTGTAAAACTCTTTCAGTCATTGAACAATACATCCCACTTTGCACAGTCTCATCTTTTCAAGCGCCCCGCTTGCCTTGAGCACCATCAAGTTTGGTTGCTAACATCGAGCCGTAGCTCGAACTCAGCTATCCTAACCTTTATGCGCTATACATTCTTCTTAGCTTGCTTGTCCTCATGGTGCCTCTTACGCAAAGGGTTGACCATTCCTCTGAATGCTCGCTCCTCTGAGCGACTCCTTTCCTTACATCTCAATATCCATTTCTCCCAAACGGTTATGCGTGCGGGCTACCCTCCACACAACCCAGCTAGGTCCCTCACGTTTGTATGGCAAGTGTTTCTGTGTGTGCTTGTCCCGCTCTGATACCAAAATGTTACGGCCTTAGCTGGTTTTGCCTAAGTCGTGCGGTACCCTTGCATCTCCGTCCGTAAAGGTCAGCCTCCCCAAAACCTCCTAGAGTCCTTTAGGACCTACAAAAGAGAAAACGGGTTAGAGGAAGCACTTCCCATGAGATCCACAAGTAGACACTTTAGAAAGCACTTTATATAGCCACTACAAATTACAACCATAGAATTTACAAGCTATGAAAGGATGCACACAAAGGATTAAGATCCACTACAGATCGAAGTATCCACAAGTGCCTACATGAAACAACTCCCATTTACAAGCTGAAACTTACCACAAAAGCTAACCAAACTAGGGCTGCCAAGCCTAATGTAAGCCTGCTACTTGCGGTACAAAGAATGTACAAAAATCGAATGACACGGACAAATATGAGCATTATATCAAACACTTTGTTTATATTTTTGTCCGTGATAGCAGTGGCTGAGTGATGAAAGGACTGCTTGACATTTGCATGGGCAATCCTTCCGTTGATCGATAAATGCATCGATGTTAATGCAGATGCAAAGCGACCTTTACCTCTCACCTTCACTCTCCTCATCCACAACAGTCACCCGAGCAACCCTTTCATCTCTATGCATCTACATCAGCGTTGATGTAATTGTCGAGTGATGTCGATGCAAATGTCAAGCGGTCCTTTTGCTGCTCTACATCTGTATTAGCATCAACATAGTTGTTGAGCGATTCTCATGTCTTGACGTGACTCTCCTCATCTATAAATCTACTCATGGATCCCAATAACATCAATGTCCATCACCACCGATGTCATCTATCATTATCAACTAGAATATTAAAATTATCTTTCTAACTTTTATTTTCATGTTTTCATTGATAAAACAAATGATATTAGGATAAATGAAGTTGGATGTTTCAATTTCATACATATTTCAATATAATTTTTTTAAGTGTAAAACTAAAATATTAATAAAATCTAACTAGAGAGTGTAACGGCTTATGCTGTTATGATTTCAATGTCATTGGTTGGCGAAGGCTATGTCAGCACTTTAAATTCATATACGATGAAACTTTGATATAGTAGTTAGGAAGTTTGATAATCTTGTTGGCGAGAATCCATCAAGTTCAGGGATCCTTCTCTCATTCAAAATCTTGTTTGTACATTCGACTAACTCTTCATCTCTTTTGTAAGTCCTTCTAGATTGTAAGAGATTGAAACCTAAGCTTATTGTTATAGACAAATGTGGCTTATGAGATAATTATAATTAGGGCCGTCACATTAAACCCCTAGAAGTAGCTCTTAATAATTTGGATCTTAAATAGTTTAAAAAATTCGACAATGCACCATGAAAACTTAATTTCCTATCTCAAAACAGAAAATTAATCTCCTACCATTTAAATTCTAATTGGCATTAATTAATGCCTTTAAAAAAGATTTTAAAAGTTTCCATTGAATTTTAAAAGTTATAACTTTCTTGTCCGCTCTCCATTTACTTTTAAAAGTAATTTTAAATACTAAATACTATTATTAAATATATTTTATATATTTACATTTTTTAAATATTTTTTAAACTCATTAATAGTCAAGCATTGATTAACTTAAATATGAAGACCAACAGAATTTAAATATCAACAATGATATATATGTCATATCTAAATATTTGTAGAGATATTTCTGTTATTTTAAAATTTAAATAAGCAACTATAAATATGCAAAATCCCTTCTATTTCTCAAAGGAGCAGATAAAGTTGATTATAATTTAGTCAAAAGAGTATATTTTCTTATCCTAAATAATACTATCAATATATATGTACATATATATACACCATAAATAATCTATCCACAAGCTATTTAAGCAGACATTTGCTGCTGGTAAATTGAAAGATAACACTTGTACACAACCAAACCGTAAACGATTAAAGAGCCGTACAAGAAAAAGAAACATAATTGAGCAATAATAAGTGTCATCTCAGCAATAATATATTTTTTTTCCCATTGTGATCCTGATTTGAAATTGATAGGTGTCATTTCATCTAGTAAACGTCAGTGTTTGTTACCATAGTGCCCAAAAATTCACATGATAAACCTCATTTAAGTCCTACAAGTTATTGATTTGTACATAATGAAACTATGATACACTCCACAAGCTATATTCTTCGTATATTAGGTCCATCATCGTTAACCACCAAGCTCGGATTTGTTTTCGTATTCTCTAATGCCTTTTTGTTTGAATTTGAACTTAAAATTGTAATCTTATATTCACTCAGCATTAATATACATACCTGGTTGATAAGCTCATCCCGCCACCAGGGTCAAGCAGGCTACCTAAGCAAAGGTATAGCACTCCCATTGACTCCCTATAATCGTCGAAAGGGGATTGGTCCATGATCTCTGCTTGTCCCGTCTTCCTAAGGAAAGCCTGTAAGATCCACTCCTTGATGATGCTATGACTGAAGAAATAGCCACTACCCTGCATTAATGGCCGACGACATGGGTCACCCCCCATGCATCCCTTCTGAACAATTGAAGGAGGGACCACTCCTAGCCTAATCCAAAACAGCTAAAGGCCGAACAAGAAGCACCATCCTAATGGCTTAGCATCAACACTGATCTTGGGACGATTTGTCGGTAGGCTACCTCCATTAATGGCCCTCTGATGAGTAGCGTAGGGGACTGCTCACCAATCTTCGTCCTCACTGTCAGGTGCCCAAGTATAAAAACTAAGCCTTAGGCTAGACAGGGGCAAGTGGTGAACACCACACTCTCTTGAATGCTTCTACTCTCTCTATCCCCATCCTTCTGACTTAAGCATCAGAGGAGTTGCATTGGGACCTCCCTTGGCGTTGACCTGCTGTGAAGGATCTCGGTGCAGCTGAGGAAGCACTACGAGATGACTTCTACAGGAAAGGTGGTCCGCTCTCCCGATGTTCTCCCCCCACATGTAGGAAGTTCTCTATGCCTGCACCATAAGCCAACTCTCCAAAGGTCAACTCACCACAACAGCTCTCTATGTCTGCTCCATACGTTGGCTCTTCACAATAGTTCTCCATGTCGGCTCTCCAAGAATGACCTATACTTTCAGCGTTGAACCAAGTAGAGTTAACTTGTTAGTCAATGACCTCAGTGTAATAATTTGGCATTATAAGGAGGGTTGAATGTTGCAAGAATGTCCTTCCACAACTCCTAATGAGCACTCCGATGAGGAGGCACAACCCTCGACACTCAACCCTTTTGAGCAACGAGGGCATCTATCCCCCTTCCAGCAAGTCAACGCTTCCTCCTCGACATAGACTCTCATTGCTATCAATGTTTATTCGATGACCCCAACTTATCCCCTCCAGGGAACCTACTAGTCCTGTTCGAAGCCTTCTTAGGCCTCCCACGTTGGTGGCCCACTCTTCAACCGTCGAATGCACCCCTTCCCCCCAATGCTCGACTGACAAGCCCTCAACCGGCCTCTCGGGGGCCCCCTCGACGCATGGGAGCAGATTGTGTGGTACCGTCATCCCCCCACTCCCAAGGACCGAAAGAGGAATAAATTGATGTCATCTCTAGGGAATTCACCTTGGAGAGAGAATGTTCCTTTAGATGTAGGGCGTGCGCCTAGGTCATTGGGAAAAAGTTGTTCAAGAATGGAGGAAACACCATAAATCTTCTTCAGGGAAGAGGAAGCTTCCTGCCTTGCTGAAGATGACCCGCTGTCCATCTCGATCTAGATATTGGATGCTTGGGTGAAGAGCATCATGGTGGACATGGGCATCTCTATCGATGTGCTATATGCTGACTTCTTCTAGAAGCTTGAGTTGACGAAGAGTGACCTCCACCGGATGGCATCCTTCTTGACCGGATTCATAGGGGAATCTATCTCCCCTCTTGGGACAGTGACTCTCCATGTAACCTTTGAAGAACGCCATGCCAAGACTCTATCGATCAAGTTCATAGTAGTTGATGCCCACTCAGCTTATAATGTGATCATCAGACGATAAACCCTTAACCGGTCGAAGGCGATGGTGTTGACATGCCACCTTATAATAAAGTTCCCCACCCGAGGTGGGGTCTGGGAGGTGAGAAGTGACTTCAGGAACCTAGGCAGTGCTGCCTCATTATTGTGTCTTCGAGGATAAAAAATGAGGCACCGTCAATAGGCCCAAGGGTGGCCGATCGAGGTTCGCCTCCATAATGCCCAACCTGATCGGACCATCAAGATTGGGATGGCCCTTTTTGAAGAGCACTGCCTCTAGCTGGTAGGCTTCCACCAAAGAAATATTGATGTCTTTGCTTGGTCACCAAGCAACATGCCCAGCATAGACCCAAGAGTCGCACAATACTATCTGAACATCCTCCCTAGAGCAAAACTAGTAAAATAGAAGCCTCGCCATTTTACCCCAAAACGACAATAGATAATTCATGAGGATGTGAAAAGGTTATCTAAAGTAGGATTCATCCCCAAGGTTCAGTATCCATAATGGCTCTCTAATGTTGTCCTTGTCAAGAAAGCTAGCCAGAAGTGAAGAATGTGCGTTGACTATATTGACCTCAACCAAGCATGCCCAAAGAATAGATACCCACTCTCCTGGAGTAATCAGCTGGTAGATGTCACCTCAGGGCATGAACTCCTTACCTTTATGGATGCCTTATCAGACTATAATCATATAAGAATGGTACCCCAGGACAAGCCCACACCTCCTTCATCATCGACTGGGGTATATGCTGCTACAACATGATGCCCTTTGAGCTGAAAAATGTGGGACCACCTATCAGGTGAACAACTTATTCAAGGACCAAATTAGGAGAGACATGGAAGCATATATGGACAACATGATCGTGAAGAGCAGTGTCAGAAGCAAACTTGGAGGATCATATAAAAACATTCTTGATGCTAAGGAGGTTCGGTACGTGACTGAATCCCTCTAAGCATGCCTTCAAGATTGTGTTAGAACCCTTACAGATTCTAAGCTTGGGGGTGATCACTATAGGAGATCGGCCTTCTTGGAACTCTATAGGGGTTTCCTCCTCCAAATTATTGCTCAAAGGCTGTAGAAAATATTTTTTTATTCATGATAAAAAGTGAAGGATTACAAGGCTACTTATAGACCTTCCAACCCTAATTCCTAATAAAACTCATACTTCAAGACTTCTACCCCTAACTAGCTCTAAAAGTAACTCCTAATGTAACTCTAAGTCCTACCTCCAACCGGCCCATCTAGGAGTGGTCGGTTGCTTTATTATTTCCTAACTCTACTCTAACTTAATCCTTTTCTCAACCAACCCCCTCTTTAGCTAGGATAAGGGATGGTTAATTAGGAAAATATGCATCTTACTCTCTCTTCAAATATCTTCCTCAACTAATCCTAACCTAGTCGGCCTCCTTACTTTCCTTAATAGGGGTCGACTAGATAGGATTTACATGAATGCCCTTTGATTTTACATGATTGTCCTATTTAATGAAACTAAATTAGGACTACCCTAGCTAGAGTTATAACAGACCCACCCTCTTCAATTCAGCCTTATCCTCGAGGTTGATGCTCCATGAATTATAAAAATTTAAATTTTAAATCGTCATAGTTTTTCCAAGTGGCCTCTTCTTTTGGAAGGTTCGCCCATTGTATTAGCACTTCGGTAGTAGGTCGTCATCATTGTGTCATGATCCTACGATCAATAATGGCACTCGGCTGAGTCTGGAGCTCTCTTTAGATAGTCATATTAGGTAGATGTCTTTGAACCGTCTAGTTTTGTCCTAATTTGAGCTTCAAGCACGACACATGGAAGACTGTATGAATTTGGGAGTTGGCAGGTAAGTCTAATTTGTATGCTACTGCCCCAATACACTCCACAATTTGGTAGGATCCATAGAACAAAGGTGAAAGCTTCATGGATGCTTTGGTTTGGATCGATGTTTACTTATATGGCTGGAGCCATAGAAATACACAATCTCCCACAAAAAATTCTCTTTCGCCTTTGTGTTGATTATATAACTGTTTCATTTTTGCTTGAGCTGAGTGAGATTGTCTTTTATATAGGGTTGCAACTACATCATAAAAGATGATAATTGCTTGATAAAAGAGAAGGGGCAGCTACATCATTATATAGGGTTGCAAACCCTAGCCCATGAGGTGTTTGCCTAACTAAAATTATCCTTTTGTCCCTTCTATAGTCTACCTGCCTTAGAGGGAACAGGTGGCGGCTAGGTTGGCTCTGTAGCTGACCTAAGTAGGGGGAGACCCTAGCCGACTAGCCCAATAAAGAAAGGGGCGACGACCACTAAGCCCTAAGGTCCCAAAATAAATCCTAGCCACACTTCTTTATAGGATAGAAGTGACTATGTGGGGTTTTATTATAATCTCATAGGGTTCTTATTAATTACTTCTAAGTGATTAGGACTCAACCCTGTTGGAGTCCAATCAGGGTGTCCTAATTTAGTTTCATTGAAGAAGGAAAACATGTAAATCCTAAGGGCATTCATGTAAATCCTATCTAGCCGACCCGTATTAAAGAGGTGAGGAGGCCAACTATGTTAGGATTTACATGAATGCCCTTAGGATTTACATGTTTTCCTTCTTCAATGAAACTAAATTAGGACACCCTGATTGGACTCCAGTAGGGTTGAGTCCTAATCACTTAAAAGTAATTAATAAGAACCCTATGAGATTGTAATAAAATCCCACATAGTCACTTCTATCATATAAAGAAGTGTGGCTAGGATTTATTTTGGGGCCTTAGGGCTTAGTGGTCGCCGCCCCTTTACTGGGCTAGTCGGCTAGGGTCTCCCCCTACTTAGGTCGGCTACAGAGCCAACCTAGCCGCCACCTGTTTCCTCTAAGGCAGGTAGGCTATAGAAGGGGCAAAAGGATAATTTTAGTTAGGCAAGCACCTCATGGGCTAGGGTTTACAACCCTATATAATGATGTAGCTACCCCTTCTCTTTTATCAAGCAATTATCATCTTTTATTCAGCTTTTGTACCGAGTCTAAGAGGGAGGAACCCCTAAAGCGTTCCAAGGGTTGATCCCCCTCAGCAATCAAAATATATAGGGCTCCTTCTAGGGTTCTATCATCTGGTATCAGAGCCGTGTTCCTGCTGCCCTATAGCCATCTCAGCCGCCTCCACCTTCCCAAGCAATTCCCACAATTGCTTTTGACGTCGCCTCCATCGTCGCCCACCAAGCCACAGATCCATCAATCTACTGCCTTCCTATGTGTCAACATTAAAGATCTGATCTAGAGGCATATACCATTAACTCCAAGTTTGAAGCCTTTGAAAGCCGGATGGAGGAGAAGATGCGATCAATTTTTGTCGAATTCAGCATGGGCCGACCATCAAGCCTTAGGAAGTCACACCATGGAGAGACTTCAGATCGGCGAGACGATACTCAAGAGTATGGACACATCATCTCTGATACCAACAATCCACACATGAAGGTTGACCTCCGAAGATGGAAAGTAGGAGACCCAATCGGATGGATCTCGCGCGCGGAGCGATATTTTCGGTTCTACTGATGACACTACATGGGTGGAGATTGCTGCTATACACCTCAAGGGAGATGCTATTCAGTGGTTCAATTGGTTTGAACACACCCATGGAGGACTCTCTTGACAGCGATTTAAGGAAGGACTACTAAACTACTTCGAACCAACCAATTTCGATAACATCGACGGATAATTGGCAAAGATTCATCAAACCTCTACAATACAAGAATACCAAACAAGGTTTGAGCGTTTATCTAACCAAACTAAGAATTGGTCTGAGAAACAACTTTTAGATACTTTTATTGAGGGCCTAAAGCCGGAGATCCGAGGAGAAGTAAACAACCGTACACACTTATGGCGGTGATTTCCTTTGCGCGTATCCAGGATGAATGATTGAACCACGAGGTATGAAGGACAAGGCTCGCTCCTCGACTAGCCATGCCGAGGCTTACTACTCCCTCTACTACCATCCAAGCCCCCACACCAAAAAATTTGACAAGAGATGAGCTTCGCGAACGATCGGCCAAGGGGTTGTGTTGGCATTGCGACGAACCATGGAGCCGCAAACATCATTGCAAAAAGGGCTGGCTCCTCATGATTGAATCAGCGGAGGATGAGGACAATGAAACATCTAAAGAAGCCATTGAACCTGAAGAAGAAGCCATAGAGGAAGAGTCCCAACCAGCCGACTACGTAGTGCACGCATTAGCTGGCTACTCCAATCCGCAGACGATAAAAGTTGGAGGACTTCTAAAACAGCAACCCATCACCATTCTCATCGACATAGGCAGCACAAATAACTTCCTCAATAGTAAGGTTGCTGCATGTTTGGCACTTCAAATCGAAGGTTGCAACAAGTTCGACGTAAAGGTCACCTACGGTCGAATCTTCAATTGCGACCAATGGTGCTCGCGGGTGAAACTACTCCTCCAAGACCAAGAAGTGGTAGCTGATTTCTTCCTCCTACCCATCGATGATTATGAGGCTATACTCGGGATCGAATGGCTCATAACACAAGGTGATATCTCTTAAAATTTTTCTAAATTAATCATGAAATTTTATTACAAAGGGAGACAGGTCACGTTACGAGGCAAGCGCGGGAGCCAAATTTCCACTGTTTCGTCGCAACGAATGGAGAAAGTTTTACACAAAGCATATGGTGGATATTTGATGCATATCCAGCAGCCATCTACGTGGGAGAATATACAAAATTCAGATCCTATGCTTGCCCTCTTGTTGGACAAATTCATGGGCATTTTCATGGAGTCGCGCGAGTTGCCTCCTAACGCGTCGCATGACCACCGTATTCCTATTCTTCCGGGCAAACCTCCAGCAAATTTGTATCCATACCACTACGCTCACTTGCAGAAGGATGAGATCGAGAACATCATTAAAGAAATGCTTGACACCGGGGTGATTCGACAGAGTTGCATCCCTTATTCTTCACTAGTGTTGCTAGTGCGCAAGAAGGACGGTACATAATGAATGTGTATTGATTATCGAGCATTGAACGCTTTCACCGTCAAGGACAAATATCCTATACCAGTCATAGATAAGCTCTTGGATGAATTAAAAGGAGACTGAATCTTCACTAAATTGGATCTCCATTTCAGTTATCATCAGATTCGGGTATGCACTGAAGATGTTTCAAAAATTGTATTCCGCACACATAACGGCCACTACGAGTTTGTACATCTTCACTCCACGAACCGTTCATCACTTTTTGTTGTTTATACATATGTTTGTCAGCTTATTTTACCTTGAGTTTATATTTTTTTACCTAAAAAATATGAGCGAAAGTAGTGTAGAAGGCTATAGAATGATCGCTCGCTGCGCGAAGCCAAAACAGCCCCATTTTTGGGACTTTTTCATGTGCTACGGTGACCACGCTGAGTGGTGTGAAATGTCAGCCATTTCAGCACCTTAGAACCCCCGGGTGGCACCGGGCTGGATGGGGTTCCGGGTATATGTCGGGCGTAGGCTTTCATCGACAATTGAACTTGTCTTGCGTCCGATACCTTGGGAACCATCGTTTGTGGACTTACGACCATTCTTACAACCCTTTAAAGTCCTGTTTCGCCTCTTTCTCTCTTTTCTCTGCTGCACTCAAGATGTTCGACGAATTGCTTGTATAGCTTTCCGCTTTGCGAGACATCGGGACTTGTCCATCGATCGTTTCTAAGCTAATCTACTTCTCCTTTGTAGGTCCTACGAGACCGCAAGAGGTTGTAAGAGGGCTGACCCTTTGGGACAGATAACCCTTTGGGCGTTTGATAACTTAGACAATCCCAGCTATGTCTGGAACAGTGGGCAAGGTTGTTTCATGACTTAGGCAATTTCAGCTAAGTCCGTGACAGTGTGGTATCAGAGCAGGCAAGTAATTCAAACGAACAACAAAGAAGATTCGCAAACTCGCCATGGTGAAACATCATGGTGAATCGAGCAAGATGGGGCAAGCTGGACCCTTGCTTCAGGCAGCCGTAGGTGGGCTACAAGTGCAAACTCGCTCGTAAACTGTTAGAGCCACTCATGAGAAATGCGGCAGTGAACAAGACGAGCATGAAGTTGGGTATTCTCCACGAGGGGAGGAGGCGCCATCAGATGCGCCAACCGGGAAAAAGAGCCATAAGGAGAGACTTACAACGGTGGAAACCCGCCTTGATATTCTTGAAGTGAGCTTGGAGGAACTCTACCAAGTCTAACGAAGGCTCCTTGGGGTAGAGAGCTCGCTAGAAGAAGCTGAATCTTGGATCAAGAAAGTTAAATCCCTGATTGATCAACTGACAGAGGACACCAAAGATTCTGTACAACATCTACACGAAGTTATGGCGGAACTCACGGCTAAGGTGATGGTGTTAACAAGGACTCTTGATGTGGGAGGGAACAATACCCGCGCTGCGCCACCACAAAACTTCACGGCACCGAAGCCACATTGCTATGGGGGTGCTAGGGATGCCAAAGAGCTTGAAAATTTCTTGTTCGACATGGAACAGTATTTTTGTGCTACAAGGCTCGATTCTGAAGAGACCAAAGTTGCTATAGCAATAATGTATCTGAATGAGGATGCAAAACTTTGGTGGCGAACCCGTTGGGAAGAGATCCAGCAAGGCCGATGTCGAGTGGATACACAGAGTTTATCGCAAGAAGGAAACTGAGGCAACTTCGCCAAAGTACAATAATCCGAGACTATATGAAATAATTTTCAGCACTGATGCTGGATATATAGGACATGTCTGAAAAAGACAAGTTATTCAGCTTCCTTGATAGCTTGAAGCCATGGGCACAACAAGAACTACATCGGAGGAATGTCACTAACGTAGTTGGGGCAATTGTAGCCGCATAAAGGCTAACTGACTTTGTTTCTTCAGAGGATTCGAGAAAGAAGAAACAATCTTTGAGAAATCGCCCAGCTAAATACTCTCGAGTGAAGGAGTCTGGGGGCGAACATAAGAAAAAGAGTTCCCATAAGGTACCGTGCTCAAAATGTAAAGTCCCAAAGTCTGGTGGATACTTCTTGTGTGGAGGACCGCACATGGTGAGGGAGTGCCCACAAAAGCAGGCACTCAATGCTTTAACTACATCGATTCAGCCCCGTAAGTGAGACAAGGGCAAAGCTATCGTACTTAGTTCGAGCAGTTTTGAATCCAGTAGCGATAGTGAGGTGTCGCACGGACCCAGGATGGGAGCAATGCATTTGTTGAATGCGTTGCGGGGTCAAGGGAGGGAGAACACAAAGGCAAAGCCACCGAAGGTAGGAAGCAGCGAGTTGATGTATGTGGACATCAAGCTTAATGACCGAACAACCCATGCAATGGTGGACACGGGCGCTACCCATAATTTTATTGCTGATCGTGAAGCTAAGCGACTTGGATTAATCTTGGAGAAGAGCCCAAGTTGTATGAAGGCGGTGAACTTGGAGGCTAAGCAGATCTCTGGACGAGCAAAGGGGGTCCCCATCAAGATCGGGACATGGAGAGGGAGCACAAACTTGATGGCGGTGCCATTGGACGACTTTCAAGTGATTCTCAGAATGGAGTTTATGCACGTGATGAAGTTGGTGCCAATGTCGTTCCTGAACTTCCTGTGTCTAATGGGAGGCGATGATCCCTGCGTGGTTCCAATTTCTCGAGGAGGAACCAAGGACCTACAACAAATATCAGCTTTACAATTGAAGAAAGAGGTACAAAAAGGTGAATCAACCTTTGTAACTACTATGAAGCTAGAGACACTTGACGGGGAGGCTATTCAGGAACCTGCTGTTGTGGCGAACATCCTAAAGGAGTTCTCAGATGTGATGCCAATGGATTTGTCGAGAACTCTGCCACCACGCAGAGGCGTGGATCATCGGATTGAGTTGGAGCAGGGAGTTAAGCCTCCAGCGCGACCACCCTACCACATGGCCCCTCCAGAGTTGGCAGAACTGAGAAAGCAGTTAGATGAACTGCTAAGTTGTGGTCTTATCCATAGTTCAAAAGCACATTTCGGAGCTCCAGTCCTCTTCCAGAAGAAACAAGATGGGAGCCTCCGATTATGCATTGATTATCGAGCCCTCAACAAGATGACGGTGAAGAACAAGTACCCTATCCCGCTCATCGTGGACTTGTTCGATCAATTGGGCAAGGGACAGTACTTCTCCAAACTCGACCTACGGTCGGGGTATTGGCTGGTGCGCATTGCAGAAGGTGATGAGACGAAGACTACTTGTGTGACCAGGTATGGAGCATTTGAGTTCTTGGTGATGCCTTTCGGCTTAACCAACGCTCCGGCCACATTCTGCACTCTAATGAACTAACTGTTCAAGGAGTATTTGGATAATTTTGTGGTTGTCGACTTAGACGATATCGTCGTCTATAGCCAAACACTTGAGGAGCATATTAGACACCTCCAAACAATTTTCAAAGTTCTTAGGGAGAACACCTTGTTCGTGAAGAGGAAAAAGTGTTACTTCACCCAAACATAGATTTTATTCTTAGGGCATCGAGTCGACAATGGTTCCATCCGAATGGACAAGTCTAAGGTGCAAGCTGTAGCGGACTGGCGAACACTAAAGAAGGTGCTAGAGTTGAGATCCTTCCTTGGGTTTGTCAACTATTATTGATGCTTCATAGCTGGATATTCGAAGCACGCAGCTCCGTTGACAGAGTTGCTAAAGAAGGAGCAGTCCTGAAGATGGTCGGACAAATGTGAGGCGGCATTTCAAGACCTAAAGACTGCTGTGTTGGAGGAACCTATACTCAGATTACCAAACTATGGGAAGTCTTTTGAAGTCCATACAGATGCTTCTGACTTTGCTATTGGGGGAGTTCTTATGCAAGAGGGTCATCCAGTGGCCTACGAGAGTCGCAAGCTCAATGAGACCGAGCGGCGATATCCTGTGCATGAGAAGGAGATGACAGCGGTGATCTACTATCTACGAGTATGGTAACACTACCTTCTGAGAGCACCTTTCGTGCCAAGGACAGACAATATCATATTGAGTTACTTTCAAACTCAAAAGAAACATGAAGCTATTTTAGCAATTCACCTCCACCTCTAAAAGCATAAAATGTTAAAGAATAAGAAGTAAATATAAAGTTAGCATACTGACTAATGTAGTCAAGCTTTTATGAGGCAATCAGATGGTAATGACATGTTGATAACATACTTGCGACTTCCACCAGTCAAAAGACCACTGGGCTGAAAAATGTCACCTTCAAGAGTCACACTTGGAACACTGGTGTCCCGATTAAAGGCGACCTGTAGAAAGTATAGCATTGGAGTAAAAAGAATCCAAAAGAACAAGTAATTTTTCATGCATTACTTCACTTGCAGCCAAAGAAAGAAAGCACTTGTAGATAGTTACGTATCCAACTAAGACATGATATGTTATTTGGACAAAATGATTTAAAATTAAAGACAAAATGTTAGGTTACAGCATGCATGAGAAGTGTGGTTCCACCAAGTTCTGATAGGAGTGTTGACCTAAAATGCTGGAATCACCTGTTTATAACGAACAAAACAGTAAAAAAAGGAGCATACCCAATGCACAAAGACTGCCGCCGATGTGGGTTTAAGGAAGGTCAATGTATGCTACCTTATCTTTAAATATTTAAAGAGGTTATTTCCGTAACTCGAACTCTGACCTCCCAAGTCGAAAAGGAACAAAACAGTAACCACAAAGCAAGCATGATGGCAGGACTTCTTGGCTGAGTTTGACATGGTAATGGAGTATAAACCCGGAAAAGCAAACATCGTGGCTGATGCATTGAGTCAAAATGTGGAACTAGTGGATGCTATACAGTTGGAGGGCGGAGGCCAAGCAAGTTAATTGCACACTAACTTCCTTTCTAAGATCAGGGATGGACTGTACCGAGATCCTCAGGCAGTAACTCTGATGCAACTCATCAAAGAGGATAAGGCACAACGATTTTGGGTCCAGGAGGGACTCATCTACACCAAGGGGAACAGAGTTTATGTTCCACGAGCGAATAACTTGAGGCGTTAACTCTTGAAAGAGTGTCACGATTCCCTTTGAGCTGGACATCCGGGTATCCATCGAACAATGGCTCTCGTGGAGAGGGCCTTCTATTGGCCGAAGATGGGGACAGATGTGGAGGAATATGTTCGAACATGCCTTACTTGTCAACAGGACAAGGTAGAGTAGCAGAAGCCAGTGGGACTTTTAGAGCCAATGCCCGTACCAAAAAGGTCATGGGAGAGCATTTCCTTGGACTTCATATCAAGCTTACTCGTGATAGGGGGACTTGGATCGATACTCATGATAGTTGATCGGTTTTCGAAGTATGCAACATTTATTGCTGCACCCCTACATTGCTCAGTGGAGGAGGCAGCTAAGTTGATGATGAAGAATGTGGTTAAGTATTAGGGAGTCCCACACAATATCATTAGTGATCGAGATTCTCGGTTATTGGGATGATTCTGGACCGAGTTGTTCAAGTTGTTGGGGTCTAAATTATACTTCTCCACAAGCTTCCACCCCCAAACGGATGACCAAACAGAAAGAATCAACTCGCTCTTGGAGCAATATCTCTGGCACTACGTGAGTGCCAACCAACGAGATTAGGTGAAGCTGTTGGATATAGCCCAATTCTCCTACAACTTGCAGCGAAGCTCTACATCTAACAAGAGCCCCTTTGAGATTATTACGGGACAACAACCATCAACTCCTCACACCTTGGTTATTGATTATATAGGGAGTAGCCCATCAGCCTATCACTTCGCAAAGGAATGACATCACATTGTAAATATTGCGCGGGCTTACTTGGAGAAGGCCGCCAAAAAGATGAAGAAGTGGGCAGACTTGGGAAGGCGACCACAAGAGTTTAAAGTTGGTGACATAGTGTTGGTGAAGCTCCAACCAGCATCACTCTGGTTCTTTAGGCACAAGGTGCACAAGGGATTGGTACGCAAGTATGAAGGGCCTTTCCCAATCATCAGCAGGGTAGGCAGTGTCTCATACAAGTTACAACTGCCAGCATGGTTTAGAATTCATAACTCAAATCCGTAAGATGATTCTCGAAATGTTCCAACTCGACGACCCCCCACTAGAGCCTCTTACGAGAAGCGAGTTGAAACTATTCTGGAGGATCTTAAGATAAAACTACCCAATAGAGCGCAGCAAATCGAATACTTGGTGAAATGGCAAAAGCTTCCTCGAACAGAAGCTAGTTGGGAGCTAGAAGATGCCCTACGACATAAAGAAGCCCACGTCAAAACCTACCAACAAGCGTCGACGAGGGCGTCGATAGTTTAAGTGGGGGAGAATGTCACGAATGGTCATCGCTCAACCATAACATCTTCACTCCGTGAACCATTCGTCGCTTTTTCTTATTTGTACATATGTTTGGCAGCTTGTTTTGCCTTGAGTTTATGTGTTTTGACCTAAGAAATGTGAGCGAAAGTAGTGTAGAAGGCTGCAGAACGATCGCTCGTTGCGCGAAGCCAAAACAACCCCTTTTTTGGGTCTTTTTCGTGTGTTGTGGCAACCACGCCGAGCGGTATTCCCAATATCTAAACCAAGGTTTCTACATAATTTCTTTGAACTTTCCTCTGAAAATTATGTTGAGAAGTCATCGTTTCTCTAATGTAAAATCTGTTTGGCAGGACTGCATATCGTAGCACTTTTATTCATCAGATTCTATCGGATTTGAGTGCTATTTTTATGGGATTTCAGACTCTCTTTTCCTCATCACTAAACCCTACCATCCTCACCAAAAACCGTTCAAAACCCTACCCTAAACCAAAACCAAACAGCCACCAAAATCAGCCCTAAACTGCAGCCTACTCCCATCCAAACCGATTCACCTTCTAACTGGCCACCCCTTCTCCAAAATTCTCATGCCACTAACCTGACAACAAAAGAAAGATCTCAATATTACAGATCTAGAGGCATACATCATGGCATCAGAGGAGGCCATCAATGCTAAGTTTGAAGCCTTTGAAAGCTGCATGGAGGAGAAGATGCGATCCTTATTCGTCGAATTCAGCATTAGTCGACCGTCAAGCTCGAGGAAGTCACACCATGGAGAGACTTCAGATCAGCGAGATGATCCTCAAAAGCATGGACACATCACCTCTGATCCCAATAATCCATGCATGAAGGTTGATTTCTCAAGATGGGAAGAAGGAGACCCAATCGGATGGATCTCGCGCGCAGAGCACTATTTTTTATTCTACCGAACCGTCGACGCTACACGGGTGGAGATCACTACCATTTACAGCCATACACCTCGAGGGAGATACTATTTAGTGGTTCAATTGGTTTGAACACACCCATGAAGGACTCTCTTGGCAGCGATTCAAGTAAGGACTAGTAAATCACTTCGAACCAACCGATTTTGACAACATCGATGGACAATTGGCAAAGATTCATCAAACCTCTACAATACAAGAATACCAAATAAGGTTTGAGCATTTATCTAACCAAACTAAGAATTAGTTTGAGAAACAACTTTTAGGTACTTTTATTAAGAGCCTAAAGCCGGAGATCTGAGGAGAAGTAAAGGCTCGGCAACCATACACACTTATGGCGACGATTTCCTTCGCATGTATCCAGGAAGAACGATTAAACCACGAGGTATGAAGGACAAGGGTCACTCCCCGACCAGCCATGCCGAGGCCTACTGCCCCCTCTACTACCATCTAAGCCCCCGCACCAAAAAAGTTGACAAGAGACGAGCTTCGTGAACGATCGATCATAGGGTTGTGTTGGCATTGCGACGAACCATGGAGCCGCGAACATCGCTGCAAAAAGGGCTGGCTCCTCATGATTGAACCAGTGGAGGATGAGGATAATGAAACATCTAAAGAAGCTCTTGAACCTGAAGAAGAAGCCATGGAGGAAGAGTCCCAACCGACCGACTATGGAGTGAATGCATTGGCCGGCTACTCCAACCCGCAGACGATAAAAGTTGGAGGACTTCTAAAATAGCAACCCATCATCGTTCTCATCAACACGGACATCACAAATAACTTCCTTAATAGTAAGGCTTCTGTATGTTTGGCACTTCAAATTGAAAGTTGCAACAAGTTTGATGTAAAGGTCACCGATGGCCAAATCTTCAATTGAGACCAACGGTGCCCGCGGGTGAAACTACTCCTCCAAGACCAAGAAGTAGTAGCTAATTTCTTCGTCCTACCCATTGATGATTATAAAGCCATAGTCAGGATCGAATGGCTCACAACACTAGGTGATATCTCCTAGAATTTTTCTAAATTAATCATGATATTTTATTACAAAGGGAGACAGGTCACGTTATGAGACAAGCGCATGAGCCAAATTTCTACCGTTTTGTCACAATGAATGGAGAAAGTTTTGCACAAAGCACATGGTGGATTTTTTATCCATATCCAGCAGCCATCTAAGGGGGAGAGTATACAAAATTCAGATCCTAAGCTTGCCCTCTTGCTGGACAAATTCGCGGACGTTTTCACGGAGACGCGCAAGCTGCCCCCTAACCGGTTGCATGACCACCGTATTCCTATTCTGCTGAGCAAATCTCTTACAAATTTATATTTGTACCACTACCCTCACTTGTTGAAGGATGAGATTGAGAACATCGTTAAAGAGATGCTTGACACCGGGGTGATTCGATAGAGTTGCAGCTCTTATTCTTCACTTATGTTGCTAGTGCGTAAGAAGGATGGTACATGGTGAATGTGCATTGATTATTGGGCCTTGAACGCTATCACCATCAAGGATAAATATCCTATACTAGTTGTAGATGAGCTATTGGATGAATTAAAAGGAGCCCGAGTCTTCACTAAATTGGATCTCCATTCCGGTTAGAATCAGATTCGGGTATGCACTTAAGATGTTTCGAAAACTGCATTCCGCACGCATAACGGCCACTATGAGTTTCTGGTAATGCCTTTCGGACTTACGAATGCTCCTTCTACTTTCCCAAGCCTGATGAATGATATCTTCCAGAGTTTTCTATGCAAGTTCGTATTAGTGTTCTTTGATGATATTCTCATTTATAGCCCTACGCTTGATATACATTTTCAGCACTTATGAACTGTTCTAACGATTCTTCGGGTGAATACTCTATATGTTAAATAGTTAAAGTATAGCTTCTTACAATGTAAAGTGGAGTATCTTGGGCACATTATATCAGAGGATGGAGTGGCGGTAGACCCGACGAAGATCGAGGCAATACAAGGATGCCCAAAACCTACACACGTAAAATCACTGCGAGGCTTCCTTGAACTCACGGGCTACTACCATAAATTTATGAAAGATTATGGAATGATTAGTGCCCCGCTCACTTCCCTACAGAAGAAAGACTTCTTCTTGTGGTTAGAACAAGCTTCTACAGCCTTCGAACGACTCAAGGCCGCCATGATGACGACGTCGGTCCTAGCACTACCTGATTTCAGCCGCACTTTTGTCATTGAGGTCGACGCGTTATGAATTGGAATTGGGGCTATTCTTATGCAAGATGGTCGACTCCTAATTTACACCGAGGCTTCCCTCACACTCCACAAGAGATTTTTACAAGAGATACTAATTACTGCCAAATTTAAAATATAGTTGGATACAGGTCCATGACATAAAAGAGGAGTAAAACTAGAAGAATTATAATTCATGCTCATGCCAGATTGGTAGCAGAGGGCAGTTACCATTCCAGAAGAAAGATTGGCTATCACTAAAGTCTAACCATATGGCAGCACATGCAAAGAAGAAATGGCCTCCTGACAAACTTTAAAATGGATGAAAAATTGAAGAACGAGTTTTTCTACACCTCCAACCTGATCAGCAGGAAACTCGAGCCTTAATGAAGTGGCCTCCCTATTTCTTTGAGCCTTGCAAAATTGAGGATCACAATGGGGCCCTAACCTGGAGATCAAATTCGCACACTAGATCAAGATTACAGTTGATCCGTCAGGCATCCCACCTCAAATCAAAATTTAAAGAAGACAACTCAGCCCAAATCCTTCCAACTAACACCCTAGCTGATGAGGAGACAAAAGTTCAGTTAATGATAGCATGGGAGTCACGTGAGGAGTTGAAGATCCAATTTCCAGATTTTATGGACCCTCAGCTTAAAGGACAAGGCTGATATGAAGAGGACAGACTTGATAAGACTCCAGTAGGGTTGAGTCCTAATCATCTTAGTACTAGTCAATAAACCATGTTAGATTGTAATAAAGCCACTCGTATATTATAATAGAATATGGCTAGGGTTTAGATTTAACCATTAGGGCTTAGTAGCTGCCGCCCCATTACTGGGTTGGTCGGCTAGGGTTTCCCCCTGCTTAGGTTGGGTATAGAGCCAACTTAGCTGCCCCTGTTCCTATTAAGGTAGGTCGGCTATAGGAGGGCCAAAGGGATAATTCTACTTAGGTAAGCACCCCCTTAGGCTAAGGTTTTGATCCCTATTTAAAGATGTAGCCGCCCCCCTTGAATAAAGTAATTATCATCTTTTATTCAGCCTTTGTGCCGAGTCTAGGAGAGAGGAACCCTTATAGTGTTCCAAGGGTTGATCCCCCTCAATGATCAAAATCTATAGGGCTCCTTCTAAGGTTCTATCAGTCCCGTAGGACCTTCAAAGAAGAAGTTGATTAGCTTAAAAATGAGTGACGGACAAGTCCCGACGTCTCGTAAAGAGGGAGGCTGTATAAGCAATTTGTCAAACACCTTGAATGCAGTAGAGAAAAGAGAGAAAGAGAGTGAAACAGGAGTTTAGAGGGTTGTAAGAACAGTCGCAAGTCTACAAACGATGACTCCCAAGGTATCGGATGCAAGACAAGTTTAATTATTGATGAAAGCCTATGCCCGACATGCACCCGAAGCCCCAATCAGCCCGATGCCACCCGGGGGGTTCCAAGGTGCTGAGATGGTTGACATTTTGTGTCGCTCAGAGTGATCGCCGTAACATGCGAAAAATGCCCTAAACTGGAGCTGGTTTGGGTAGTTTTGGCTCCACGCAACGAGCGATCGTTCTACAGCATTCTAGACTATTTTCCTCCCATTTCTTATGCCAAAACACATAAAACCAAGGAAAAATAAGCTGTCAAACATCTGTACAAACAAGAAAATAAATAAATAAATGGTTCGCTGAGCGAAGATGTTGCAGTTGTACGATGATCGTTCGTGACAGATTGGGGCTCTTCCTTCGCAACTTCTTCTTCGAAATTGAGGCTCTCTTCAAGTGGTTCAATATCCTTATCTTTTATTGGTTCAATCATAAGAAGCCACCCCTTCTTGCATCGATGTTCGTGGCTCCATGGTTCATCATAGTGTCAACACAATCCCTTAGCGGATTGTTTTCGAAGTTAATCTCTTATCAAATTTTTTGGTGCAAGGGCTTAGATAGTAATAGAGGGGGCTGAAGGCTTCAACATTACTGGTTGGGAAGTGACCCTAGTCCTTCGGCCTTCATGGTTTAATCATTCTTCTTGTAGCTACGGGAAGGAGATGGCTGCCATAAGGGTGTATGGTTGTCGCACCTTCACTTCTCCACGTATCTCCGGCTTTAAGTTCTCAATGGAAGTTCCTAAAAGTTGATTTTCAGACTAGTCATGAGTTTGGTTAGATACTCGCTTAAACCTCATTTGGTATTCTTGTACAGTAGTGGTTTGTTGGATCTTCGTCAATTGTCCATCGATGTTCTCATAATCGGTAGGTCCGAAGTGGTTCAATAGTCCGTCCTTAAATTATCGCCAGGAAAGGCCTCCAAGGGTATGCTCGAACCAATCAAACCATTGAATCATGTCTCCTTCAAGGTGGATGGCTGCAATCTCCACCATGGAAGCATTGACGGTTTGGTGGAATCGAAAATAGCGTTCTGCGCATGAGACCTAGTAGATCGGGTCTCCTTCTTCTCATCTAGAAAAGTCTACCCTCATGTATGGATTATATGGATCAGTGATGGTGCATCCTTGCTCCTAGAATTCTTCTTTCTAATCTAAAGATTTGCCTTGCTGTGATTTCATTGGGCTTGGTGGTCGGCCCATGTTGAGTTCGACGAAGATAGTCTAAATTTTCTCCTCTATACGGATCTCAAAGGCTTCAAACTTGACATTGATAGCCTCCTCTATTACCATGGCATAAGCCTCCAGATCTATGATATTGAGGTCTTTCTTTTGTTGTCAAGTTAAGGGCATGAGAGGTTTCGGAGAAAGGGTGGCCGAAAAGGTGGGTGGATTGGTGAAGAAGTAGGCTACGGTTAGGGGTGTTTGGTGGCTGATTTAGATCAATTTTTGGCTATGGTTTGATATGGTTTTTGGGCTGTGAGGTAGGGGCCGAAGATGAGAAAGAGGGAGTTTAAAAACTCAGAAAAGACAGCAGCAAAATTTGATAAAATTCAACAAGAAGATGCTGCATACTTGCTGTCCTACCGAACAAAATTTTGCATCAAAGAAATAGTGAATTCTTGACGTAAATTTTAGAAGAAATCTGAGGAAATCGAGCAGAATTTTAATGGCAAAACCTCGGTTTAGATGAGAATATTAGCAACAATTTAGATCAACAAAATTTTTGGTAGCATATCGGTAGTGAAACTGAGGCAAAGTAAGAAGGCAGATTCTTGTCACAAAAATCCAGTAGTATGCAGCAACGAATTGCAGCAATATAGGATCAGTTTCAAAGAGAATTTTTATGATAGATCAATCTCAGATGGAAGCTAAGTTGATCTATGAGAATATGTAAAAATTTCATCCATACAAGATGTTCAATAAATCAGTTTCAATAAGCCTTTATACGGCTGAAAAAATTTCTGCAGCGTTTCCCCTTCGTAACGATGATCACGTTTGTGACGGTAAGAATTTGTAGCAAGGTAATGATAGAAAAACTTCTTCAGTATGTAAGGATAAAGGTTTGTAGTAGTAACAATCTGTGGGTGGTGGAATTTTACGAGATCTTCCATACAACGTAGGGGCAGCGATAGATTGATTATTATGCGGCTTGGGGATGATGGTGAAGGCGATGTCTTGAAGCAATTATGGGAATTGCTTAGATGGGTGGAGGCGACAGATATGGCAGTAGGGGCAGTAGGAATGTGGCTCTGATACCAGATGATAGAACCCCAAAGGAGCTCTATAGGATTTTAATCTTTGAGGGGGATCAACCCTTAGAACACTATAGGGGTTCCTCCTCCTAGGGTCAGCCATAAGGCTGAAATAAAAGTATTCTTGCTTGATTGAAAAGAGGTGGAGGTTACAAGCTTATATAGGGCTCAAAACCATAACCCTATGGGGTGATTCCTAAGTAAATTTACCCCATTTCCATTCCTATATCCGCCTTGCATTAATAGGGATGGGCGACAGCCTAAGTGGCTTCATAGTCAACTCTAGTAGATGAAAACCTTGGCCGACCAGCCCAGTGAAGGGGGCGACGACCATTAAGCCCTAAGGCCCCAAAATAAACCCTAGTCACACTTCTTTATAAGATAGAGGTAACTAGGTGAGGTTTTATTATAATTTCACAGAGTTTTATTGACTCTTACTAGGGTGAATAGGACCCAACTCTACTAGGGTCCTATCACAAAACTCCTTGGATATAATTAAGAAATAACTTATAAAAAAGGGAAGGAGAAATATGGTTGCAGATGTGCTCTCTCAACTACCCGAGCAACCTAAACTTTCGGCCATCTCTTTTTTTATCAATAACCTCCTTAAAGACATCAACAAAAAATTGCAAGATGATCCAGAGATCAGGAGATTATCAAGAAGTTGGACTAAGATCAGGCTCCATGGCACATTATAGTTGGGATTCAAAAGAACTATGGTACAAAGGATGTTTAGTACTAGTGCCTCATTCTACCTACTTAAATACCATCCTACAGGAGATGCATTCCTCACCGGTAGTTGGGCACTCTGGATTCCTTCGAACCTGTAAGAGGATTCAATAAAATTTATCTTGGAAGGGGATGAAGAACTTTATTACTGACTTTGTAGTGCGATGCAACACGTGTCAGCAACATAAAGGCGAAACAGTGGCGAGCCATGGAAAATTACAATCACTACCTATTCCAGACTTAATATGGATCGATGTATCCATGGACTTCATCAAAGAACTACCCCCATCCCAAGGAGAAGATACTATCCTAGTTGTGATCAATTGTCTCACTAAATATGTTCACTTTTGCGCTGTCTGTAACCCCTACATCGCTACTAGCATTGCTTGGATCTTTGTGAATAATACTGTAAAGCTGCATAGGATGCCTAGATCCATTGTAAGTGATTATGATAGGATCTTCACCAGTAAGTTCTGGACAGAACTCTTCCAATTATAGGGTACAGAATTGAAGATGAGCTCGACATACTACCTGCAGACCGATGGTCAGACTGAAGTAGTGAACATATGTTTAGAAACCTACCTTAGATGCTTCACCAGCGATCGACTAAGAGAATAGACAAAGTGGCTCTCCTAGGCCGAGTGGTGGTATAACATAACCCATCACTCTTTGATGAAATATACCACTTTTAAAGTTGTGTATGACTGGCAACCCCCTGTAAGACCAAAATATATAATTGGCACATCTAAAGTAGACCAAGTAGACCAGGAGCTAATGGACAGGGACAAAATCCTGTAATTATTGAAGGACAACCTTTCGGCTGCCCAAGCAAGGATGAAACAACAGGCTAACATGCACAGGAGCGAAAGAGAGTTCTTTGTTGAAGATTGAGTCTTCATTCGGCTCTAGCCCTATAAGCAGATGCCCATCAACACACGGGCATCTATGAAGCTGTCTTCCCGCTTTTATGGGCCTTACCAGATCATTGAGCACATTAGAGCTATGGCATACAGATTGGACCTACCTACCGGTGCCAAAATCCACCCACTCTTCCATGTATCCTGTCTAAAACTCAAGCTTGGAGAGAACAAGTTAGCTCAAAGTCACCTACCGAACACTACTACTAATGGAGAGATCCAGATCCAACCTGAGGTGATACTAAACCGAAGGGTCGTGATGCATCGCTGATGTCTCTCTACTAAAATGCTGGTGCAATGGACAAATCTACCTACCAAAGATGTCATGTGGGAGTCCTATGAAGATTTGAAGATCAGGTTTCTAGAGTTCATAGAACCTCAGCCTTGAGGACAAGGCTGATCTGAAGAGGGCAGTTTTGATAGGATCCTAACATGGTCAGGTCATATTCAACCAGTTTATGTAAGTAAAACCCTGAGTAATATAGATAAAATCCTTGCTATAGGCACCACCTACCCCATTATAAAAGTCGGCTAAAGCATCAAAAGGAGGCGGCTAGGGTTTAGGGAGTAGGAGTTGAAGTCTCTCTAGGAATTAGGGTTTCTGAGTCCTATATAAGCATGTAGCCACACCCTTCTTTTTACTAAGCAATACACCACTTTTCTTCAACCTTTGTGGCTGACTACTAAGGAGAGAGGAACACCTATAAAGTTCCAACGAGGCTGACCTCCTACAGAGATTAATCCAGTAGTAGAATCTTGCGGGGTTCTATTAATTTTTTTTTATGCCTTTGGAAGACTTCGAAGTAGTGATCCTTAAAAGAAGACATGGAACTGCCATTAGCCATTAGATGGAGAAGATTATTCAGAAGACTACAATGATTACTACACCAGAAGACTGACCCATTGCTTACAACAAATGGAGATCCTACTTAATTGATCAAAGGATTGTGATGCGCGGTAAATATTGAAGTGCTCCCTATCACGGACAAAAAAATATAAATAAGGTGTTCGACGTAATGCTCATGATTACCCGTGTCCTTCGATTTTTATACATTTTGTGTACAGCAAGTAGTGAGCTGATAGAACACTAGAAGGAGCTCTATAGAATTGACCATTGAGGGGGATCAACCCTTGGAACGTTGTAGGGGTTCCTCCCTCCTAGACTCAGCATAAGGTTGAATAAAAGATGATAATTGCTTGATAAAAGAGAGGGGGCGGCTACATCATTATATAGAATTCTAAACCCTAGCCCATGGGGTGTTTGCCTAAGTAAAATTATCCCTTTACCCCTTCTATAGCCGACCTGCCTAAGTAGGAATAGGTGGCGGCTAGGTTGGCTCTATAGCCGACCTAAGCAGGGGGAATCCCTGGCCGACCAACCCAGTAAAGGGGGCGACAGCCACTAAACCCTAAGGCTCCAATCTAAACCCTAACCACACTTTTTTATAGGATAAAAGTAGTTAGGTGGGGTTTTATTATAATTTCACAGGGTTTTATTGACTACTTCTAGGGAGATTAGGACTCAACTCTGCTGGAGTCCTATCAAGCCTACCCTCTTAGAATCAACCTTGTCCTCAAGGCTGAGGGTCCATATACTCTGGGAACTGAGTCTTCAACTCCTCATGCGACTCTCATGTTGCATCTTCAGATGGAAAGTTATTCCACTTCACAGGTACTTCAGTTGAAGGGTGTCATCGGCACATCACAATTCTTCGATCAAGTATAGCTTCAGGTTAAGCTTTGATTTCACCATCAGTTGTAATGTTCAGTAGCTGAGTCTACGCCAACTCTCGTTCTCTCAATTTTGGCTTTAGCAAGGATACGTGGAAGATGAGATGGATCTTAGCGTCATTTGGAAGCTTTAATTTGTATGCCACGGCCCCAATATACTCCAAAATCTGATATGGTCCATAGAGTCATGGAGATAGCTTCGTTGATGCTCTGGTGTTGATTGATAGTTGCTTGTACGGTTGTTGGCGAAGGTAGACTCAATCTCCTATTAAAAATTCTCGCTTGCTCCGGTGAGTATTTGCTTGTTGCTTCATGTGAGCTTAAGTGACAGTTAGGTTATCCTTCAACAGCTACAAAGGCTTGTCCCTATCAATTAAATTTTGGTCGAACCCGATCTACTTTGGTCATACCAATTACATATTTCAGTATTACAGGGGGTAGTCGACCATACAATGCCTCATAAGGGGTATATTTGGTTAATGAATGATAAGTTGTGTTGTACCGCCATTTGGCCCAAGGAAGCCATCTTGTCCACTCTTTGGGACGGTCACTGTTGAAGTACTGTAAGTAAGTCTTAAGGCATCTGTTCACCACTTCTATTTGGTCGTCTGTTTGGGAATGGTAGGTTGCGCTCATCTTCAATTGGGTGCCTTACAGTTGGAAGAGCTTGGTCCTTTACTTATAAACACCCTATCATGGTTGCTCACAATCGACCTTGGCATCCCATGCAGTTTTATAATATTTTTCATAAAAAGTTGAGCAATGCTGGCAGCGGTATAAGGATGTCTCACAGCACAAAAAATGAGCATATTTAGTTAGACGATCTGCCACTACAAAAATTATGCTTTTACCTTAAGATGATGACAGTCCTTCGATAAAATCTATGGAGATGTCAGTTCATGCTGAGTCCGGTATAGGTAGTGGTTGTAGTTTACTCGGATTTGCTACCATTTCACTTTTTCGCTACTGGCATACATCACATTTGGATACATAGTCATAAATTGATTTCTTCGTGCCCTTCCAAAAGAAGTTTTGTTTCACCCTCTTGTAAGTTCTCATAAATCTAGAGTACCCTACCGAAGGTGAAGAGTGCATCTCATGCAAAATAACTTGAATGTAAGGGGAAGAAGGAATGACAACAATTCGGTCTTTGTAGCGTAAGTCCTTCGAATCCCATGTGTATTGACCTATGGAACTCGGATCTTTCTCTAATTTTTCTATGATGTCTTGGGTCTATGAGTCATTCTTCAATTCCTCCCTAACGTCTTTGAGAAGTCGGTGGAAGGAAGGGAGATGGCTGAAATTTTGGCTTGTCCCGGTAGCCATGATAGAGCATCTGCAACAACATTCTCTTTCCCCTTTCGATAAGTAATTTCATAATCAAAGCTAAGAAGTTTAGTTACCTATCATTGCTACTCTAGGGAAGATATTTTCTACTCCAAAAATATTTAAGGCTTCGGTGGTCGGTTATAATCTGAAAGTGTCGGCCGATCAGGTAGGGTCTCCACTTCGTGACGGCGTGTACGATGGCAATCATTTCTTTATCATACACGGATATTTTAAGATATAAGGGAGATAAAGCTTTACTGGTGTAAGCAAGGGATCAGCCATCTTGCATTAGAACAGCTTCAATTCCAACTCCTGACGTGTCGGCCTCAATGATGAAGGTGCGGCTAAAATCGAGAAATGCTAGGACCGACATCGTCATTATGGCTGCCTTGAGTCGTTCGAAGGCTGCAGAGGCTTTATCCGACCATAAGAAGGAGTCTTTCTTCAATAGGGACATGAGTGGGGCATTGATCTTGCCATAATCTTTCATGAATTTTCAGTAGTGGCCGATGAGTCCAAGGAAGCCGCGTAGTGATTTTATGTTCGTAGGTCTCGGCCATCCTTGCATTGTCTCAATCTTTGTCGGGTCTACCACCACTCCATCTTTTAATATAATGTGCCCTAGACACTCCACTTTATGCTATAAAAAGCTACACTTTGATTGTTAACATAAAGGGTATTCTCCCAAAGAATCGTTAGAATAGTTCATAAGTGCTAAAAATGCATATCAAGCGTAAGGCTATAAATGAGAATATCATCAAAAAATACCAACATGAACTTACATAGAAAACTCCAGAAGATGTCATTCATCTAGCTTTAAAAAATGGAAGGAGCATTCGTAAGTCCGAAAGGCATTACCAGAAACTTGTAGTGGCTATTATGTGTGCAGAATGTAGTTTTTGAGACATTTTCAGTGCATACCCGAATCTGGTGGTAACTGGAACGGAGATCCAATTTTGTGAAGACTCGAGCTCCTTTTAATTTATCCAAGAGCTCATCTACGACTGGTATAGGATATTTATCTTTGACAATAATCAACGCACATCCGCCATATACCATCCTTCTTGTGCACTAGCAACACCGGCGAAGAGTAAGGGCTGCAGCTTGGTCGAATTACTCCAGTGTTGAGCATCTCCTTGACGACGTTCTCAATCTTGTCCTTCTGCAAGTGAGGATAGCAGTATGGTCTCAAATTTGATGGAGGTTTGCCTAGCAGAATCGGTATGTGATGGTCATGCGACCGGTTAGGGGGCAGCCCTCGCGGATCCGTGAAAACATCTGTAAATTCATCCAGTAAGAGGGCAAGCTTAGGATCTAAATTTTGCACGTTCTCCTCCTTGGATGGTTGCTGGATATGCATAAAAAATCTTCCATGTGCTTTGTGCAAATCTTTCACCATCCATTGTATCAAAATAGTAGAAATATGGCTCTTGCGCTTGCGTTGCAAAGTGACATGTCTCCCCTTTGCAATAAAACTTTATAATTAGTTTAGAAAAATTCCAGGAGATATCACCTAGCATTGTGAGCCATTCGATCCCGAGCATGGCTTCATAATCATCGATGGGTAGGAGGAAGAAATCGGCCACCACTTCTTGGTCTTGGAGGAGTAGTTTCACCAGCGGGCACTGTTGGTCGCAATTGAGGATTCGGCCGTCGGCGACCTTTACATCGAACTTGTTACAACCCTTGATTTGAAGTGCCATACATGCAACAACCTTACTATTGAGGAAGTTATTTGTGTTGCCCGTATCAATGAGAACGGTGATGGGTTGCTGTTTTAGAAGTCCTCCAACTTTCATCATCGGCGGTTTGGGGTAGCCGGCCAATGCGTGCACTGCGTAATTGGCTAGTTGGGGCTCTTTCTCCATGGCTTTCTCTTCAGGTTCGAGTCCTTCTTTAGATGGTTTGCTATCCTCATCCTCCACTAGTTCAATCACGAGGAGCTGACCCTTTTTGTAGTGATGTTCTCGACTCCATGGTTCATTGCAGTGCCAACACAACCCCTTGGCCGAACATTCATGAAGCTCGTCTCTTGTTAATTTCTTCAGTGTGGGGGCTCAGATGGTAGTAGAGGGGGTTGTAGGCCTCGGCATAGCTAGTTGGGGAGTGACCCTTGTCCTTCATATCTCATGGTTCAATCGTTCTTCTTAGATACATGCGAAGGAAATCGTCGCCATAAGAGTGTACGATTGTCGTGCCTTTACTTCTCCTCGAACCTCCGGCTTTAGGCCCTCAATAAAAGTCCCTAAAAGTTGTTTCTCAGACCAATTCATAATTTGGTTAGATAAACATTCAAACCTTGTTTGGTATTCTTGTATTGTAGAGGTTTGACGAATCTTTGCTAATTGTCCATCGATGTTGTCGAAATCGGTTGGTCCGAAATGGTTTAGTAGTCCTTCCTTGAAACGCTGCCAAGAGAGACCTCCATGGGTGTTCTCAAACCAATTGAACTACTAAATAGCATCTCCCTCGAGGTGGATGGCAGCAATCTCCACCCATGTAGCATCGGCGGTTCCGTAGAACCGAAAATAGCGCTCCACGCGTGAGATCCATCCGATCGGGTCTCCTTCTTCCCATCTTGGGAAGTCCACCTTCATACATAGGTTATTCTAATCAGGGATGATATGTCCATGCTCTTGAGGATTGTCTCATCGATCTGAAGTCTCTCCATGTTGTGACTTCCTCGGACTTGATGGTTGGCCTATACTGAATTCGGTGAAAAGGAATCGCATCTTCTCCTCCATGTGGCTTTCAAAGGCTTCAAAGGCAGCAGATTGATGGATCTGCGGCTTGGTGGGCGACGGTGAAATTATGGGAATTGCTTGGGAAGGAGGAGGCGACAGAGATAGCTACAGGGCAGCAGGAACATGGCTCTAATACTAGATGATAGAATCCCAGAAGGAGCTCTATAGATTTGACCCTTGAGGGGGATCAACCCTTGGAATGCTATAGGGGTTCCTCCCTCCTAGACTCGGCATAAGGCTAAATAAAAGATAATAATTGCTTGATAAAAGAGAAGGGGCAGCTACATCAATATATAGGGTTCTAAACCCTAGCCCATGGGGTGCTTACCTAAAAAAAATTACCCTTTTGCCCCTTCTATAGCCGACCTGCCTAAGTAGGAACAGGTGGCGTGGCGGCTAGGTTAGCTCTATAGTCGACCTAAGCAGGGGGAAACCCTGGCCGACTAGCCCAGTAAAGGGGGCAGTGGCCACTAAACCCTAAGGCCCCAATCTAAACCGTAACCACACTTCTTTATAGGATAGAAGAGGCTAGGTGAGGTTTTATTATAATCTCACAAGGTTTTATTGATTACTTCTAGGGAGATTAGGACTCATCCCTATTGGAGTCCTATCATGGGCTTGCAGTAGGCTTGGTAGCCCTAGTTGGTTAGCTTTTATGACTGATTTTGGTTTGTAAACGAGAGTTGTATCATGTAGGCACTTGTGGGGACTTCAATCTATAATGGACCATTATCCTTTGTGTGTAACCGTTCAGAACTTGTAAAGTCCATAGTTGTAATTTTCATTGGCTATATAAAGTGTTTGCTAAAGCTGTTTCTTATGGATCATATGGGAAGTGCTTCCTCTAATCTATTTTCTCTTTTGTAGGTCCTAAGGGACCCTAGGAGGTTTTAGGGAGGCTGACCTTTGCAGACGGACTTGCAAGGGTGCCGCACGACTTAGGCAAAATCAGCGAAGTCCGTGATATTTTGGTATCAGAATGGGACAAGCACACGTAGAAACACTTGCCATACAAACGTGGGAGACCTAGATGGGCTATGTGGAGGGCACCCAGCATGCGCAACCATTTGGGAGAAACAGACATTGAGATATAGCGAAAGGAGTCGCTCAGAGGAGCAGACATCCAGGTTTGACATTCAGAGGAATGATCAAACCTTTGCGTGAGAGGCACCACGAGGACAAGCAAGCTAAGAAGAATATGTAGTGCACAAAGGTTGGGATGGTTGATTTTGAGCTACGGCTCGATGTTGGCAACCAAACTTGACGGTGCTCAAGGCAAGCGGGGCGCTTGGTAAAAGATGAGATCGTGCAAAATGGGATGTGTTGCTTAACGACCGAAAGAGTTATGCAAAGCTCACAAAGGTGAAGGGAATTGCTAACTCGAAGAATTCGATACTCATGCAAGGGCTCATATGCGGACGATGGAGTGTTTGTGGCCATCCCAAGATGATCAGAACTCGACGCCATGGAGCATTAGAACTTTCTCTTCAACATAGAAAGGACACGTCTATAGGAGGCTAAAGTGTGCAACAAGTTTAACACATTGCTAGACCTTGAAGGGTGCAGTGGGGACAGTAGTATTTACGGGGCCAGAACAAGGCACAAGTTGTTCAACATGATGGAGTAGTCCAAAGGGGATGGTGGTCTCTAAACCTTCTAGTGGGAAGAATACAAAGAGGAAAGTTACTCCAACAAGACAAATAACCAGGAGGGATAGGTCTTAGTTCTCCAAAAGGAGAACATATGCAATGATCCGCACGTCGAGGAAGAGTACCACAAGATAGTATCTCCACAAAGCTCAACGAATTGAGCGAGCAGCGAGAAGTCATTGCATGATCTCAAATGAAGTAATGCATTATAGATGCATTGCGAGATCAATTGGGGGAGAGACCCTAGCAACATCATACGAAGGCACACTTAGAGTCGATGTGGAAATCAAACTCAATGGAGGGTTGGCCCATGGAATGGTGGGAGTGAGGGCCACCATCAACTCAATGCAAATTGAGGAGTGGAGTGACTCGGGTGGAACTTGAGGAAGTATCCAAGCCGCATGAAGGGAGTCGACATAGAAGATAGAACATGGAGCAGAGGCATAGAGCTTTCCTTGGATAGAGGTCAAGGGCATGAACTCTTGTAGAAGCAAGAGTGGGATCATGTTGTTCCAATGGGTTCTTCATTCTGATGGGGTGGACTCATCTTGCATGTTGCCAAAAATGAAGGGAGCTTCGAGGCATATGCACCTTACCTCAGAGATGCATTTGACGGAAGAACTAAGGTGATTCAACTTGGAGAGGCGAAGTTAGAATCAGAAGGCCTTATCGTGGGGCAAGAGGACGCAGAGGCAGGTAGTCCTGAAGAATATACCATAGTGTTGCTATTTGAGTTGTCATGAAGGAAGTGGTGCACAACAGAGATTGTGCTGGTGGGGGAAAGAGGCCCAGAATCTAGACAATGGTGCACCAATTTAGTGAAGTCTGGGGACTTCGAGAGCTACTAGGCGACGGACTATCCTACAGTTATGCTTTGTCCGAGTGTGACCCGAGAATGGGTGGGCAAAGGTGAATTGTCAAGGGAGCGAACAGAAATCAGAGATAGCAGAGGCCCTACGATGTGCCTACAGAGGCCACACATTGAGAGATCGTAGTCTGACTTCATCACATAAGAATCTGAATACAATGGAGATGTCACCAAGAGGCGACATGGTGCAATAGATCGTGGTGGAATAGTTCGTGGCAATACAATACATGAGGGACGTCATGCGGAGGTATGATCAGGAGCTATTGGGAGCTCCACTTCAATGAACAATACAATGAAAAGAAGGGCTATGAATTCAAGGAGTGCATGCCATGGTACCGCAGCAGCGGGTCTTCTATGTGTGCGCATCAAATCTTGTATCAGATGAAAGCATTGGTTATCAGTATATGGGGGCTGTGTACCACCGAGAGAGAATTCTAACTGCAAGTACTAGTGAGTCCTAATGGGGGGACTTGATTATACAGAGGTATGATCAGAGCGACTGGAGAGTTGGACTACTCCAGTACTTATATTCGCTTAAGGGAGCCCGACAACTCAAAGGACAAGGCCGAGTAAGTGAACGTTGTTACCAAGGAAGCTAATGAGAACAGAATTGATGCAAGCCCTACAATATGATGGCAGAGGCTATGCATGAGAGTTACAGTCTATCTTTCCATTGATCAAGAAGAACTGCTAGGAGAACACAGAGGTGTTGAAGCAGGTGGTCAAAAGGGGTGAGGAAGATTCAGTTAGAAAGGAGGTAGATTCAGAGTAGAGCCACAGTGTCATAGAGGCAGACCTACCGAGCGTGAAGAAAGGGACACAGATGTAAGGCAATAGATAGTAGGGCCATGGGCTGGCAGTGTTATGGTACCATAGAGGCGAGACTTCCATGGAGTCATTGATCCCTTGCTCTTATGGAGGGAGAGTGTTGGTCGTAAAAGGGGCCAAGGAGGTGGAGAATGCAATGGCAAACTCCAAGTACCAAGACAGGGCAGAAAGGTAGAGGCCAAGGAACTTCATAAGATCAGTGTCAATGGGCTTCTCATCAAGATAGCCGAAAGTGAGGGACTTCGGGTTGATGCAGGAGTGCTCGACCAAGAAAGAAGTAGGCAGTACATGTTGTTGTACCTTTTCTACTTAGATGAGTATGTGACAAAGATGATCGAGAAGACGGTATAATCCCAGAGGTAACTAGAACTATTAAAGACTTACTCCAAGTTGGGGGACTCTAAGTTGGGGTAAACTTTTTTTTGCTCTTTTTGAACAAAACTTCTTGCATTCTGGAAGTTCGATGGCAGTGCGAAGGTGAATTATAGTAACTAACTCAATGCAAGGAATGTAAACACTTCAAGTGCTTCAGAAGTGTGAGCAAAGAGCAGGCGAAATGCTAGTAACTAGCTCGATGCATGAAGTACAACCTCGAAGAGGCGGGCGAAATCAAATAACCTTTGCCTTCTCAACTCAAGAGAGTTGGCGAAACCAAGTACCCCAATTCTCATACCTCAAGGAGGCGGGCGAAATCAAGTAATATTTGCCTTCTCAATTCAAAAGAGAATGGGTGGAACTTAGTACTCTGATTCTCTTATTTATCCAATAGAGGAGCTCTGCATAAGTTCCAAGACCCTTCAAAGAAATCCAATGGAAGATGAGTTGTCAAATCCTCACCAATGGTGATCAGTGCTACCAGAATGTCAATCGAAAGTGAAAGTGATGCGAACCTACTTGGAAGTGACAACTAAGTTGAAGAAGAATTGATGGGCAAATTTTGTGATGGAAGGACTTAAAAAACTTTAAAGTCTATAAGGTGATGCTTGTTAAAGCTTTAACAAGCATTCACCTAGTTTAAGCAACATGAGATCATAGCGATACTAGCCCATAACAAGAAAGATATTTTCCTTCATGATAGAACCCCAGAAGGAGCTCTATAGATTTTGATCCTTGAGGGGGATCAACCCTTGGAACGCTGTACGGGTTCCTCCCTCCTAGACTCAGCACAAGGCTGAAATAAAATTGATAATTGCTTGATTCAAGAGTAGGAGGTGCTTGCCTAAGGGGGTGCTTGCCTAAGTAAAATTACCTTGGCCTAAGTGGGTGCTTGCCTAAGTAAAATTACCCCATTGCCTCTCCTATAGCCGACCTGCCTTAATAAGAATAGAGGCGACTAGGTTGGCTCTATAGCTGACATAAGCAGGGGGAAACCCTGGCCGACCAACCCAATAAGGGAGGTTGCGACCACTAAGACCTAAGGGTTAATCTAAACTCTAGTCATACTCCTTTATAAGATAGGAGTGGCTTTATTATAATCTAGCAGGGTTTTACTGACTACTTCTTAGGGAGATTAGGACTTAGCCCTACTGGAGTCCTATTCAAACCCGCTCTCTTAAAATCAGCCTTGTCCTCAAGGCTGAGGTTCCATGAACTCGGGGAACTGGGTCTTTAGCTCTTCATATGATTCTCATGCCATTATTAACTGAACTTTGGCCTCCTCATCATCTGGGGTGTTAGTTGGAAGGATTTGGGTTGTGTCATCTTCTTTAAATTTCCATTTGAGGTCGGATACCTAGCAGATCAACTGTAATCTTGATCTGGTGCGTGGATCTGATCTCTAGGTTAGGGCCCCAATGTGGTCCCCAATTTTGCAAGGCCCAAAGAAATGGGGAGACCACTTCCTTAAGGCTCGAGTTTTCTACTGATCGGGCTCGAGGTGTAAGAAAACTCGATCTTCAATTTTTCGTCCATTCTGAAGTTTGTCAGGAGGCTATTTCTTCTTTACATGTGCTGGCGTGAGCATGGGTTATAATTCTTTAGGGCTTACTTCTCTTTCGTGCCATGGACTTGTATCCAACCAAATTTTAAATTTGGTAGCAAAAGTATCCCCTTTAAAAATCTCGCGTGAAGTGTAGGGGAAGCCTTAGTGTGAATTAGGAGTCGACCATCTTGCATAAGGGTGGCGCCGATCCCAACTCTGGATGTGTCTGCTCCAAGTCCGAACACATTACCACGTTCAGGTAATGCTAACATCGATATAGATGGCATCATGGCTGTGGGGGTCATGTGGATGTCTTTCTCCTATTCCTTCTTGCTATCGTGGGCCATGGATCCGCGGTCATCATCAGGAAAGACTTTTAACATTATAGTCTGCTCCTTGGTGAAGTCGTGGAAGTAGCCTGAGATGAGCGAGCACTGCATCAGAAACCATAGGTGGTTCAACTGAATATGGCACTTTAGGAAGAGTTTATCCCTACAGACAAAGAGGTAAAGTTTTTGGAGATAAAGTGTCATTACAAGGGAAGGTTGTGGTCGAATGATCCATATCTCCCGCGTCTCCTGGACAATCTTTTTAGCTTCAGTTCTTTGAAGATGTGGACAGTAATATGGCTGAATATGTGCCGATGGTTCCCGTTGTATGACTATACGGGGGTCGTGTAGTCTAGTAGGAAGGACTCGACTCGGTTCAGTGGACATGCCTGAGATTTCAGCAAGCTTCTCCAAGCACTGTGTCAAGATAATCTTTTTGTCGTTCTCTCCTTTCCCACATAAGGTCACATATTTTCTTTTGTCATTCATAAGGTCATGGGAGCTCCTGGTGTCGGCGAGGATGGTGACGGGTTGATGCTTGATGAAGCCATCAATGTCCACTATCTATGGTGGAGCAAGAAAGGTGCAGGCGGTCGATTGTGGTTTTTCCTTCATATCCTTCTCCTTGGACTTGAGAGTCATAGCTTTGTGTTTAGGTTCTTCAGTGGGCTCAATCAATAGAGGTCTCTCTTTTTTACAATCGTGGTCTCGGCTCCAAAGTTTATTACAATGCCACATAGGCCCTTTGCCGATCTGTCATGAAGCTATTCTCTTATTAACTTTTTCGGCTAAGGTGACCGGCTGGTGGTAGATGGGGCCGAGAGTCTCTGTGCTACTGGTCATGCGGTGGCTTTGGTCCTCCGAGCATCTTGATTCAGCCTGTCTTTATATAGTCGTGCGAAGGAGATGACTGCCTTAAGTGTGTACGATTGTCATGCTTTAACTTCTTATTGAATCTCCGGCTTCAAGCCCTATATAAAAGTCTTCAATATCTATTTTTTAGACTAATCATGAGTTTGATAGTTAACCTTTCAAACCTGATCTGGTACTCTTGGATGGTAGAGGTTTAACGGATCTCCATTAGTTCTTCGTCAAGGTTCTTATAATTGATTGGTGCTGAAGGTTTATATGCCTTTGGTTGGGATGTGGCTCTCATGCTCTCAGCATCTTGATTGAGGTGCCCTTCTTGAAGTTACAAAGAAGATCAACGTCGTCGAGGTGTACGGCTGCTATGTCTTATCCTCGCTTCTTATCTCTGATGAGTTCTTTTTGCAATCATAATTTGCTCCATGTTGTGATCTTCTTGGGCTTGGTGATTGGCCCAATCTAAACTTCTCGAAGAGAGCACATAATTTAGCATCCATATGCGTCTCGAAAGCCTCCAATTTAGCTTCAAATAAGCCCAACAATGTCATGATGTAAGGATCTCCAACCTATCAAACAAATCGACTAAAGAGTGTAGCTGTAATTTTTAGGTTGAAGGCAGTGAATGGCAGTAATATCGGGACTACCGGGGTGAAATTTCCAAGTAGAGGATGGCGGCCAAAGGTAGCAGCGATGGTGGAGGAAGAAGATGGTAGCAGCAATGTCGGTTGTGGTCCTTCGGTGATTCTGCAATGTTGATGCTGCAATGTCGTCGAGGCTGCGAATTTTTTAGGTGGCTGATATATGTCGGAAGATGGCAACCAAGAGATCTGAGTCAGAAGGCAACAGTGATGTTGGAGGAAGAAGAGGGTAGCAGTAATGTTAGTTGCGACTGCTCTGTGACTTCAGCTGCAAGTGGCGTTGGTTGCAGCAAGGGTGCGGCTGCAATAGGAGGAAGACAGGGCAGCGATGTACACGGTTGTTGCGGAGGAGGAAAGTAGTGGTATGGAGTGAGAGACAACTACTATTGTGTTCAATTTGTTGTTGGCCATGATCAAGATAGTTAGTAGTGAACAATTGTTGCGAGCTGTGATGTAAACAAATTGCAACGAAAGATCGCTGCTGCTAGCTTTTTGCTGCAAGGATCACTGCTGGCTGCGATCAAGGAGTATGACAGCAAGAGGTTGTTGTTGGTAGCATTGGGCAGCGAAAGATGCATGCTGTGATTGAAGGGATAAGGGAGATTAGGCGACTGAAAGGTTGGTGGACCAAAGGCTTCGATTTTTGTGTGCAGTTTGTGGCTGTTTTGGGTGCAATTTGGGGCTACAGTTTTGTGGAGTTTAGGCTGTGAATTGGTATAGTTTTAGGGCTGTGATAGCACTGCGTGACGAAGGATTGTAGCGCTATAAGTCCGGATCCAGGTGGCATTTTTTCTAGATTAGTCATAGATGAAAGCTAAGATGATATATGAATTTGTGTAAAAAATTCAGCCAAAAAGATGAACAAAAGTTCAGTTTCAAGATGCCAATAGGTGGAGGCCAGATTCTTCATAGTAAAAATTTCAGCATTGCGTGATGGTGAACGATTGCACAAGAAAACCGATTCTAGAATGAGTTTTACTAGAAATTAATTCCAGATGAAAGCCAAGTTGATCCTTAGAATTGTGTAAAAATGTCGGATAGAAAGGAGAAGAAATAAACCAATTTCAAGAGGCAAAAATGCCGCTAAAAAATTTTGTAGCGTTTCGTCTTCGCAACAACGATAACGTTTGCAACGAACAAAATTTACAACGGATAAAATTAGAAAAAAATATTCAACCTATAAAGTAAGGAATCTTGCAGTAGTGAATAGGCATGGATGACAAAAATATACCAGATTTCCATATCACGCAGGGGACGATAGCAAATAGATAGATCTACGGCTTAGTGGGCGATGGTGGATGGAGGCGACGTCAAAAGCAATTGTGGGAATTGCTTGGAAAGGAGGCGGCTAAGATTACTATAGAGCAGCAGGAATGCCACTATGATATCAAATGATAGAACCCTAGAAGGAACTCTATAGATTTTGATCCTTGACGGGGATCAACCCTTGGAACGCTGTAGGGGTTTCTCCCTCCTAGACTCCGGACACGGCTGAAATAAAATTGATAATTTCTTAATACAAGAGGGGGCGGCTACATCTTTAAATAGGGATCATTAGCCTAAGAGGGTGTTTGCCTAAGTAAATTATCCTTTTGCCCCTCCTATAGTCGACCTACCTTAATAGGAATTGGGGGCGGCTAGGTTGGTTCTATAGCTGACCTAAGTAGGGGGAAACCCTAGCCGACCAACCTAGTAAGGGAGGTGTCGGCCACTAAGCCCTAAGAGCTAATCTAAACCCTAGCCATACTCCTTTATAAGATAGGAGTGGCTTTATTACAATCTCCCAAGATTTTTATTGACTACTTGGGGAGATTAGGACTCAGCCCTGCTGGAGTCCTATCACTTCACCTGAAGGATCTGTAGAAATCAATAAGGATCAATACAGCTCAGCCAACCCCACACAAGAGTCAGTCATTGGCGAGTTGAAGCAGCATGTCAGATAAAAGTTTGAACACTCAACAATAATGGTAGAGAGCAACTGGGAGCCAAGGGGCATGTGGCAACCAAAGCAGAAGATTAAAGATTCAACAAAAGGTGAGGAGATGCAGCGCCTACAGCGGCTTCGATGAGGATGTCGAAGGAATAAGTGGGGGAGAATGTTACGAACAAAAAAATATAAACAAGGTGTTTGACTTAATGCTCATGAGTGTCTGTGTCCTTCGATTTTTGTACATTCTATATATAGCAAGTAGTGGGCTTGCAGTAGGCTTGGCAGCCCTAGTTGATTAGTTTTTGTGGCCGATTTCGATTTGTAAATGAGAGTTGTGTCATGTAGGCAATTGCGAGGTCTTCAATCTATAATGGACCATTATCCTTTGTGTGCAACTGTTCAGAACTTGTAAAGTCCATAGTTATAATTTGCATTGGCTATATAAAGGGTTTGCTAAAGCTGTTGCTTGTCGATCCCATGGGAAGTGCTTCTTCTAACCTGTTTTCTCTTTTGTAGGTCCTAAGGGACCCTAGGAGGTTTTGGGGAGGCTGACCTTTGCAGATGGACTCACAAGGGTGCCGCACGACTTAGACAAAATCAGCTAAGTCCGTGACGTCATGAAATATGATGCTGCTCAGCCTTGAGGATAAGGCTGATTTAAAGATGGTGAGTCTAATAGGACCCTAACAGGGTTGGGTCATCATCTTTTGAGTCATGTTCTTTATTAAGTCATGTTGGTTAGTCTAGTCAAGTCAATTAGGAGTCCTACTAGAGTTGTAGTCTATTTGATTAGTACTCCAATCTATTTTAGAAGTCCAAGTTCAATTAGGAGTTGGTTAAGAGTATTTATAAATAAAGGTATAACTATTTTATTTTAATCAATCAAGGAAAAAAATATGTTTTAGCCTTTTAGCCAAACCCTTAAGAGGGCTGATTTTCTATAGTGACCAAGGAGGGCCAATATCCTATAGAGATCAAGGAGGGACGATCCTCTATAGAGATCAAGGATGCTCGATCCTCTCGAAATGATCATTTATCTCCCAATTTTCATCTCCATCCACGATAAAACCCTAGGGGTTCTTATCAATTAGTATTAGAGTAGCATTCTTGGCGTCTTGCTGTTCATCCACTCCACTATCATCCCTATAGTGATCGTTTATCTTTGATATAAACCTTTGGGTTCCTATCATTTGGTATTAGAGCAACAATCCTCGATGTTCTCGCTGCGATTATACTATTAATGTCCATTGCAACTTCTCCTCTAAGATCTTACAGCCTTGCAGCCACCTTTAATTACTGCCACCAATAGAATCTCATCGCCCTATCTTTCTCTTATCTTGGTGCTGTCACCGCTGCTACCTCCCAACCTCATATCATAGCCGCCAATAGCACTGTCATCGCCTTATCATCTCCTCATCTTGTGTTGTTGTTGCCTCCCAACCTCATATCGTAGTGGCCAATAATATCATCTTCCTCAATCGTCATCTCAGCCACCTTGCTATAGTTTCTCACCATCTTCGCTGCAGCAATCATCAGCCTCACCCTCATCAATCGATGCACATCCCCTGTTGATCTACTACAGCGATCAACGTTGCCTTCAATAGAACGTAATAGTGACCTGCACATCGGCTGCACACTGCTGCCCAACGCTGCCATCTTACTGCCTTCTTTAAATTAGTTATTTCACATTACTGTAGCACTGCTGCTACTATTGCCCTTATCTGTCGCTTGTAGTCCACGCAGCCGTAGCTGCCGTTGCTGCTGCCCAACCTCTCCTTCAACCCTCCTCAATTGTTACTATTGCCCTTTTCTTGTGGAGCCCAACATCTTCATCGTCGCCCCATCTATCGCCTACAACCCATGCAGCCAAGCCATCCTCTGCCATAACCGCCACCTCTGTTGCCTTATTTCTCCTCTTTTCCCAATTGCGATCATCACTACCATGTCCACACAAGTGCCATCGTTGCCCTCTTCCTTCCCCTTGCTCCTACTACTTTTCCCCACCGTCGTTGATCCTGCTATTGCCATCTCCCTCAACTTCTTCATCGTCCTCCACTTGCCATACCCGTCATCGCTACTTTCCGCTGCCCAGCCGCACCCCATCATGTTGCTCCACCCGCTTGCCACCGCTGCCCTATACCTCCCTTGTCACTCCCAACCATGCCCTCCACTGTGCAACCCTAGCCATTAGTCGTGACCTCCTTTACCATAGCCGCCTGTCGCCACCGCCATTACACCTCTACATTAGACGACGTTGCCAGTGCCTCCTTCCAATGCCACTTAGACACTTACTTACGTCGGTCGTCGTCGTCCCTCGGCCACTGCTTCCCCAACCACTACGCTCATCGTCGCCCCTTCTTCCCTTGCCTCCTCTGCTGCTTCCAACACTGCTCCTCTGATAGAACCCCAGAGGAATTCTATACAGATTTATCTTTGAGGGGGATCAACCCTTGGAACGCTATAGGGGTTCCTCCCTCCTAGTACTCGGCCACAAGGCTGAATTGAAGATTGATCTTTGCTTATTCAAAAGTGGTGGAGGCTACATGCTTATATAGGGCTCCAAAACCCTAACCCTTAGGAGGCTACTCCTAAGTCAAATGTCATCCTTTCCCTCCTAAGGGGCGGCGGCTTTGGGGGGATGCATCTAACTAGCTGCCCCCCACGAAAACCCTAGCCAACTTGCCTAGTAAAGGGGGCGATGGCTAGGAAGCCCTAAGGCCCTATATATAAACCCTAGCCGACCTTCTTTATAGGATAGAGGCAGCTAGCTACGTGGGGTTTATTATAATCTCACAGGGTTTTTATTAGTGACTACTTGGTTGAGTAGGACCCAACCCTGCTAGGGTCATATCAAGCCTGTCCTCTTCAAAGTAACCTTGTCCTCAAGGCTGAGGTTCTATGAACTTAGGGAACCTAGTCTTCAGCTCCTCAAACGATTCCCATGTGGCATCTTCAAGTGACAAATTATTCTAATGCACTAGTACTTTAGTAGAGGGACATCGACGACGCATCACAATCTTATGGTCAAGTATGGCTTGTGGTTGGGCTCTTATATCTCCATCACCTAGTCACTTCTATCCTATAAAGAAGTATAGCTAGGGTTTATTTGGGGCCTTAGGGCTTCCTGGTCATCGCCCCCTTCACTGGGTTGGTCGGCTAGGGTTTCTAGCAGAGGCATGCAGCTTGTACAGACACTTAGGCTGCTGCCCCCCCTTATTTAGGTAGGGCAGCTATAAGAGGGGCAAAAGGGAGAATTCACTTAGGAAGCACCCTCCTAGGGTTAGGGTTTTAAGCCCTATATAAGCTTATAGCCTCCACCTCTTTTCATCAAGCAAGTATTCTCTTTCATTCAGCCTTTTGGCCGACTCCTAGGAGGGAGGAACCCCTATAGTGTTCCAAGGGTTGATCCCCCTCAAAGATCAAATTCTATAGAGCTCCTTCTGGGGTTCTATCATTGGTATCAAAGCCGCATTCTTGCTGCCCCTGCTGCCATCTCTGCCACTCCCACCCTTCCAAGCAATTCCCATAATTGCTGCAACACGCGCCTCCATCTTCCACCCAAACCGTAAATCAAATCAATCTATTGCTGCGCCCTGTGTTTGAACTGGAGATCTAGTATATTTTCATTACCCATGCCTCTTCAATACTACAAAATCCTTTACCTTATATATTAAAGAGTTTTTTCATATTTTATCCGTTGCAAATTTCGACCGTCGCAAACGTTATCGTTGTTGCGAAGGCGAAACGCTGCAGAAATTTTTAGCCATATATTTGCTTCTTGAAACCATTTTATTGCTTCACCTTTTTGGCCAAAACCTTTATACAATTTCATAGATCATCTTAGCTTTCATCTAAGCTTGATCTCTGGAAAAAACTCCTAAAATTGGTTTTATTGTGCCCCGATTCTTCGTCACGTAATGTTAGAATTTTACGATGAAGAATCTGCCATCTATCTTTTTCCCTATTTTCCTACCATTACTCTGCCAAAATTTTGTTAAACATTTTACTGATATCGACCACATTTATAGGACTCCGGTAGGGTTGAGTCCTAATCACCTTAGAAGTGATTAATAAGAACCCTGTGAGATTGTAATAAAACCCCACCTAGTCACTTTTATCCTATAAAGAAGTATAAATAGGATATATTTTGGGGCCTTAGGGCTTCCTAGCCACCACCCCCCTTATTGGGTTGGTCGGCTAGGGTTTCTAGTAGAGGGGTGTGGCTTGTGCAGCCACTTAGGCCGCTGCCCCCTTTATTTAGTCATGGCAACTATAGGAGGGGCAAAAGAGAGAATTCACTTACCCTCCTAGGGCTAGGGTTTGGAGCCCTATATAAGTATGTAGCCTCCACCTCTTTTCACTAATCAAGATCAATCTTTTAATTCAGCCTTGTGCCGAGTTCTATTAGGGAGGAACCCCTATAGCGTTCCAAGTGTTGATCCCTCTCGAGGATCAAAATCTATAGAGCCTCCACTGGGGTTCTATCATCTGCTATCATAGCAGTAATCTTGCTGCTTCTGTAGCCATCTCAGCCACCTCCACCCTCCTAAGCAATTCCCACAATTGCTGCGACACGCGCCTCCACCTTCCACCCCAACCGATTTGATATCTACTGCTGCCCCCTGCGTTTGATCTGGAGATCTAGTATATTTTTATCACCCACGCCTCTTTAATACTACAAAATCCTTTACCTTACATGTTGAAGAGTTTTTTCATACTTTCATGGCCGCAAAATTCTACCATCGCAAACGTTATCATCGTTGCGAAAGGGAAATGCTGCAGAATTTTTTTGCCGATTGTTGTTTCTTGAACCTGAACTTTTGATCATCCTTTTTGTCTGAAACTTTTATACAAATTCCTAGATCATCTTAGCTTTCATCTAAGATTAATCTCTAGAAAAAATTCCTTCTGGATCTGGACTTATAGTGCTGCAATTCTTCATTGCGCAGTGCTGAAATTTTATAATGAAGAATCTGCTTTCCGCTAGTTGGCCACTTGAAACCAAACTTCTGTTTATTCTTTTTGGCCGAAACTTGTATACAATTTTATAGATTGTCTTAGCTTTCATCTAAGATTAATCTCTAAGAAAAATTCTTCCTGAAACCGGAATTATAGTGCTGCAATTCTTTGTCACACAGTGCTGGAATTTTATGACGAAGAATCTGCCTCTCGCATTTTGGCCTCTTGAAATTGAACTTTTGTTCATCCTTTTTGGCCAAAATTTTTACACAATTTCATAGATCAACTTAGCTTTTATCTAAGATTGATCTCTGGAAAAAATTTCTTCTGGAACTTATTTTATTGTGCATTCTTTCATCATCATGCAGTGCTGGAATTTTTACAATGAAGAATCTGCCCTCCGCCTATTGGCATCTTGAAACCAAATTTTTTTTCATCATTTTTGGCTGAAATTTTTACACAAATTCATAGATCATCATAGATTTCATCTAAGACTGATTTTTGAAAAAAAAAACTCCTTCTGGATCTAGACTTATAGCACTGCAATCCTTCATCATGCAGTGCTGAAATTTTACGATAAGAATTCTGTGATCTTGTTTGCAACAATTTTTCTACTGTTACGCTGCCAAAATTTTCTTGATCCACATTACTACTACTGTCACCATCTGAACCAAGATTTTTATATTGAAATTCTCCATAAATTAACATCGAGAAATTGCTGCTTCTTCGATGGGAATTCTGTTCGGCAGTACAGCGTATACCGCAACAATCTTTCGTCGAAAGTTTATCGGATCTCGCTGCCATCTTTTCCAGATTTGAGACTCTCCCTCTCATCTTCAATTCCTACTGTCACTCCCTAAAAAACCCTAACAAAACCGTAGCCAAACAGCCATCCCAATCAGCCCTAACCGCAGCCTACTTCCTTATCGATCCACTTACCTTTTCAGCCAACTTTCCTTACCGATACACCTACCTTTGCTGTCATCTATCCCAGATCTAAAATCTATTTTACTAACCTTCATCTATTACTATCACAGCTCTAAAACCACACCAATTCATAGCCTAAACTTCACAAAACTGCAGTCCCAAATCGCACCCAAAACAGTCACAAATCGCACCTAAAAATCGTAGCCTTCGGTCCACCAACCTTTCAACCGCCCAATCTCCCTTATCCCTTCAACCACATCATACATCTATCGCGGCCCAATGCTGCCAATAGTAACCTCTTGTTGCCATCCTCCTTGATCATAGCCAGCAGTGATCCTGACAGCAAAAAGCTACCAGAAGCCATCTTTCGCTGCAATCTATTTACATCACAGCCTGTAACAATTGTTCACTACCAACTATCTTGATCATGGCCAGCAACAAATTGAACACAACAGTAGCCGTCTCTCGCTCCATACCGCTATTGCCCTCCTCTGTAATAGCCATGTACATTGCTTCTCCGTCTTCCTCCTATTGCAGCCACACCCTTGCTGTAACCGACGCCACCTGCAGCCACGAAGTCACACTGCAGCCACAGTCGATGTTGTTGTTGCCCTCTTATTCCTCCGCCATCGCTGTTGCCTTATGACTCAGACTTTTTGGTTGTCATCTTTCGATAAAAATCAGCCACCTAAAAAATCGTAGCCTCGACGACATTATAGCGTCAACATTACAGCATCACCAAAGGACCACAGTCGACGTTACTGTTGCCATTTTCTTCCTCCACCATTGCTGCTACCATTGGCTGCCATCCTCCACTCGAAGCCAAATTGGAGGCTTTTGAGACGCATATGGATACTAAATTACATGCTCTCTTCAAGGAATTTAGATTGGGTCAATCGCTAAGCCCAATAAGATCACAAGGTGATGCAAATTCAGATTGTAAAAAGAACCCATTGGAGATAAGAAGCGAGGAGAAGACACGGCAGCCGTACACCACGACGACATCGATCTCTTTTCCACAACTTCAAGAAGGGCACATCAATCAAGATGCTAAGAGTATGAGAGTCACATCCCAACCAAAAGCATATAAACCTTCAGCACCAATCAATTACCAGAACCTTGATGAAGAACTAGTGGGGATCCGTCAGACCTCCACCATACAAGAGTACCAAAACAGGTTTGAAAGGTTATCTAACCAAACTTATGATTGGTCTAAAAAGCAGATGTTGAGGACTTTTATTGAGGGATTAAAGCTAGAGATTCAAAAAGAAGTAAAAGCACGACAGCTGTACACATTTAAGGTAGTAATATCCTTCGTGCGACATCAAGAGGAGCGCTATGAAGCCCGGGGAACTAGGGTCGCTCCCCGACCAGCAGCACCAAAGCTTTCACCTCCTCCTACTATTAGCTAACCCTCTCAGCTAAAAAAATTAACAAGAGAAGACCTTAATGATGGACCGACAAAGGGCCTATGTGGAAATTGTGATAAAATGTGGAGCCTAGAACACCAATGTAAAAAGGAGACACCATTGATGATTGTGCCTACTAAAGAACCCAAATTTAAAGATATGACTCTCGAGCCCAAGGAGAAGGATACATCACAATCGGTCACCCGTACGGTCCCTACCTTAGCCGGCTACACCAACCTGTGAAAATTGAAGATCGAAGGGTTTCTCGAGCAGTAGTCCGTCATCGTCCTCATCGACGTTGGGAGCATACAACTTCATGAGCAATAAGATTGCTGCCTACTTAATGATCCAAAAATAAGATTACAGTGGGTTCGAAGTCAAGGTAGCTAACGGCTAAATTCTGAAGTGCAACAAGAAGTGCCCGCGGGTAAAATTGATCATACAGGAGCAAGATGTAGTTGTTAATTTTTTCCTCCTCCCTCTTGATGGTTTTGATATAATGCTCGGCATTGATTGGTTGTCTATGATTGGTGATATTTTCTGAAATTTTTTGAAGCTAACCATAATTTTTAAAAAAAAGAAAAATAGGTGATTCTATAAGGGAGCTCAACGACTACAACCAGAACACAACATTGGGAGGGGATACCAAAAGAAGAATCTAGTGGTTTCTTAATTCAAATTCAAGAGTTTTATGAGATTAAAGATAATAACCCTCTCTGATGGCTTACTGAAATTTTAAGCGTCTCCACCAAACCGAGCCGACTACCTCCTCTGAAGCTGTCCGACCCCCCTATGTTGAACTAGCTAAAACTTCTACCAGCTATTGCTCGGTCAGATTACTTCCTACAACCTCAGAAGGTCGAAGATAAAAGGGTCACCCAAGAAATAACAGAGACAGATTGCTCGGTCGTGCTTATTTCCCACTACAACACATCCCTACATCTTTTTCTCCAGAGATAAGCTACTTCTAAAGTGTTACATCCCGCCAAACTCCCCATGGTTGTTGATACAACACTTCCAGATCTCAGGTGAGTTCCACGACTTTCCCTAGGATCGAACCATGATGCTCAAAGACCTCCTTGATGATGACCTCCGATCTACGACCCAAGATCATAAAAAAATTGTGCCCTTCCAGTGGCAAAAACAGAATAAGAGAAGGATTATTCACAGATCTCAACAAAACATCATCCCTCTCACTGTGAAGAAAGATGCACCACCTTGGTCGAGTGGAACTATAGCCCTCACGACTACGATGTTGTCCACACCAAGTCATGTGTTGAATCTAAGATTTTGATGATGAAATCAATTGATGAATTATTGATCTAACAGGATTGTTTGAAGTTGATTGATGCAAGATTAATACGACAGAAGAATTATTACAATTAAGATTGGCCAAAGTCAAGTCATGCATTGAGTCGACGCGGTTGGGAACTCCCCAGGAGTATGTCGGAAGCTTGTCGAGGGTATCGGGAGCTTGCCAGGATGGTGCAAGGGAGTTCGCCAAAAGAAGACCGAGACTCACTAGAAGATTATCGGGGGTAGCCGAAAAGCTTGTTGGGAGTTGGGATGGTCTTGTAATGGATGTTTTAGTAATTTTGATTCTATTTAATTAAGTCGTAACTAGTATTGTGTAGGACTAACTATGATAGGATCAATAGAGTTACAATCAGATGATGGGCCAAGATAAAGCCTAGGCATCAGGCCGAGTTCGGACGATACAGTGGGATCTCGTTGGAAGTTGGCTAGGAGATTTGCCGAAGGGGTTGGGAAGCTCGCTGGGACCATAAAGAGAGTTTGCCGGTAAAAAGACTGAAGGACTTACCGCAAGAATGTCGGAGGCTACCCGATTATGTAGGAGTTAGGTCTTAATTAGGCTTAATTGGTCATTAAGTATTGTAATCATTGAGTCATAGTTAGGGTTTGATTCCTAATTGAGTTGGATTTGGAAGGAATCAAAATCAACTCAATAAGGCAACCGGGTCCACTATAGGGTTTGGTTGAGTTCAACTAGTTGACCAAGGGTGTGGTCGACTCATGGTTTAAGTCGGATTTAGAAAAGTGGAGGGAACCACTTTTTCGGAGAATCCGATGGGTAAACCACCGGTAAGCGACAGTTGGACCACCTGTACCATAGAATTCGAGCTGTGACCAGCAGCTTTCGGTAGGTAAACCGCCCGTCCCTAGGTGTTCGGGCGGCTGAGCCGCCCAAGTCAGCGGGTCAACCGCCCGTACCCGTATTTTTTGGATACGGTTGGATTTTGGCTTCGGTTTTGAAGCCAATTTGGGGCCTATAAATACCTCAAGTTTTCTTACATTCAAAATAATAATTTTGGCGATTATATTCTGAAAAAATATTGTGTGAGAATTATAAGAAAAAAAAGGGGTAAGGGAGAGAGCTTAGAGTTGTAAATCTTGTCTCCCTTGTAAGCTCAAGTGTAAGAGTTTGGTCTTCATCTAAAAAAGATTGGTAGTGGACGCTGGTGTACCTCAAGAAGGACTCGAGAGTGGACGTAGGTCGTTGTTGCCGAACCACTATAAAAATTGTGAGTGGTCTTTGCTTTCATTGATTACATATTTCCTATATTAAAGCTTCCCATTTAACTCATCTTTTAAGAAAGCAAAGTTTTCATGATAAGTTCTCTACTTTAAACGTTGCTTATCTTTCTGGTTTAATTATCTACTTAGCAACTTTTCTTTGTTCACTCAATCATTTCACTAAGAACGAAAAGCTTCAGTTTCCTTATCTTATTTTAATCGAAAAAAATTATTTAGAAAGAATATTTACACTTGCACTAATTCACCCCGCCCCCCCTCTTTGTGTCAATTGATCATAACAATTGGTATCAGAGCAAGGTACTTACTCTTTGGTTTAACACATAAGAGAAATAGCTCTTATTGGCTTTCAAAAGGGCTTTTCTATCGTTTGCCCTCCCATATTCAATGGGACAGACTACACTTATTGGAAAACTCGGAGGAGAGCTTTCTTGCTTTCTTTAGACCTTGATTTATGGACTGTCATTAATAATAGATTTGAAAAGTATTCTCTTCCAATAAACAATTAGAATGATTTGGAGAAGAAGACTTTCTCTTTACATGCTAAGGCTATGAATGTCTTACTTTGTGCTTCCGATAAGAATGAGTTTAATCATGTTTCCGCTTGTGATTCGACTTTTGATATTTGGCATACTTTGAAAATCACACATGAAAGCACAATTAATATAAATGAATCAATTAATGAAATATCTTACAAAAATGAACTTGAAGAACACCTTCCAAAGAACAGGAAGGAATTTGAACTGAGAACATATGACTCATCGAGTGAAATCTCGAGTGATAAGAACCTTGAGCTTTTGATAAATGAACTGAAAAAATTAATGAACTTGAACCTTAAAAATAATCTAAAGATGGACAAAACCTCTTGCTATGAATGCAAGAAGCCGAGGAACTCCAAAGATCAAATGCACAACCAAGAAGTGGGGAACCTCGAAGACGAGGTTAGTGAGCTTTTAAATATTTCCTTTTCTGAATTATTAAGCATGTTTCATGATCTTTTTGATGAGTTTAGAAAACTTAGTAAATCATTTAAACTGCCTATGAATGATCATGATTTGTTAGTTAAAAGACATGATGAAATACATGATTCCTTAGCATCACATAAACCATATTCTAAATGTGATATGCTAGATAATATTAAAGAAGAAAATTGCATGCTTAAAACAACACTAGAGAAATTTGAGATAGGAAATAAATCTCTAAATATGATCCTTACTAATAAGGGTCATATTAATAATAGAAATGACATAGGCATTGTTGTTAATGTTCAACAAAAGCCAACCATCTTTGTAAAAGGACCTACATTAAATTTATCACCCAAAAACAAATATAATTTTTGTGATAGATTAGGACATAAAGTCTACAAATGTCTATTTAAAAATTATAGTCCACATAAATTAGTTTAGGTTCCTAAAGGAACCATAAATAACCTTAAGCCATTAGAGAAAATGGGAAGAACGTGTCATGAAGGACCCAATGTTAAATGGGTATCTAAATCAAAACCTCCCATAATATAGAGTTGTTTTCTAACAAGGCTAGGAGCATTAAGTTATGATTTGAAAGTAGATGCTTAAGGTACATGACTTGAGATCTAATATTCTTTCAAAGCTTACTAGCCTAAGTAATAACAAGAAAATCATTGAAATTAAAATTATTGATAATGATGCTTATGTAGAATGTCAGAGTATAGAAAATATATATGCTTCATTTTTAAGATGAGTTTGTCAACTCTTTGCACTATGTGTAAAGAGTTAGACTCATTTAAATATTGAACTTGAGATCGGTTAAATTTATGCAATGAAGATGTTTTATGTCTTATAGTAATGACTGTGTTGAAATGAAATTTGGTTTTTAGTCTTAAATGAAAAATCATTGATTTGAAAATTATTCTTGAAAGAAATCACATGAAATAACCAAAAAGAGGATAATTAATCTTAAAAATATTTTTATCCTATGAATCCATCAACAAGAGATAAAATGATACTATTATTGTTGAATCTCTTTAACTACAAAATTGAATTAGAAAGCTTTTAGCTATTTTCTTTTGAAAAACAATCTATGATGACTTTATTGAAATTTTTCGAAAAGCAATTTTTGATGATAACTTTGGATATATTTTTAAATGATTTTGTTTTAAAGACCGGATATGTTTGAATCTATCCAACTTCATTGATATTTTTCTTTTGATTATTTGATAACTTAAATCATGATCTTGAAATCTTGAAAATTATAATTTGAGATCTTTTTATTCACTAAAATTTCTACCATTTATTAAAGAAAAGTTTTCATCTTAATTATAATCTTGATTTCTCAATATTTATAAATTCATATTTCTATAAGAATCAAGGTCATTCTTGATCTCCTAAGATTTCAAAAGCCTTGAAATTTCATCTATGAAGAAATGTGTCAAAATAAATCATGTTCTTGACATTTATGATTTGATAATAATATTCTTTATGACATGATTATTAATGACTTTCTTCTTCATATAACTTATCACCAAAATTAGTAGTTCTTAAATTTGTGATAATTAGAAAATTAAAAAAGATTTACATTATCATAAATATTTTCTTAATTTCTTGACTTGACTTATATGTTAAGGGAATCACATTATTGATCTCTATGATTTTTTTAATTAAAAGGAGATTTATGATCTTAACAATAATAATTAAAAATTTTATCAAGATCATTCTTCTTTTTTATTAAAAAGAAATTTGATTTTATCTTTAATGACATGATTTTCTACTTTTTAGCGTAATTTGAATATGGATGTTAAGAAAAAATTATGTAATCATATTTCTTTTTGACATTAACAAAGGGAGAGATAAAATTAGAAGCAAATTGGATATGATAACATTGAATAAAAAATAATTTGCGTAGATGGAAATTTAGAATTTTAAGTTATCTAAATACATACGTAATGTATAAATCACAATTTGAGCTTAGTCTACTATCATGTTTTCTTTTTGAATTCATGACGATTGTTATCAAGATTAAATGAGATTATTTTAAATACATAAGTAGCTCTTAAACTTTTAAATCTTCTTGAATATCTTGAAGTTTTGAGCTTAATTTCGAAATTTACATTTATAAAATTTACATCTTTGAAATTGAGTATTTTTGTGATATGGTGTTTTCCATTTCTCTACCTTGATTCTACATTCTTATTGACACAAAGTAGAGAAAGGAAATCACTAGCATTTCAAGATACCAATAAGTCTATTAATTTTATTTTGAATCTCTTGAAAATGATTTTGATGATTGAAAATTAAATGAGTTCTTTACATATATCATGATTTTGATTTGTCAAAATTATAACTTGAAATCTTTAATAAATCAAATCTCTTATGTCTTCCCATATTGTTTAAAATAAGATTTTTGCATAAATCATAATCTTGACAACTTGAGAATTATTATGCATGAATCAAGATATTCATAATTTGTTTTCACAAATTAAATATCTCATCACTATGTTAATTGTTCTTGATATATTTCATGTGATGATTGGTATATTTCTCGATATATTTACTAAAAAATGATGTAATGGGAAAAGTTTTGCACTATTCTAACCATCCCTTCTTGTTGACAATGACAAAGGGGGAGCAAAACTTGTTAGCTTATAAAATTGCTAGCTAGAACAATGCAAAGGAAGCAAATATTTGCTAGCTTGCACTTCCAAAAGAGAAGAATGAATTCACTAGCTTGCATGTTCTAAAGTGATTGTTAAGCTTTCATATATAAAAAACTTGCTAATTGCACTTCTCCTTTTGTTGATGACAAAGAGGGAGAAGGTATAATGATGTGAAATCATGTATGATGATCATGCATGTAATGATAATTTTGAAAATCTACATAAAGATAATGATTTATTATTGTTTGGATTTACTTGCTACATTTACTTGAAATTTATAAGAGAAAAATTTGTTGAGCTCATATTTGAAATTATATATATACAAGATTGAGATTAAGACCTAGAAATGCTAAATCATGAAAATATATAAATTGCTAATATAGATTTTATTAAATGAAGCCTTTTTGTGATAACATTTCTTGAAAACATTCTCTATGATTTTATCTTATTTTCAAAAAAGAGGAGAAAAAATTGTATGAAGATGTGCCACATTTGAAAATTACAAAAGATGACTTTTGCTATATTTGAAATACATAAGTAGTCTTTAAATCTCTTGAGCTTTTGAGCCGATCTTATTATTTCTTTTAAAATTTATTAAGAGCTCTTCTCTCTAATGAAATGATTCAACAACTCCTCCCTTATTTCTCTCCTAATTAAAGGGGAAGAAAAATTTTATAATGCATATATTAAGGGGGAGTAATGCCATCATGTGCTTTGAAATTTTAGCTATATTTCATATTTTTGTTGATGATAAAGAGGGAGAAATATATATTGATGACACATGATATAAATTGATGACTACGTTGATGACACATGATCTTATTGAAAAATATGGATATTGATTGATATATCTTAGATTTGGATATGAGTGTAAATTCCTTTCTACTCATGATTTGATATCTTGAATATGCAAATTTGTGTTGAAATTTGTATAGAGTGTTGATTGCTTTAATTTAAGAATGTGTGATTCTATTAAATTTAAGTGATATAGATTTAAGGAGAGTTAGGATTAATTCCTATCATCAATTGATTGTCATCATCAAAAAGGGGAGATTGTTGAATCCCAGATTTTGATGATGAAATCAATTGACGGATTATTGATCTAATAAGATTGTTTGAAGTTGATTGATGTAGGATTAATTATGATAAAATAATTATTACAATTAGGATTGGCCAAAGTCATGTCTATGCATCGAGTCGATGCGGTTGGGAACTCGCCAGGAGTGCGTCGGAAGCTCATCGAGGGTATCGGGAGCTTGCTAGGATGGCGCAAGGGAGTTCACCAGAAGAAGACTGAGACTCACCGAAAAATTATCGGGGATAGCCGAAAAGCTTGCCGGGAGTTGGGATGGTCTTGTAATGAATGTTTTGATAATTTTGATTCTATTTAATTAAGTCATAATTAGCATCGTATAGGACTAACTATGACAGGATCAATGGAGTTACAACCAGATGATGGGCCAAGATAAAGCCTAGTCATCGAGCTAAGTTTGGACAATGCGGTGGGATCTCGCCAGAAGTTCGCTTGGAGATTCGCCGAAGGGATCGGGAAGCTCGCTGAGAACACGAAGGGAGATCGTTAGGAAAAAGACCAGAGGACTTACCGCAAGAATGTCGGAGGCTGCCGGATTATGTGGGAGTTAGGTCTTAATTAGGTTTAATTGGTCATTAAGTGTTGTAATCATTGAGTTGTAGTTAGGGTTAGAGTCCTAATTTAGTTGGATTTGGAAGGAATTCAAATCAACTCAATAAGGCAACCGGGTCCACTATTGGGTTTGGTTAAGCTCAGGTTGAGTTCAACTAGTTGACCAAGGGTGTGGTTAACTGATGGTTTAAGTCAGATTTAGAAAAGTGGAGGGAACCACTTTTCTGGAGAATCTGGTGGGTGAACCATCGGTAAGTGATAGTTGGACCACATGTACCATAGAATCCGGGCAGCGGCCAGCAGCTTTCGACAGGTAAACCGCCCAGGTGGCTGGTAAATCGCCCGTCCCTAGGTGTTCGAGCGGCTGAGCTGTCCAAGTCGACAGGTGAACCGACCGTACCTAGATTTTCTAGATATGGTTGGATTTTGGCTCCGATTTTGAAGCCAATTTGGGGCCTATAAATACCTCAAGTTTTCTTACATTCAAAACAATAATTTTGGGGATTATATTTTGAGAAAATATTATGTGAGAATTGTAAAAAAAAGAAAATGGGTAAGGGAAAGAGCTTAGAGTTATAAATCTTATCTCCCTTATAAGCTCAAGTGTAAGGGTTTGGTCTTTGCCTAAAGAAGATTGGTAGTGGACGCCGGTGCACCTCAAGAAGGAGGACTCGGGAGTGGACGTAGGCCGTTGGTGCCGAACCACTATAAAAATTGTGAGTGGTTCATTGCTTTCATTGATTACATATTTCTTGTATTAAAGCTTCCTAATTAACTCATCTTTTAAGAAAGCAAAGTTTTCATGATAAGTTCTCTACTTTAAACGTTGGTTATCTTTCCGGTTTAATTATCTACTTAGCAACTTTTCATTATTCACTCAATCATTTCACTAAGAACGAAAAGCTTCGATTTCCTTATCTTGTTTTCATTCAAAAGATTTTATTTAAAAAGAATATTTACACTTGCACTAATTCAACCAACCCCCCCCCCCCTCTTAGTGTCAATTGATCCTAACATCATGGCCATATATTTTTTATTGGAGCAAACACATCTAGAGTTAGGATTGGCGTCACCCTTATATAAGATGGTCGACTCATAATTCACGTCGAGGCTTCCCCCACACGCCACACGAGGGTTTTAAAGGGGATACTCATTGCTACTAAATTTAAAATTTGAGTGGATATAGGTCCATGGCAAGAAAGAGGAGTAAGCCCAGAAGAATTGCAATACATGCTCAGGCCAGATTGGGCTCTGATTATCCTAAACCTTACCAGAGGGCAGTCACCATTCCAGAAGAAAGATTGGTTATTTACTAAAGGCTAACCACATGGCAGCACATGTAAAAAAGAAATGGCTTCCCGATAAACTACAGAATGGACGAAAAATTGAAGATCAAGTTTTCCTACACCTCCAGCCCGACCAGTAGAAAATTCGAACCTTAAGGAAGTGGTCTCCCTATTTCTTTGGGTCTTACAAAATTGGGGATTACATTGGGGCCCTAACCTGGAGATCAGATCCGCGCACCAGATCAGGATTACAGTTGATCCTCCAGGTATCCCACCTTAAATAGAAATTTAAAGAAGATAACTCAGCCTAGATCCTTCCAACTAACACCCAAGCTGATGATGAGGCCAAAGTTCAGTTGATGATAGCATAAGAATTATATGAGGAGCTGAAGACCCTGTTCCCTAAGTTTATGGATCCTCAACCTTGAGGACAAGGCTTGATAGGACTGTAGTAGAGTTGAGTCCTAATCACCCTATAAGTAATTAATAAAAACCCTATGAGATTGTAATAAAATCCTACCTAGTCACTTCTATCCTATAAAGAAGTATGGCTAGGGTTTATTTTGGGGCCTTAGGGCTTCCTAGCCACCGCCCCCTTCACTAGGTTGGTCGACTAGGGTTTCTAGCAAAGGCATGCGGCTTATGCAGCCACTTAGGTTGTCGCCCCCCTTATTTAGGTAAGGCGGCTATAGGAGGGAAAAATGGGGGAATTCACTTAGGAAGCACCCCCTAGGTGTCACGCCCCTCCGAAATATATTCATTTCAAAAAAGATGTGACCTTGCCTTAAAATATTGATAAGATTTTAAGATCCAACAAACTATCCAATTCCATAATCGAAATAAATATTTCAGGATACTAAGAAAACATGCAGAGCCATTCAATCATTTTCATAAAAACCTGTGCAGTTTTATAATTCACACTTCACATTTTTCTAATGAATCACACAACCAATCCAAAAACCAACGCAACGATTATAATTCACATTCATAAAAAACCCACCAATACCAGAAAATCTATGACATTAAAAAAACAACCATATACCACCTCTTCACATATTATACATCAAGTTTGACGTTCGAGAAATTCTAAACAAGAGGGTACTTAAAAAAAAAATCATTATATAGTTATCCCTCTTCAAAATTTGTCTACAACTTTACATGATACAAAAGATATACATATACAACAAGAACATATTATCTAACATAGATAGCCCAAAATCCTTTTGTAGTTCCGTTGCTCTAGTTAGTATCAAGTATGATAGATGCCAAACTAACCTGAAGAGGTTTATATAACAACAGAATAAGCTATGAAGCTTAGCAAGTGTCAAACAGGTCCAAGGCAAGGAATGGTAGATATAAATTGAAACTTGATATCAAAATGCATGACAAGGAATACAAAAGTTTCAAATATAGCATCAAATTAAATTCAAAACCTCAAGGATCATCTCATTCGTAGCATACTTTAATCCATAGCAAATTGGGAAAGGTAATTGGAGCATATATGGCAAACGGAAGCATTTTGGAATGTATCAATGACATGTGAAGTTTAGGAGAATATCAATAACACAAGAAACATTTCTAAACATGTCAAGTGAACTAGTAACAATCTTATGCTCATATATCATATCTTAAACTATATGTATTTTCATTTCTATCTAAAGTATAATAAAATACATACAAGCAATACTTTGGATAACATATCAAGCAAACATAGAGGGTGAAGTGGGACCATAAATATAATTTGAAACATTCATCACTAAATGACCACCAAATATAAGACTCCAACGTTTGGGAGCTCCATCAACCCACATCTGAGTGAAGTCATAGGGGGTCGGCAGAGTAAAGCTAGCTCTAGCATAACTTTCTTTACCATTTCTAGCAAAGGTTCACATTATCCCACAAACACCAAAGTACAAAAGGACATGAACAATGAAATTGATACGTATTCGAAGCACATGCGAAACAATGAATCATGCATGCACCATACGGAATAATATGAGATAAAATCAATTTATACTTAACATATGTTGATGTGTAAGGAAATTAAGGGCAATATCATCAGAGAATTCAGTTTTGAAATGGATAAGCAAGTAGAGGCAAAATTAATACAATTCCCTATTCTGACAAAATTCAGAAGGAAATTTTACAATGTCATTTCGATGATGAAACATACTCCTAATTACTCAAAAAAATATGTTGTTGGAAAGATAAATCAGTCTATTTTTAAATAAAATATATTTTATATAAATTGAAAACCTCTACAAAATGTTATAGATGATTTGGCAGCCAAAGGTCAGGAAATAAGATTCATGTTTTATATAATCCATAAGGTCTAACAAGATAGAAATTGTGATAGTCATTTGGACTCTAAATATTTCAATCCTAGTATCAAATGAAAGATCTATGAGTCTATTTTCTAACAAATCTAGTGTTGCATAAATCAGAGACTCTAACAGAAAGATATAGGAAAAATAGTGAGAAAAGATCAGGAGGTACAAACTCTGTTTTACATATTTCATATACTCAATTGTAACAAACGTTTAGGCTAGCAAATAAACTTCAAATCTGTAGTTTTATTCAAATCAGAGGTTTATACTAAAAGTTATAGGAAGAACAAGACAGATAGGTCCTTATCTTGACAATATTACAGATTTATACTTAGCAGCCAAGCAAGGGAGATTTTGGATTTGTTTCCAGATTTTTCCTTAAAATAAAAGTAAAATAAGGATAAATTTAAGTAGAAGGAAGATAGAATACTTGCCTTTCAAGATTTCAAAAAAAAAAAAAGTAGATTTGAATAAGAAGCCCAAAATCTCTTATTAATCTTCCCCTCTTCCTTCACTTCTCCTTCTCCTTCTTTTCCTCTTTTCTTTTATTTTTCTCTCACTCTTCCACCGACTCAAGTTTCCTCAAGAGAGAAGGAATAGAGGCTGAGGCGATGGTGTTCAGTGTTTTGTGCATCTTTATACTTTAGTCCTTATATTTTTAATATTTACGATTAGGTCCTTTAACTTTTACAAACAAATCTCAAAATTTTATAACTAAGTCTTACAACATTCAAAAATAGATTTCTTACCTTGCAAATAAATTAATAATTACTATATGAGGGATATTACACTCTTCCCCCCTTAAATAAAAATTTAGTCCTCTAACTTTATCATACCTCCATCGACAAAGAGATGAGGATATGTTTTCTTCATTTCCTCCTCTAACTCCCAAGTAGTTTCATCCATATAATGATGCCTCCAAATCACTTTAACCAGAGGAATGACCCGATTCCTTAGGATTTTCTCTTTCTTATCAACAATCTGTATGGGTTCTTCAACATAAGATAAGTCCTCTTCGATTACAATCGGCTCATATTGAATGGTATGAGAAGGATCGTGAACATATTTCCTGAGCATTGAAACATGAAATATGTCATGAACATGATATAAAGATGGTGGCAAGGCAATCGTATAAGCGACAGAACCAATCCTCTCAATGACTTCTAAAGGTCTAATAAATCTAGGGCTTAACTTTCCTTTCTTTCCAAATCTTATCACGCTTTTGGAAGGAGAGATCTTCAAAAATACAAAATCCCCTACTTGAAACTCAATTTCTCATCATCTATTGTCTGCATAGCCTTTTTGATGACTTTGAGCAGTCTTAGTCTTTCTTTTATAATTTGAATCTTTTCGGTAGTCTCTTGCACTTTATCGGGTGTTAATAATTTCATATCGCCAACTTCCTCCAAACAAATAGGTGTTTTACACTTTTGCCTATACAAAGCTTCATAAATAGCCATCTGAATACTAGACTGGTAACTATTATTGTAGGTGAACTCAACAAGAGAAATATCTTTATACCACTTACGTTTCCAATCCATGATATATGCTCTAAGCAAATCCTCAAATATTTGAATTGTTCTTTCTGGTTGCCCATCAGTTTGAGGGTGATAAGCAGTGCTAAACTTAACTTTAGTGTCCATAGATTCTTGTAATCTTCTCCATAATCTAGAAAGAAATCTGGAGTCTCTATCCGAGATAATCTCTTTTGGAACACCATGAAGTCTTACTATCTCATCGGTATATAATTCAATAAGCCTATCCATAGAATATGTCATATTGATCGGTAGGAAATGTGTCGATTTGGTTAACCTATCAATGATCACCCATATAGCATCATGCTTTCTGGAGGTTCTGGGTAGGCCTGAAACGAAGTCCATGGTGATACTTTCTCATTTCCATTTAGGAATATTTAAAGGTTGTAACAATCCTCCAGGTCTTTGTTGTTCAATTTTGATTTGTTGGCAAGTTAAACATTTTGAAACATATATTACAATCTCCTTTCTCATGCCTTCCCACCAGTAATGACTTTTAAGATCTTTATACATTTTTGTGCTACCCGGGTGCAAGGTGAATTTGGAACTATGACCTTCCTTCAGGATTTGATCCTTGACATCTGGGTCATCTGGAACACATACTCTATTCCCCATTCTCAACAGGCCATCCTCTGAAACATGAAAACCAGGCTTTAATCCTTTTTCTACTTCTTTTCTCAAGTAGATTAAACGTGGATCTCGTAGCTGTCTTTCTTAATTTGTTGAATGAAATCAGATTGAACCTGAATAGAGGCCATCAATATCATTGAGTTTTGCTCATTCATGATAGAATTCATATCACCATTTTCTTTCAATATTCCCCATTGTTTCACAATCAAACTAGCCATAAAATTTATAGATTTCTTACTAAGTGCATCGGCTACAACATTGGCCTTACCCGGATGATATCGGATAGTACAATCATAATCCTTTAAAAGTTCTATCCATCTTCGATGTCATATATTTAACTCATTTTGAGTAAAGATATACTTTAAACTCTTGTGGTCGGTAAATATTTCAAATGTCTCCCATATAGATAATGTATCTAAATCTTCAGTGCAAAAATAATTGCTGCTAACTCCAAATCATGGGTTAGATAATTTAGTTCATAACTCTTCAGTTTTCTAGAAGCATAAGCAATTACTTTCTCTTCTTGCATCAAAACACATCCAAGGCTCTTCCTTGAAGCATCGGCATAAACTACAAATCCTCCATTATCGTTGGGAATTGTGAGAATAGGAGCACTAGTCAATCTCCTCTTTAACTCCTGAAAACTTTTTTTCACACTCTTCACTCCATTCAAATCTCACATTCTTTTGAGTTAGCTTAGTGAGGGGGTTAGCAATTTGAGAAAATCCCTTCACAAATCTCCTATAATAACCTGCCATGCCCAAGAAACTTCTAACTTCAGTTATATTTGTTGGTACTTCCCACTTAATTACTACTTCAATTTTCTTTAGATCAACTGAGATGCCCTTACCTGAAATAACATGGTCTAAGAAAGCAACTTCATTTAACCAAAACTCACATTTACTAAACTTTGCATATAACTTTTTTTCTCTTAGTAGGATAATACATTTCTCAAGTGCTCCTTATGCTCTAGGTCATTCCTTGAATATACTAATATATCATCAATGAATATGAGAACACAGTTATCCAAGAGTGGGTGAAATATCCTATTCATTAATTCCATGAAAGCTGCAAGGGCATTAGTCAAACCAAAAGGCATTACTACAAATTCATAGTGACCATACCGAGTTCTAAAAGCTGTTTTAGGAACATCTTTTTTATTGATATTCAATTGATAATAACCTAAGTCAATCTTGGAGAATACTTATGCACCCTGCAATTGATCAAACAAATCATCAATTCTGGGCAGAAGATACTTATTTTTTATTGTCACATGGTTCAACTGTCTAAGCCTCCATGTTCCATCCTTCTTCTTAACTAACAGTACTGGAGCACCCCATGGTGAAACGCTGGGCCGAATAAATCCCTTATCTAATAATTCTTGTAGCTGCTTCTTCAATTCTTCTAGCTCGAGTGGTGTCATTCTATAGGGAGGCTTAGAGATTGGTGTCATTCCAGGGACCAAATCAATAGCAAATTCACTCTCTCTATCTGGCGGTAATCTAAGCAAGTCATCTAGAAAAACATCAGGAAACTCTTTGACCATTGGGATTTTATTTAGATGAGCTGCTTGATTTAAATTCTCCTTTACACATATAACATAGTAAGAACAACCCTTCTGTATAAATCAATGAGCATGAAACACCGATATTAGGTAAGGAAGTGAATCTTGCCTAATACCCTCAAAATAAAAGATGAGTTACTTTGGTATGCAAAAAGTGATTATCTTTGTATAACAATCAATACTAGCATGATAGGAAGATAGCCAATCCATGCCAAGTATAATATCAAAGCCCCGAATCTCTAGGAGAATTAAATCAGTAAGGAGTTCATGTTCTCCGATAAAAAAAAAAAAGACGGATATAACAAGTTTGTTGTCAAAGTATCCCCAATTGCAGTAGTTACATACAACTCATAGTCCAATGGTTTAGATTGAATGCCCAAGTGACAAGCAAAAGTTTGTGAAACAAAAGATAAATTGGACCCGGGATCAAACAAAACCTTTGATTCTTATTAAAAACATGAATAATACCTTCAACTACTGATTTAGAAGCCCGGGGATCTTGTTCAGTGATGGCATAAACTCTAGTATGGGCTGTCATTATGGGTGGCAGTGGCTCCTTCTTCTTATTTAGCGGGCAATTCTTTACTTTATTATCTAGTTTTCCATAAGCAAAACAGGCTCTAATCACCCAAAAATACTTACTTATTTCATGATTATATCTATATTTTGCACATGGCTGGGTTCTCTAGAGTGGATTTCCTTTCCTTAATCTAGATATTTTGACCCTATTATTACTATTTTCATACTCTTTCCCTCTCTTACTTTTGCTTGTAAACTTGTCCTAGTAGTTTTAATCCCTAATTTCCTGTATCTCCTCCAAGTCTCTTTCAATTATTAAAGCCCTTTCTACCACATCAACATATGAAGAGAGTTTTAAGGTCGATATCCGACTCCTTATCATTGGTCTTAGACCTGTTTAAAATCTTTTTGACTTCCTAGTTTCGTCATCAGTCATGTGAGTGGCAAATCTGGAGAGCTCAGTGAATTTAGCTTCATATTTTGCTACTATCAAGTTTCCTTGTATGAGATTTAAGAAATCTAATTCCTTCAGCTCCCTGATACAATCTGGAAAATATTTATCATTAAACTTTTCTATGAATACTTTCCAAGTAATAAGCTCATGCTTGATTTCACTAATTCTCTTCATTGTTCTCCACCAATGTTCAGCTTCCCCTTCCAACATGAAAGCGACAAAAAGAACCTTCTGGTCTTCAGGATAATTTAAGACGTCAAATATCTTCTCTATTCGTATAATCCATTGTTTAGCTACTATTGGATCAGGCTCACCACTAAAACTTGGAGGACTAAGCTTTTTGAACTGTTCTATTCCTAATCCAGCTTGAGTTGATGTCCCAACTTTATCATTTCCTCCTTGTTGGACTTGTTGTTGCATCACATGTGTCATAGCCTCAAGAGTTTTCATGATCCCGCTTAACTGATCAGAAGTCAATGCCATAGAGAACCTGATGACCTCGTCATTCTTGCTTCCTAAAATCATCAAAAGAAAAAAATAATATTTATTAATAACTTTATATAAAAAAATCACTAAACCTAACGTTTATTTCAAATATGGCATATCTACAAGTATATTTTAGTGATCCTCAAATCATGCTCTAATACCACCTTTGTCACGCCCCTCAGAAATATATTTATTTCGGAAAGGATGTGACCTTGCCTTAAAATATTGATAAGATTTTCAGATCCAATAAACTATCCAATTCCAGAATCGAAACAAATATTTGAGGATACTAAGAAAATATGCAAAGCTATTCAATCATTTTCATAAAAACCTGTGCAGTTTTATAATTCACACTTCATATTTTTCTAATGAATCACACAACCAATCCAAAAACCAACGCAACGATTATAATTTACATTCCTAAAAAACCCACTAATACCAGAAAATCTATGACCTTAAAAAAAATAACCATATACCACATCTTCACATATTATACATCAAGTTTGACGTTCGAGAAATTCTAAACAAGAGGGTACTTTAAAAAAAACCATTACATAGTTATCCCTCTTCAAAAATTTTCTACAACTTTACATGATACAAAAGATATACATATACAACAAGAACATATTATCTAACATAGATAGCCCAAAATCCTCTTGTAGTTCCGTTGCTCTAGCTAGTATCGAGTATGATAGATGCCAAGCTAACCTGAAGAGGTTTATATAACAGCAGAATAAGCTATGAAGCTAAGTAAGCATCAAATAGATCCAAGGCAAGGAATTGTAGATATAAATTGAAACTTGATATCAAAATGCATGACAAGGAATATAAAAGTTTCAAATATAGCATCAAATTAAATTCAAAACCTCATGGATCGTCTCATTCGTAGCATACTTTAATCCATAGCAAATTGGGAAAGGTAATTGGAGCATATATGGCAAACGGAAGCATTTCGGAATGTATCAATGACATGTGAAGTTTAGGAGCATATCAATAACACAAGAAATATTTCTGAACATGTCAAGTGAACTAGTGACAATCTTATGCTCATATATCATATCTGAAGCTGTATGTATTTTCATTTCTATCGAAAGTATAATAGAATACACACAAGTAATACTTTGGATAACATATCAAGCAAACATAGAGGGTAAAGTGAGACCATAAACATAATGTAGAACATTCATCGCTGAATGATCACCAAACATAAGTTTCCCATATCTGGGAGCTCCATCCATGCACGTTTGAGTAAAGTCATAGGTGGTCGGCAAAGCAAAGCCGGTTCTAGCATAACTCCCTTTACCATTTCTAGCAAAGGTTCACATTATCCCACAAGGTTCACATTATCCCACAAACACTAGAGTACAAAAGGACATGAACAAAGAAATTGATACGCATTGGAAGCACATGCGGAACAATGAATCATGCATGCACCATACAAAATAATATGAGATAAAATTGATTAATACTTAACATATGTTGATGTCTAAAGAAATTAAGGGCAATATCATTAGAGAATTCAGTTTTGAAATGGATAAGCAAGTAGAGACAAAATTAATACAACCTATTTTGATAGAATTCAGAAGGAAATTTTGCAAAGTCATTTTGATGATGAAACATACTCCAAATTAATCAAAAATTGAATTGTTGAAAAGATAAATCAGTCTAGTTTCAAATGAAATATATTTTATACAAATTAGAAACCTCTACAAAAAGTTATAGATGATTTGGCAGCCAAAGGTAAGGAAATAAGATCCTTATTTTACATAGTTCATAAGGTCTAACAAAACATAAATTGTGATAGTCATTTGGACTCTAAATCTTTCAATCCTACTATTAAATGAAAGATCTATGAGTTTAATTTCTAGCAAATCTAGTGTTGCATAAATCAGAGACTCCAACAAAAAGATATAGGCAAAATAGTGAAGAAAGATCACGAGGTACAAACTCTATTTTATAGATTTCATATGCTCAATTGTAACAAACGTTTGGACTAGCAAATGAACTCCAAATTCTTCAAAATTTGATTTTGAGAAAGCTATTTAAATCTATTTTTGAAAAAGCTAAGTTTTGTTCAAATCAGAGGTCTGTAATCAAAGTTATAGGAAGAACAAGGCAGATAGGTCCTAATCTTGATAATATTATAGATTTATACTTAGCAGCGAAGCAAGGGATTTTTCGGATTTGTTTCTAATTTTTTCCTCAAAATCAAAGTAAGAATATGGATAAATTTTAGTAGAAGGAAGATAGAATATATGCCTTTCAAGATTTCAAACCAAGAAAAAAAGTGGATTTGAATAAGAAGCCCTAAATCCCTTATTAATCTTCCCTTCGTCCTTCACTTCTCCTTCTCCTTCTTTCTCTATTTTCTTTTATTATTCTCCCACTCTTCCACCTACTCAAGTTTCCTCAAGGGAGAAGGAATAGAGACTGAGGCGGTGGTATTTGGTGTTTTTATGCATTTTTGCACTTTAGTCCTTATATTTTTAATATTTACGATTAGGTCCTTTAACTTTTACATACAAATTCCCAAAATTTATAACTAAGTCTTACAACACTCAAAAATAGATTTCTTACCTTACAAATAAATTAATAATTCCTGTATGAGGGATATTACACTAGGGTTAGGGTTTTAAGCCCTATATAACCTTATAGCCTCCACCCCTTTTCATCAAGCAAGTATTCTCTTTTATTCAGCCTTTTAGCCGACTCTTAGGAGGGAGGAACCCCTATAATATTCCAAGGGTTGATTCTCCTCAAAAATCAAATTCTATATAGCTCATTCTGGGGTTCTATCACCCAACTTGGGCTTCAAGCAGGACACGTGCAAGACAGGGTAGATTTTAGCATCATCAAGCAAGTTGACTCTGTACGTCATGGCTCCAATACGCTCTGTGATTTGATATGGCCCATAAAAGCAAGGAGATAGCTTCATGGAGGCTCGTGTGTTGATGGATAATTGCTTATATGGTTATAGGCGAAGATAAACCCAATCTCCTACTGAGAACTCTCTTTCGCTTCAATGTGTGTCGGCTTGCTACTTCATTCTGGCTTGAGCGACGGAGAGATTATCCTTCAGTAACTGTAGGAGTTTGTCCCTATCAATTAGATCGTAGTTGACTTGATCTACTTTGGCTGAGCCAATTACATACTTTGGAATTACAGGGGCCAGTCGACTATATAGTGCTTCATATGGGGTATATTTTGTAGATGAGTTATATGTAGTATTATACCACCATTCAGCCCAAGGGAGCCATTTCGTCCACTCCTTTGGCCGGTCACTGGTGAAACACCGAAGGTATGTCTCTAAACACATGTTCCCCACCTTAGTTTGGCCGTCAATCTACTGTGCTCATGTTGAGTTTGGTGCCCTATAGCTGAAATAACTCGATCAAAAATTTACTAGTGAAGATCCTGTTACGATCATTTACAATGGACCTCGGCATCTCATGTAATTTAATAATATTTTCTATGAAAATCTGAGCAATACTAGCAGTAGTGTAGGGATTTTGTATAACACAAAAATGGGCATATTTCGTAAGTTGATCAACCACTACTAGAATTATGGTTTTACCTTGGGATGGTGGCAGCCCTTCGATGAAATCTATGGAGATGTCAGTCCACACCGAGTCCGGTATGAGTAGTCATTGTAGCTTCCTGGGACTTGCCACTGATTCACCCTTTTGCTGTTGACGTACATCGCACTATGCTACAAATTCACAAAATAATTTTTTTCATCCCTCTCCAATAAAAATTTTGTTTTACTCTTTTGTAGGTCCTCAAAAATTTGGAGTGCCCTGCTGAAGATGTGGAGTACATCTCTTGTAGGATGGTTTTGATGCAAGGGGAGTCGGGTATAAGCATAATGTGATCTTTGTAGCATAGATCCTTCGAATCCCAAGTGTAGTGAGCTATTACAATTAGATCCTCCTCTAATTTTTTTCTAATATTGTTGGTCTCTAGATCCTTCTTTCATTCCTCCCTAATGTCCTTGAGGAAGCCGCTGGTAAGAAGAGAGATGACTTAAAATTTGACTTGCTCGAGTATCATGAAAGTGCATTTGCATCAATGTTTTCTTTCTCCTTTTTGTATATAAGTTCATAATCAAATCTAAGAAGTTTGGTTACCCATTTTTGCTACTCGGGAGATGATATCTTCTGCTCCAAAAAATATTTGAGACTTCTATGGTCGGTTTTAGTTTCAAAGTGCCGGCCAATCAAGTAGGGTCTCTACTTTGTTACTGTGTGCACAATGGCGAGCATCTCCTTATCATATATTGATATTTTTTGATGGGACGGAGACAATGTCTTGTTGGTATATGGGAGTGGTCGACCATCTTGCATGAGAAAGGCTCCAATTCTGATGCCAGATGTGTCGGCCTCAATGATCAAAGTTCGGCTGAAATTGAGTAGCGTTAGCACCAGTGTCATCGTCATGGCTGCCTTGAGTTTGTCAAAGGCAATGGAGGCTTTGTCCGACTATTAAAAAATATCCTTTTTTAGTAGGGAGGTGAGGGGTGCACTGATGTTCCCATAATCTTTCTCAAACTTTCGGTAGTAGCCTGTTCATCCAAGAAAATCGCGTAGCAATTTCACGTTCTTAGGCTTTGGCCAACCTTGATTTGCTTCAATTTTTGATGGGTCTACCACCACTCCTTCCTCCGATATTATATACTCAAGGTACTCCACCTTTTGCTGAAGGAAGTTGCACATTGATGGCTTAACAAAAAGTCTATTCTTTCGAAAGATCGTTAAAATAAACTGCAAGTGCTGAAAGTGAGTCTCAGGAGAAGGGCTGTAAATGAGAATATCATCAAAAAATATCAGCACAAATTTACGAAGAAAGCTCCAAAAAATATTGTTCATGAGGCTTTGGAAGGTTGAAGGAGCATTAGTGAGTTCAAAATGCATTACCAATAATTCATAATGGTTGTTATGCATTCGGAATGCAGTATTTAGAATGTCGTCTTCACATACCTAAATTTGGTGGTACCCGGATCGGAGGTTTAATATCATGAACACTCGAGCTCCTTTTAACTCATCAAGAAGTTCATCTACCACTAGTATTAGGTACTTGTCCTTGACAGTGATGCCATTTAGAGCTCGGTAGTCGATGCACATCCCCCAAGTTCCGTCCTTCTTTCATACAAGTAACACTAACAAAGAATAGGGGCTACAGCTTGGCCAAATAACCCTTGTTTCAACCATCTCTTTTATAATCTTTTTAATTTCATCCTTCTAGAGATGATGATAGTGGTACGATCGAGTGTTTGCTGGTGGTTTGCTTGGGAGAATTGGAATATGATGGTCACGATGTCGGGTAGGAGGAAGACCGTGCAGTTCGATGAAAACATTGACAAATTCAATAAGTAGATAAGCAAGGTTTTGATCTTCAATTTTTATTTTCTTCTCCTCTAGTATCTACTGGAGTTGAGTCGAAACAGTGGTTACGTTGCTTTCACGCTTCCCATGTAGGATGACCAGTTTGCCTTTATAGTAAAACTTTATAATCAATTTTTAAAAGTTCCAGGAGACATCACCTAGCATTGCAGCCATTCTATGCCAAGCATGGTCTCATAGTCATCAATTGGTAGAGGAAGAAGTCGACAATAATTTCTTGGTCTTGTAGCAGCAATTTCACTTGCGAGCATCTTTGGTTGCACTTTAAGATTCGACCATCTACAACCTTTATATCGAATTTGCTGTAATCTTTAACGTGGAGTACCATCCGAGCAGCAACTATATTGTTTAAGAAGTTTTTAGTGCTGCCCATGTCGATGAGAATAGTGATCGGTTGTTGTTTGAGTAGGCCTCCAACTTCCATCGTTTGTGGATTTGTGTAGTTAGCTAGCACATGCACCATAAAATCGGCCGGTTATGGTTCTTCTTCCACATCTTCTTCTTCATGTTTAAGGCTCTCTTCTAGATGTTTAATGACCTCTTCTTCCATGGGTTCAATCACAAGAAGTCTCCCTCTTTTACAACGATGCTTGCGGCTTCATAGCTCGTTGCAATGCCAACATAACTCCTTTGCAAATCACTCCCGAAGCTCTTCTCTTGTCAACTTTTTTGGTGCAGGGGCTCAGTTGATAGTAGGGGGGGCTAAGGGCTTTAGTGTTGTTGGTCGGGAAGCGATCATAGTCCTCTGGGCTTCATGGTTCAATCGCTCCTCTTGAAGTCACGCGAAGGAGATGGCTGTCATAAGTGTGTACAGTTGTCACACTTTAACTTCTCCCCAAATCTCTGACTTTAAGCCCTCAATAAAGGTCCATAATAGTTGTTATTAGACCAATCATGAGTTTGAGTAGATAACCTTTCAAACTTGGTTTGTACTCTTGGACGGTGGAGGTTTGACGGATCTTCATGAGTTGTCCATCAATGTTCTCGTAATCGGTTAGTTAGTAGTCCTTATTTGAATTGTCTTCTTGGGAGGACTCCATGAGTGTATTCAAACCAATCAAACCACTGCATAGCATCCCCTTCAAGATGGATAGCTGCAATTTCCACCATAGATGCGTCTGTGATTTTGTGGTAACGAAAATATCACTCTGCACGCGAGACCAACCAATCGGGTCTCCTTCTTCCCATCTAGGGAAGTCTACCCTCATGTGTGGATAGTAGGGATTGGTCATAGAGCCTCCCCTCTCTTGGAATTCATCTTTTTGGTCCGAGCTTTCTCCTTATTATGATTTCTTCAGTCTCGGTGGTTGGCCCAAACTGAGTTTGGCAAAGAGAGTTCGTATCTTATCCTCCATTCGTGCCTCGAAGGCTTCAAATTAAGCATTGATTGCCTCCTCGGATGCCATAGTATATGCCTCCAAATTTATAATATTAAGATCTTTCTTTTGTTGTCGAGTTAAAGGCATGTATCGGTTGAGAGAAGTGGTGGCCGAAAAGGTGGGTGGATTGGTGGATGTAGGCTGTGGTTTAGGATTGTTTAGTGGCTATTTTGGGTGCAGTTTAGGCGCAGTTTGGTAGAGTTTTGGGGTTATGACAGTAGTGGATGGAGGTTAGAGAAAGATTTGTGGTAGATAGCAATAAATGTTTGATAGAAATCAGTGGAGGTTCGCTACGGATACGTGTCATCTCGTAGGAGCAGAATTGTCATCGAAGAAACTGCGGTATCTCGATGAAATTTCTAGTAAAAACCAAGAGATTTATGGAGGAAATTGGCAGGAAGATCTCGGTTTAAATAATAGTAAGATGATAAATTAAATCAAGGAAATTTTGGTAGTATAACAGCAACAAAACATTGTAAGTTACGGTAGTAGAATCTCGTCCAAAAATTCAGTGGTTTGCGACATAAATTTGTAGTAACATAAGAACATTTTCAGAGATGAATTCCATGATAGATCAACACAGATGAAAGCCAAGATGATCTATGAAGCGTGTAAGAAATTTTGTTCAATGAGGATGGCAAATAGATCGACTTAAAGGTAATAATAGGCAGATGAAATTTTCTGCAACAATCCTTCATCCACAAAGATTATACCCTTTACGACGAAAGGAATTCGTAGCAAGGGAGAGATAAAAGCTTCTTTTTGGTATCTTTAGATAGAAAATTACAACAGCAAAAGGTATTGGTGATAGGAAAATACTAGATCTCTGATGCAATTGGTGGTAGCGACAGCAGATTGATTTGATCTACAATAGGAGATTATGGTGGAGACGATGACACCAAAAGCAATTATGGGAATTACTTGGCTAATGGTAGGCGGGAGGGATGGTAGCAAAAGCAGCAAGATCGCTACTATGATAGTAGATAATAGAACCCCATAGGAATTCTATGTAGATTGATCTTTGAGGGGGATCAATCCTTGGAACGCTATAGGGGTTCCTCCCTCTAAGTACTCGGCCATAAGACTGAATTGAAGATTAATTTTTACTTATTCAAAAGTGGTGGAGGCTACATGCTTATATAGGGCTCAAAAACCTGAACCCTAGGGAGGTTTGCTCCCAAGTCAAATGTGTTAGGATCAATTAGAGGGGGGGTGGGTGGGGGTTGAATTAGTGCAAGCTAAGATTTTTCTTTCTAAAGCAAAAGCTTTTCAAATAAGATAGAATAGGAAATCCAAAGCTTTTCATTTTTAATAAAATAAGTGAGTAATTAAAAGAAAGAAGCCGGAAAGATAATCACTTTTGAAGAAAAGAACTTATTGTCTTGCTTTCAAGGAGTTTAGTTAAGTTGGAAGTATCAATTCAACAACATTCAAGTAATGCAAGTATGAAACACTTACAATTTTATAGTTGATCGGTGCCAACAGCCTACGTCCACTTCTGAGTCCTCCTTCTTGAGGCACACCGACATCCACTACCAATCTTCTATGAGTGAAGATCAAACCTTTGCACTTGCTTACAAGGGAGACTTAAGAAGTTATTATCTCTAAGCTTTCTCCCTTCCTTTTTTTTTTTCTTACAAATCACACATACTTTCTTTTTCACATAATTTAATTACCCAAAAGAGTTGTTGGTGAATGTAAGAATACTTGGGTATTTTATAGACCCCAAGTAGCTTCAGATTTTTGGAGCCAAAAATCAAACAAAATCGAAAAAATTGGGTACGGGCGGTTTACCCATCGTCAACCGTTGGTCGCCGCTTGTAATCTATGGTACGGGCGGTCAACCACTGTCTAGGAGGTTTACCTGCCGACACCTACTGGTCGTCGCCCGGATTCTATGGTACGGGTGATCCAACCGCCACTAATCGCTGATTTACCCACCGAAATTTCTGCAAAAGTGGTTCCCTCCACTTTTTGAATTTCGGCTTGACTTTTATGTTGACCAGCTCTTTGGTCAACTGATTGAGCTCAACCTGAGCTCAACCAAACCCAGTAGTGGATCTGATTGTCTCATTAAGTTGATTTGGATTCCTTCCAAATCTAACTCAATTAGGACTCTAACCCTAACTATGACTCAATGATTACAACACTTAATGACCAATTAAGCCTAATTAAGACCTAACTCCCGCATACTCCGACAACCTCCAGCAATCTTATGGCAAGTCCTCCGGTCTTCTTTCCGGCGATATCCCTTCGCATTCCCAGCAAGATTCCTAATTCCTTCGACAAATCTCCTAGCGAAAATCCGGTGAGATACCACCGCATCGTGTGAACTCGGCCCAATTCCTAGGCTGTATCTTGGCCCATCATCTGGTTGTAGCTTCATTGATCCTGCCATAGTTAGACCTAAAATATTTCTTCTAACACACATATTAGATCAACACACATCAACTGATCTCATCATCAAAATCTGAGATTCAACAATCTCCCCCTTTTTGATAATGACAATCAATTGATGATAGGAGTTAATTCTAACTCCCTCTAAATTTATGCCATCATATAGAAGACTTAAATTCAAGAGAGTAACATCCTCTTGAATTCAAGTAAATCAAAGCAATAAGCATTTCAAGCATTTAACCTTTCAAGTATAACAAAGATTGCCCTTTAAACTTTTCAACTTATCAAGAATTTTCAAGGATTATCTTGAAGTTAAAAATATTAAAAAAAAAATTTCAAATCATCAAGCCTAGATTCAAATCAATAAGCATAGAATATTTTCAAGTCATAGAGTATAAAAGATTTTCAAGTCATTGAGCATAGAAAATTTTCAAATTATAGAGCATAGAAAATTTCAAGTCATAGAGCATAGAAGATTTTCAAGTCATTGAGTATAGAAAATTTTCAAGTCATAGAGCATAGAAAATTTCAAGTTATAGAAATTTTTTAAGTCATTAAGCATACCTTTCTCAATAAATTTAATATATTTAAAAATTAATCTCTAGCCATCAACCATACCTTTATGTCATAGCAAATTTTCAAGTCATTAAGCATACCTTTCTCAATAAATTTAATATATTTAAAAATTAATCTCTAGTCATCAACCATACCTTTCTCCCCCTTTGTCATCAACCAAAAAAGGTGAAGGGTGGGGTTAAACTTTTTAGCAAATGAGTTTTTATTCTCCCCTTTGTAAAATACAACAACTGAATTTTATTTCTCTTGTAAATCAAGAAGGAAAAAGAATAGAGGAGTTTTAAAATATCGTCAAATGTATCTCTCAATGTAAAATGAAAGTTTTTGGAAGATCAAAAAATCTGAGAGATATATAAAGAAAAGAGCTACTCATGTATTTAAAACATCATGTAATTCTTTTTGTAAGTAAACATCACTTGAATTAATCACAAAGATAAATAGGTTAATTTCATGAATTTATAAATTATCATGATTTAGCATTCCAAGTTCCCTTCTTAGAAAATCATATTCCTCTTCATTTAAGGGTTTTGTAAAGACATCCGCTAATTGATACTTAGTGTCAATAAATTCTAATGAGATATCTTGGCAATTTACATGATCCCTTATAAAATGATGTCTAATATCAATGTGTTTCGTTCTTGAGTGTTGAATAGGATTTTTGGTTAGACAAATAGCACTTGTATTATCACATTTTATAAGAATATTTTTTAATTTTAATCCATAGTATTCTAGTGTATTTTTCATCCAAATGACTTGGGCACAACATGCACTAGCTGCAATGTATTCTACTTCCGCAATAGATAAAGCTATTGAATTTTGTTTCTTGGAAGTCCACGAAATAAGTGCATGCCCCAAAAATTGATATATTCCAGTAGTACTTTTTCTATCTATTCTACATCCACCAAAATCAGCATCAGAATAGGCAATCAAGTCAAAGTTTTTTTATTTTGGATACCATAAACCTAATTTAGATGTCTCTTTTAAGTATCTAAAGATTCACTTAACCGCTTTTAAATGAGAAAGTTTTGGGTTAGATTGATATCTTGTACATAATCCAACACTAAACATTATATCAAGTCTAGTTACAGTTAAGTATAGCAAACTTCCTATCATACCTCTATAAGTTTTTTTATCATAGTTTTCACCTTCATTATCTAAGTCAAACTTAGTAGTGGTGCTCATGGGAGTGTTTAATGCCTTAGCATTTTTCATCCCAAATCTTTTTATCAAGTTTAGGGTGTATTTTGATTGATAAATAAAAATATCATTATCTAGTTGTTTTATTTTTAATCTTAGGAAGAATGTTAACTCACCCATTAGACTCATTTCAAACTCTAGGCTCATTTCTTTAGCAAATGACTCACATAAAGATTCATTTGTAGATCCAAAAATGATATCATTAACATAAATTTGAATAACAAGAAGATTATTTTCAAAATACTTAAAAAATAATATGGTATCAACCTTGCCTTTAGAAAAATTATTTGAAATGAGAAAAGAACTAAGTCTTTCATACCAAGCCCAAGGGGCTTGTTTTAATCCATAAAAAGCTTTTTTAAGTTTGAAAACATGATTATGAAGAAGATTATTTTTAAAATCAGGGGGTTGTTCCACATATACTTCTTCGGAAATAAAACCATTTAGAAAAGCACTTTTAACATCCATTTGAAATAGCTTAAAATTTTTGAAGGAAGCAAAGGCAAGGAGCATCCTTATAACTTCAAGTCTAGCCATGGGAGCGAATGTTTCATCATAATCGATTCCTTCTTCTTTGTTGAAATCTTTGACCACTAATCTAGCCTTGTTTCTAACCACGATACCATTTTTATTTTGCTTATTTCTAAATACCCATTTAGTACCAATTACTAAATGGTCATTAGGCCTAGGAACAATCTCTCATACCTCATTTCTCTTAAATTGATTAAGCTCTTCATGCATTGCATTAACCCAAGAATCATCTCTTAGGGCTTCATCAATGCATTTTGGCTCGATTTGAGAAACAAATGCGGCATTTGCACAAAAAAATTTAAAAGAAGATCGAGTTTGAATTCCTTTTGATGTTTCTCCTATTATAAGCTCCTTAGGATGATCATTCACATACTTCCATTCCTTGGATAAGGCATTGGAAGTAGATACATCCAAGTTACTTTTAGGAGTGTTATCATTTAAATTCAAAATATCAAGATCAATATCATCATCAAAATCAATCTTTTTAAATTCAAAAAACTCATTAAAGACAACATGAATGAATTCTTCTATTACTAATAATGTTCTTTTATTAAAGACATGATATTTTTTTTAAATAGAAGAGTAACCAAGAAAAAATGCCTTCATTAGATTTTGCATCAAATTTACCTAAAGCATCCTTTTCATTCAAAATAAAACATTTGCATCCAAATATTTTAAAATAGGAAATATTGGGTTTTTTACCATTCCATAATTCATAAGGAGTTTTAGTGATTAATGATCTTACAAGAACCCTATTTAAAAGATAGCATGTTGTATTAACGACTTCGGCCCAAAAATATTTTGGTAATCTATATTCATTCAATATTGTTCTAGCCATTTCTTGTAAGCTCCTATTTTTTCTTTCTACAACTCTATTTTGTTGTAGATTTCGTGGAGTAGAAAAATTATGGATATACCCATTTGAATCACAAAAATTTTATAAATCTTTATTTTAAAATTCTCCACCATGATCACTTCGTATTGAAGAGATCATGCATTCTTTTTCTTTTTTTTTGGTAAGTTCATGCATTCTTTTTTATTTTGAATAATTATACAAAACTTTTTAAAACATTTAAATGTATCATTTTTTGTGCTAGGAAATAGGTCCAAGTGTATATACTAAAGTCATCTACTAAAACAAATGCATATTTGCTATCTCCTAAACTTGTAATATCAATTGGTCCAAATAGATCCATATGAATCAATTGGAGTGGTCTAGAGGTGCTAATTTGATTTTTTAACTTAAAGCTACTCTTAACTTATTTTCCTAATTGACAAGTGTCACATACTTTGTCTTTAATAAACTTAAGATTAGGTAAACCTCTCACGAGTTCCTTAGTAGAGATTTTATTTAAGAGTTTCATACTAGCATGACCTAGTCTTTTATGCCAAATCCAAGCATCATCATTCAAAGTTGAAAAACAAGTTTCATTATAAAATTTCTCAATATCTATAGTGTATACATTGTTGTTTCATAAAATAATTAAAGATTTATTTTTGTGTGGCAACTCAATTATGTAAGCATTAGGTTGAAATTTAATCACATACCCTTTGTCATATAATTGACTAATGCTAAGCAAGTTATGTTTCAAGCCATCAACTAACAACACATCTTCAATCAAAAAGCTTGATGTGTTACCTATTGTTCCTTTTCTAATAATTTTACCCTTGTTATTGTCTCCGAAGGTGACAACTCCTTCACTTAAGCTAGAGAGCTTGGAAAAGTGAGATGGGTCTCCGGTCATATGCCTTGAGCATCCACTATCAAGATACCACTTAGTACTCCTAGCTTTAGTTTGGAGACAAACCTACAAGAAAGATATTTTCGGTTTATGCACCCATTTTATATTGGGTCCTTCATAAAGATTTTTATCGTTCTTTTCTAACCGATTTTCATTATATAGTTGGAACCCATACAAGATGATGTGGTGTACATTTTCTAAAAAGGCATTTGTTTTCCTTATGTCCTAATTTGCCATAAAAACTACACTTAACTCTTGGTGGCACATTCAATGTAGGTCCTCTTACAAATATGGTTGGCTTTTGTTGAATATTTCCAATAAAGCCTATGCCATATCTATTATTGTTATGACCCTTATTGGTAAGGATCATATTTAGGGATTTATTCCCTATCTCAAATTTCTCTAATGTAGTTTTAAGCATACAATTCTTAACATTATCTAGCATATCGTATTTTATATGGTTTAGGTGAAGCTAAGGAGTCATGCATTTCATCAAGTCTTTTAACTATCAAATCATGATCAACTTTAAGCGGTTTAAAAGACTTGTTAAGTTTTCTAAACTCATTAAACATGCTTGATAATTCTGAAAATGAAAAATCTAAAAACTCACTAACCTCATCTTCAAATGCCACTAAGGAATAGTTAGCCACCTCTTCTTTGGATTGGTCTTTATCCTCGGAGGAACTTGAATCATCCCAAGTGGCGGAGAGTGCCTTCTTTTTTACCGCCGATTTCTTTTTCAGTTGAGGACATTCACTTTTGAAGTGTCCCAATTTTTTGCATTCATGGCAAATAATGTTATCTTTCTTTGGTTCCTTTTTGTTTCTATAGTTTTGGTCCTTTTTATAAATTTTTTAAATTTTCTTAACAGAAGTGCAATGTCATGGTCTTCATCACTTGAGGTTTCACTCGAGGAGTCATTCATTGTTCGAAGTGTTACATCCTTCTTGTTCTTTGGAAGTGTTCATCAAGCTCATCATGAGCTTTACAATTTAGTTCATAAGTCATAAGGGAGCCCATCAATTCTTCAAGAGGCAAGTTATTCAAATCTTTGGCCTCTTGAATAGCGGTTACTTTAGGATCCCAATTTTTAGGCAAAGATCATAAAATCTTACTCACAAGTTCAAAATTTGAAAAATATTTTTCATATGCTTTAAGTCCATTGACGACATTGATGAAACGGGTGTACATGTCTCCAATAGACTCACTTGGTTTCATTCGAAATAACTCATAGTTATGAACTAGAATATTTATCTTTGATTCTTTTACTCTACTAGTCCTCTCATGTGTGATTTCTAGTATGTGCCAAATATCGATAGCCGATTCACAAATGGAAATACGATTAAACTCATTTTTATCATGTGCACAAAACAAGGCATTCATAGCCTTTGCATTTAGAGAAAAATTCTTCATTTCCAAATCATTTAACTCATTCATTGGTTTGGGAGATTTTTCAAATCCGTTCTCAACTATATTCCATAAATCAAAGTCCAAAGAGATGAGGAAAATATGCATCCGTATTTTCCAATATGTGTAATCCGTCCCATTGAACATGGGTGAATGTGAAATAGAATGTCCCTCATTCATGCCAAAATAAGTCATTTACTCAAGTGGATGTTAATCCAAAGAGTAATAACTTTGCTCTGATACCAATTGTTAGGATCAATTGGCACTAAGAGGAGGGGTGAATTAGTGCAAGCTAAAATTTTTCTTTCTAAAGCAAAAGATTTCGAATAAGATAGAATAGAAAATCTGAAGCTTTTCATTTTTAATAAAACAAGTGAGTGATTAAAAGTAAGAAGCCGAAAAGATAATCACGTTTAAAGAAAAGAACTTATCGTCTTGCTTTCAAGGAGTTTAGTTAAGTTGGAAGCATCAATTCAACAACATTCAAGTAATGCAAGTATGAAACACTTACAATTTTATAGTTGTTTGACGCCAACGGCCTACATCCACTTCCGAGTCCTCCTTCTTGAGGCACACCAGCATCCACTACTAATCTTCTTTGGGTGAAGATCTAACCTTTACATTTGCTTACAAAGGAGACTTAAGAAGTTACTATCTCTAAGTTTTCTCCCTTCCCTTTTCTTTTTCTTACAAATCACACACACTTTCTTTTTCACAGAATTTAATTGCCCAAAAGAGTTGTTGGTGAATGTAAAAATACTTAGGTATTTATAGACCCCAAGTAGCTTCAGATTTTTAGAGCCAAAAAATCAAACATACTCAGAAAAATCAGGTACGGGTGGTTTACTCGCCGTTCTGGGTGGTTTACCCACCGTCAGCCGTTGGCCGTCGCCCGTAATCTGTGGTATGGGTGGTCCAACCACCGTCTAAGCGGTTTGCCCGCCGACACCTGCTGGCTGCTGCCCGGATTCTGTGGTATGGGCAGTTTAATCGTCGATTATCGGTGGTTTACCGCCAAAATTTCCACAAAAGTGGTTCCCTTCACTTTTCGAATTCTGGCTTGACTTTTACGTTGACCAGCTCTTTGGTCAATTGATTGAGCTCAACCAAACCCAATAGTGTATCCGGTTGCTTCATTGAGTTGATTTGGATTCCTTCCAAATCCAACTCAATTAGGACTCTAACCCTAACTACGACTCAATGATTATAATGCTTAATAACCAATTAAGCCTAATTAAGACCTAACTCCCGCATACTCCGGCAACCTCCGGCAATCTTACGGCAAGTCCTCCGATCTTCTTTCCGGCAATCTCCCTTCGAGTTCCCAGCGAGCTTCCTGATTCATTTGGCGAATCTCCTAGCGAACTTCTGGCGAGATCCCACTGCATCATCCGAACTCAGCCCGATGCCTAAGTTGTATCTTGATCCATCATCTGGTTGTAGCTTTATTGATCCTGCCACAGTTAGACTTGCAATATTTCTTCTAACACACATATTAGATCAACACACATCAATTGATCTCATCATCAAAATCTAAGATTCAACAAAATATCATCCTTGCCCTCCTAAGGGATGATAGCTTAAGGGGCTGCAACTAGCTAGCCGCCCCTGCTAAAACCATAGCCGACTTGCTCAGTAAAGGGGGCTATGGTGTTAGGACCATAGCTAAATCGATTCCTAGTCGATTGAGTCGAGTCCTTAAATTAGTCCTTGTTGGCCAACCTAGACTTGACATTTGGTCAGCTAGGAGAATATTTGAGTCTATTGTAATAAATCAGCCCAAATCATAGTAGGGCTAGGATTTGACTGAACCGTAATCGAGTTAAGAGTCAGAGTTAGGTACAGGTTAAAGTCAATTGCGTCATGAATATAATAAACCATAATCTAGCTACCACCCCCCTAATAAAGAAGTGGTTGGCTAGAGTTAGGGTAGAGTCCTTATGGGATGGGAGTCTCCTAGCCGCCTCCTCCTATTAAGAGAGGTCGACTAGGGTAATAGGGGGAGAGTTCCACTTAGCTTGGACTCTCTCTAGGGTTGAATAAGAATAAAATTAAGAGTTGGAGACCCCTATAGCCACCAACCACATCATGGTTAGGAGTTGGCAAGGGGTTAGGAGTTGAGGGAAAGAGGAGTCTTGGTTTAGTAGGAGTTTTAGTTTACTTGGAAGTAGGAGTTGCTCCTTAGAGTTGGAATTAGAGTTGTTGGAAATAGGAGTTGCATGATAGAGTTGGAGATGTTAGGAGTAGGATTCTTGAGTAGGAATCCTATTAGAAGTTAGGGTTTAGAAGCTATATAAATAGCCTTGTAATTAGCCACTTTTCATCATCAATAGATCAATTATTTTTCAGCCTATGTGCAGAAATCCAAGGAGGGAGGAACCCCTATAGAGTTTCAAGGAGGCCGATCCCCTATAAAGATCACCCGAAGCTTAGAATCCGTAAGGGTTCTAACACTTGGTATCAGAGCAATGTTCTTGGTGTCTCGCTGCCCTTCCATAGTTGTCCATCATCCTTCCATAGCCACCCAAGCAATTTCCACAATTGCTTAAAGATCGTAGCCGAATTCCGTCGTCATCTCCACTACGACAGATCATTACTTGATATCCCCATGAATTGTAATAGGTTCTGGTTTCCTACCTTACTGCTGCTGTAATTTAGTTATCCTTATTCCTAAAACCCAAAAAAATTATTCCTATCTTGTTGTATAAACTTTTCGTTGCAAAGTTTTCATCTTTACGATGAAAGTTGCAATATAGAACTACCTGTTTTGATCTTGCTATTGTATTTTTCTATCCAAATCTCTACGATTTTTTTATGATGGCTTTAGTACTTTGATAGAACCCCGGAAGGAGCTCTATAGATTTTAATCTCTAAGGGGGATCAACCCTTGAAACACTGTAGGGGTTCCTCCCTCCTAGAACTCGGCACAAGGCTGAATTAAAGATTGATCTTGCTTGATAAAAGAGAGGGGACGACTATATCATTAAATAGGACTCAAACCCTAGCCCTAGGAGGTGCTTACCTAAGTAGAATTATCCCTTTGCCCCTCCTCTAGCCAACCTATCTTAGTAGGTGTAGGCGATGGCTAGGTTGGCTCTATACCCGACCTAAGCAGGTGGAAACCCTGGCCGACCAGCCCAGTAAAGGGGAAGGTGGCCACTAAGCCCTAAGGCCCAAATGTAAACTCTAGCCATACATCTTTATAGGATAGAAGTAACTAGGTGGTGTTTTATTACAATTTCACAAGGTTTTTATTGACTACTTCTAGGGTGATTAGGATTCAATGCTGTTGGAGTCCTATCAAGCCCGCCATCTTAAAATCAGCTTTGTCCTCAAGGCTGAGGGTTCATAAACTCTGGGAACCAGATCTTCAGCTCCTCGTAAGGCTCCCACGTTGTATCTTCGGGCGGTAAATTATTCCACTTCATGAGTACTTCAGTTGAAGGGCATCAACGGCGCATCACAATCCTCCGATCAAGTATAGCTTCAGGTTGAGCTTCAATCTCACCATCATTTGTAGTGTTCGATAGATGAGTCTACGCCAACTCGCGTTCTCCCAATTTCGGCTTTAGCAAGGATACGTGGAAGATGGTATAGATTTTAACGTCATCTGGAAGCTTTAATTTGTATGCCATGGCCCCAATACGCTCTAAAATATGATATGGTCCATAGAATCGTGAAGATAGCTTCATTGACACTTTGGTGTTGATTGACAGCTGCTTGTATGTTTGTAAGTGAAGGTAGACCCAATCTCCTACTGAAAATTCTAGCTCGCTTCAGTGTGTGTTTGCTTGTTGCTTCATGCGGGCTTGAGCAGCAGTTATGTTATCTTTTAGCAGCTATAGAAGCTTATCCCTGTCAATTAAGTTTTGATCGACCTTATCTACTTTGACCGTACCAATTACATATTTCGGTATTATGGGGGGTGGTCAACCATACAATGCCTCATAAGGGTTACATTTAGTTGATGAATGATAAGTTGTGTTGTACCACCATTCGACCAAAGGAAGCCACTTTGTCCATTCTCTGGGTCGGTCACTAGTGAAGCACCGTAAGTAAGTCTCGAGGCATCTGTTCACCACTTATGTATGGTCGTCCGTTCATAGATGATAGGTTGTGCTCATCTTTAATTGGGTGTCTTGTAGTTGGAAGAGCTCGATCAAAAATTTACCTGTAAACACCCTGTCATAGTCACTCATAATCAACCTTAGCATCCCATATAGTTTTACAATATTTTCCATAAAAAATTAAGCAATACTGGCGGCGGTATAGGGATGTCTCATAGCACAGAAATGAGCATATTTGGTTAAACGATCTACCACCACAAAATCATACTTTTACCTTCAGATGGTGGCAGTCCTTCAATGAAATCCATGGAGATGTCCATCCATACTGAGTTTGGTATAGGTAGTGGTTGTACTTTTCCCGGATTTGCCACTATTTCACCCTTCTGCTGCTAGCATACATCACATTTGGATACATAATCATAAATCAATTTTTTTATGCCCTTCCAGAAGAAGTTTTGCTTTACCCTTTTTTATGTTCTCAGAAATTTAGAGTGCACTTTTGAAGGTGAAGAGTGCATCTCATGCAAAATAATCTGGATGCAACTGGAAGAAGCAATAATCACAATTCAGCTTTTGTAGCGCAGATCCTCCGAATCCCAAGTGTAGTGGCCCATGGAACCCAGATCCTTCTCCAATTTTTCTATGATGTCTTAGATCTTTGGGTCATTCTTCCCTTCCTCCCTAATGTCTTTAAGGAAGTCGGTAGAGGGAAGGGAGATTATTGAATTTTTGGCTTGTCCCGGTAGCCGTGATAGAGCATCTGTAACAACATTCTCTTTCCTCTTTCAATAAATAATTTTATAATCAAAGCCAAGAAGTTTAGTTACCCATCGTTGCTGCTCCAGGGAAGATATTTTCTACTCCAAAAAATGACTTTGGTTGTCGGTCTTAATCTGGAAGCGTCGGTCAATCAGGTAGGGTTTTCACTTCATGACGGCCTGTACGATGGTAAGCATTTCCTTATCATACACAAATATTTTAAGATGTGAGGGAGTCAAAACTTTGCTTGTGTAAGAAAGGGGTCGGCTATCTTGTATTAGAATAGTCCCAATTCCAACTCCGGACGCGTCGGCCTCAATCACGAAGGTGCGGCTGAAATCACGTAGCGTTAGGACCAACATCATCTTCATGGCTGTCTTGAGTCGTTTAAAGCCTATGGGCTTTATCTAACCACAAGAAGGAGTCTTTCTTTAGTAGGGATGTGAGTGGGGCACTGATCTTGCCATAATCTTTCACGAATTTTCGGTAGTAGCCCGTGAGTCCAATGAAGCCGCGTAGCGATTTTATGTTCGTAGGTCTCAGCCATCCTTGCATTACCTCGATCTTCGTCGGGTCTACTGCCACTCTATTCTCTGATATAATGTGCCCTAGATACTTCACTTTATGTTGTAAAAAGCTGCACTTTGACTATTTAACATAAAGGGTGTTCTCCCGAAGAATCGTTAGAACAATTTGTAAGTGCTGAAAATGCATATCAAGTGTCCGGCTATAAATGAGGATATCATCAGAAAATACCAATACAAACTTGCATAGAAACCTCCAAAAAATATCATTCATTAAGCTTTGAAGAGTAGAAGGAGCATTCGTAAGTCTAAAGGGCATTACCAAAAACTTATAGTGACCGTTATATGTGCAGAATGTAGTTTTCGGAACATCTTAAGTGCATACCCGAATCTGATGGTAATCGAAACGAAGATCCAATTTAGTGAAGACTCGGGTTCCTTTTAGTTTATCCAAGAGCTCATCTACTACTAGTATAGGGTATTTGTATTTGATGGCGATGGTGTTCAAAGCCCGGTAATCAATGCACATTTGTCACGTACTATCCTTCTTGCGCACTAGCAACATCGGCGAGGAGTAAGGGCTACAGCTTGGTCAAATTACCCCAGCGTAGAAGGACGATAGTGGTATGATCTCAAATTTACTGGAGCTTTGCCCGACAAAATAGGAATGCGGTGGTCATGTGGCTGGTTAGGGGGAAGCCTTCGCGGCTCCGTGAAAACATCCGCGAATACATCCAACAAGAGGGCAAGCTTAGGATCTGAATTTTGCACTTTTTCATCCCTTGATGGCTATTGGATATACATAAAAAATCTACCATTTGTTTTGTGTAGCACCTTCTCCATTCGCTACATTAAAACAGTGGAAATATGGCTCCCGCGCTTGCCTCGTAATGTGACCTGTCTACCTTTACAATAAAACTTAGTTTAGGAAAATTTCAGGAGATGTCACATAATGTTGTGAGCCATTAAATCCCAAACACGGCTTCATAATCATCGATGGGTAGGAGAAAGAAATCGACTACCACTTCTTGGTCTTATAGGAGCAATTTTACCCGCGGGCACCATTGGTCGCAATTGAGAATTCGATCGTCGGTGACCTTTACGTCGAACTTGTTACAACCTTCAATTTGAAGTGTCATACATGCAGCAACCTTACTATTGAGGAAGTCATTTGTGCCACCCATATCGATGAGAACGGTGATGGGTTGCTGTTTAAGAAGTCCTCCAACTTTCATCGTTTGTGGGTTGGAGTAGCCGGCCACACTGTATAGTCGATCGGTTAGGGCTCTTCCTCCATGACTTCATCTTTGGGTTCGAGGCTTTCTTCAAATGGTTCACTATCCTCATCCTCTACTAGTTCAATCACAAAGAGCTAGCCCTTTTTACAGCGATGTTCTCGGCTCCATGGTTTATCACAGTGCCAACACAATCCCTTGGCCGATCATTTATGAAGCTTGTCTCTTATTAATTTTTTTGGTGTAGTGGCTTGGATGGAAGTAGAGGGGGCTAAAGGCTTTGGCATGGCTGGTCGGGGAGCAACCCTTGTCCTTCATACTTCGTGGTTCAATCGTTCTTCTTGGATTCTCCCGAAGGAAATCACCGTCGTGAGAGTGTACAGTTGTTACGCCTTTACTTCTCCTCGAATCTCCAACTTTAGGCCCTTGATAAAAGTCCCTAAAAGTTACTTTTTAGACCAACCCATAGTTTGTATAGATAAACCTTCAAACCTTGTTTGGTATTCATGTATTGTCAAGGTTTGCTGAATCTTCGCCAATTGTCTGTCGATGTTGTCGAAATCGGTTGGTCTGAAGCGATTTAGTAGTCCTTCCTTAAATCATGGCCAAGAGAGACCTCCATGGGTGTGCTCATACCAATTAAACTACTAAATAGCATCTCCCTTGAGGTGGATGGTAGCAAATCTCCACCCTTGTAGCATCGGCGGTTCGGTAGAACCGAAAGTTGCATTTCGCATGCGCGATCCATCCGATCGGGTCTCCTTCTTCCCATATAGGGAAGTCAACCTTCATGTGTGAAGTGTTTCAATCAGGGATGATGTTGCCATGCTCTTGAGGATCATCTCGCCAATCTCAAGTTTCTCCTTGTGATTTCTTTGGGCTAGGTGGTCGGCCCATGCTGAATTCGGTGAAAAGGGATCGCATCTTCTCCTCCATGCGGCTTTTAAAGGCTTCAAACTTGGCATTGATGACCTCCTCCAATGCCATGGTGTAGGCCTCTAGATTTGTAAAATTGAGATCCTTTTTCTGATGTTGGGTTAGTGGCATAAGAATTTTTGGAGAAGAGGTGGCCGATTAGATGTGTGGATTGAGTAGATGGAAGTAGGCTGCGGTTTAGGGCTGATTTGGATGGCTGTTTGGGATATATTTAGGGTGCAATTGGAAGGGTTTTTGGTGAGGATGATAGGGTTTTGTAGATCAGAGAAAGTGAGTCCAAAAACCTACAAAAGACAACACTTAAATCCGATGAAATTTTGACAAAGAAAGGTATTGCGATGTGTTGTCCTATCGAACATATTTGATGTTAGAGAAATGATGAATTTTCAACGTAAATTCTAGAGAAAAACTTAAGAAAAATATGCAAACATCCTCAGTTTAGATGTGATCAATATCAACAAAAAGTTTGACAAAATTTTGGCAGAGCAACAGTAGGAAAATAGGGTAAAAGATGAAAGACAGATCCTTCATCGTAAAATTCTGGCATTATATGACGATGAATTGAGGCACAATAAAACTAGTTTTAGAAGGAATTTTTTCCAGAGATCAATCTTAGATGGAGGCTAAAATGATCTACAAAATTATGTAAAAATTTTGGCCAAAAAGGAGATGCAATAAACTGGTTTCAAGAGGCAAGTAGGCGGCTGAAAATTTCTGCAGCGTTTGGCCTTTGCAACAATGATAACGTTTCTGACGGTCGAAATTTGCAATGGATAAAATCTACGCGATAGATCGGCGAAGGGCCTTTGTTGGCATTGCAACAAACTTTGGAGTTGCAACCATCGCTGCAAAAAAGGGGAGCTTTCCATGATAAAATATATTAAAGAATCTGAAAAAAGGTCCAGGAACCTGAGGAGGAGAACACAAAGGAAGACCCGCATCCGGCCGATTGCACGATTCATGCTTTAGCCAGCCATACAAATTTGCAAGCAGCAAAAGTTGAAGAATCTCTTAAGCAACATCTCGTCACCATCCTTATTAAGACTAGGAGCACCATGTTAGAACCCTTGTAGATTCTAAGCTTGGGTTTATCTCTATAGGAGATTGGTCTCCTTAGAACTCTATAGGATTCCTCTCTCCATAGTTTTCTACACTATGGCTGAAACATAATTGATCCATTGATAATGAAAAGAGGGGAGAATACAAGCTATTTATAGGGCTTCTAAACCCTAACTCCTAATAGGACTCCTACTCCAACAAAATCCAACTTCTAAACAATTTCTACTCCAAGTAAAGTAAGACTCATACTAAACCAAGACTCCTCTTTCCCTCAACTCCTAACCCCTAGCCAACTCTTAATAATTATGTGATTGGTGGCTATAGGGGTCTCCAACTCCTAATTTTATTCTTATTTCACCCTAGAGAGAATCTAAGCTAAGTGGGACTATGTTAGAACCCTTGTGGATCCTAAGCTTGGGGTGATCTCTTTAGGGGATCGGCCTCCTTGGAACTCTATAGGGGTTCCTCCCTCCTTGGTACTCAAGTCATTGGCTAAAGAAAGATTGATCTATTCATGATAAAAGAGGGGACAATACAAAGCTATTTATAGGGCTTCTAAACCCCAACTCCTAAAAGGATTCCTACTTAAGACTCCTACTCCTAACAACTCCTCCAACTCTAAGAAGCAACACCTACTTCCAACAACTCCAACTCCAACTCCAACTCTAAGAAGCAACCTCCAAACTAATCCTAATCCTATTCTAACTTAACCCCTCCTCAACTAACCCCTCTTTAAGTAGGATAAGGGGTGGTTAATTAGGGTGACATGCATCCTACTCTTTCCTTAAAATATCTTCCTCTCATCTAATCCTAACCTAGCCGGCCTCCTTTCTTCTTTATTAGGGGTCGGCTAGATAGGATTTACATGAATACCCTTAGGATTTATATGAATGCCCTTAGGATTTACATAATTATCTTCTTTAATGAAACTATATTAGGACTCCCCTAGCTAGAGTCATAACAGACCCGCCCTCTTCAAATCAGCCTTGTCCTTAAGGCTGAGGCTCCATGAACTTTGGGTCTTGATATGCAAATCTCCTTTAATTTTCCTTGTGGTATCTACGGTAGGTGCATTGTGGTCCGACGGTCCAATATTATCTTGTATCTTTTCTTCAGGGGTAGTAGTATTCGGATGGTGGTGCATCATAATCCTACGATCCCAAGTGATCATCAGTTGAATTTATGTCTCCTCATCAACTTAGGTATCAGATGGATAAGTCAAGGCCGAGTTATCTTCTCTAAACTTCCATTTATGATAAGATACTTGGAGGATCAATTATATTTTAAAATTAATGTACTAATCTGATCCATAAGTCACGTCGCTATTATGATCCTCAATTTTCCACGGGCCAAAGTAGTAGGGGGACCACTTCCTTAAGGCTCGAATTTTTTGCTGGTAGGGCTAGAGATGAATGGAAACTCGATATTCAACAGCAAACTTTCTTCTGCTCTTGTATTTATCGGGGGGCTATTTCTTTCTTGCATAGGCTGCCACTTGGTTGTTCTTTAATAGTAACCGAGCATTCTTTTGGAATAATTGCTTCCCTTTTATAAGGTCCGTAGTGGTGTGAGCCCATTCTGAGTCTGAGGAGATTAGGAGCTATAATTTTATTGAGCATGTTTTTATCTCTCCATTATACTACTGACCTGTATCATGCCAAACTTCAAATTTAGTAGTAATTAGTATCCCTTTATAGATCCAAAGCGTCATGTGAAATGTAGGGAGAGCCTCGGTGTATATTAGGAGTCGGCCATCTTGCATGACGGCAGTGTCGATCTCAACTCCTATTTTGTCTGCTCCAATTTCAAAAACCTCATTTTGATCTGGTAATGCTATGACTGATATAGATGGCATCATAGCTGTGATAATCACATAGATGGTGGACATGTGGATGCCTTCCTCCTGTTCCTTTAGAATCTAATTGATCTCCATCCAATCATAGATTCCATGCTGGTACTGTTGATGGAGGGACCTAATCTTCTTATGATCATCAATCGGGAAGACTTCGAACAGCATAGTCCACTCTTGCGAGAGGTAGTGGGACTAGCTTGAGATCTAGGAGTGCTACATCAAAAGGCATAGCTGGTTTAGCTGGATGTGGTACTTCATGAAGAGATTATCCTTGCAGACAGAGGCAAAGCTTTTGGAGATAAAGTATCGTTGTAAGGGAAGGTCATGGCCAAATGATCTGTGTCTCCTGGATAATCCTTTCAGCTTCATCTCTCTGAGGATGTGGGCAGCAATAGAGCCGAATATGTGCTGGTGGTTCCTCCTGTAAGATCAGCATACAGAGGTCATGCAGTCTGGTAGGATGAAATCAGCTCGTTCAATAGAATTAGCAAACTTCTCTAAGCGTTGTCTTTTCTTCACTCCCACATTTCCCGTGTAAGGTCACCTACTTTACTTTGCCATTCATAAGGTCACTAGGGCTCCTGGTCTTGATGAGGATGGTGACCGGCTGCTGCTTAAGAGATTCTTCAACTTTCATTGCTTGCGAGTTTACATGGTCGGCTAGAGTGTGAGTCATGCAATCAGTCGGCTATGAGTCCTCCTTCATGTTCTCTACCTCAGGTTCAAGGTCGTCTTCTTCAGATTCTTCTATAAGTTCTATTGTGGAAAGCTTCCCTTTTTTCTAGTGATGGTTGCGGCTCCAAAGTTCATTGCAATGCCAACAAAGGCCCTTCGCTGATTTATCGTGAAGTTCTTCTCTCGTCAATTTCTTTAGCAGAGAAGCACTACTAGGAGTAGGGGGTGCTGAAGGTTTATATGTTGCTAGTCTAGGAGTAATTCTCATCCTTCGAGCATCTTGGTTCAGCCGTTCCTCTTGGATTCGGGCGAAAGAGATTGCAGCCTTCACGGTGGGGGGATGTCGCGCTTTAACCTCTCCTTTAATTTCTGGCTTGAGTCCTTCGATGAACATCCCTAATAATTGTCTGTCAGACCAATCATGAGCAAATTAAGATAATTCCTTAAACCTAGTTTGGTATTCTTGGATCGTGGAGGTTTATCGGATCTTGGCAAGTTATTCATCGATATTGTCGTACTCAATCGACACAAAGTGGTTCAGCAGTGCGTACTTGAATTGTATCCATGTTGGAGCCCCATGATTGTATTCAAGCTAATTGTACCATCGTATAGCATCTCCTTCAAGGTAGATGATAGCAATGTCCACCATGAAATTCTCCGGTGTTTGGTGATGACGGAAGTAATGTTCGACGTGTGAAATCCATCTCGTCGGGTCTCCTTCTTCCCATCGAGGGAAGTCCTCCCTCATGCATGACTGTCTCATTTCAGTGGCTCATACTTTCTTTTTGAGAGGCCTCTCTGAACTTGCATTTGCTGAAATTTTATTAGCTCGGAGATCGGCCCAATCTGAATTCGGCGAATAAGGCGCGCAATCTGTCCTCCACGCGTGATTCAAACGCTTCCAACTTGGCATCGATTGAACCTTAAGATGCCATTGTATGTGCCTCTAAATCAGATATGTCAATATCCTTCTCTTGCTATTGGGTCAGTGATATGAAATGGTTGGGTGGGATGATGGCCGAAAGAGGTTGTGGATCAAGGGTAGATGACTACGGTTTGGGGCTGAAAGGTTGTTATTTTTGGTTATTGTTGGGGCTATGATTTAGGGCTGCTATAGGGGTCATATATGAGGTATAATAGCTGTGGTTTAAGGTTAAAGGAATAGGTTAGGGTTGCTATTGATGACAATAATAGATTTGGTAGGGACCGGGTGTGGATGCAGCAAGTAGTACAGAAGGTAGTGCAGCAAAATTTTTGGCAAAGAGGGTGCTGTTGATGCTGTAGTTTGGGGCTGTTGTAGAGGCTGTAAGGGGGGTTCAGTGATTGAGGTTTAGGGTTAGAAGGTTGGCTTAGAGTTGCTATTGATGGCAGCAACCGATTTGGTAGGGATTGGTGGCCAAAAGGCTGACGGATCAAGGTTGCAGTTTAGGTTGATAGCTTGCAGTTTAGGTTATTATTGGTGCTACGGTTTGAGGGTGCTGTGTGCTGGTTACAGGTGCCCTGCAAGCCAATCACGCGAGTGATGGCACGTGTGACACACTGCGTAATCATTTTGCTTATGATTAATATTGGCATATTCCCACATTATATTATATGTAGCATATATATTGTGATGTCCTTGGTTTTGTGGAATGGGAATCAGATCGTGATGAGATCATGATAATGAGATCGATTCATCTTTAAACACAGATCCTAAATAATCCCGATCATCTTTAACCACTCGAGAGGGACATCGAGATAATCGGACAGACTGGTGACCTATATACCCATCCAAATGATGGAGGCGGCTGGTCTCATAGCCACTTGTGTGGAGACACTAAGGATATAGTACAGGTGCTCATTGGAGAATGAGTTCACTGATTGATCCGCTTATGGAATGATGTATGGTTAATGATACCTACGTTAAACAGTGATTCCATAGTCCCAGTTGTGTATCTGGTCCTTAGACTTGAGACACCAAGGATGCCTTGTATGAGTACTCATTTCTTTGACGCCAGACTACAAGTTTGGAAAGCTCCAGATCTGGTACAACTGGTTATCGGGATTGGTAGCCAACCTTACGAAGGCAATTGAGTGTCAATAGAGGATCATCCACTCTCGGTATCACAAGAGGAATATCTCATATGTGCTTGCTTAGACAAATCCCTAGACAGGGTCATTTGGATTGAGAGAGGAGTTCTCCGGTAGAATCCAATTAGAGTAAGACAAACTGATTCCATATATGACCTGACAGTACCATATCCAATATACGATCTCTTGGATATTAGTTGGATGAGGGATTATAGATATATAGTTACTGTGGACAGATAGGTCTGATGGATTTGATCCCCCCTATACCGTCTGGGGACTATGGCGTAGTGGCCTAGTACATCCATAGTCGATGAGTCGAGTGAATTATTATGGGGATAATAATTCACTATATCAGAATGAGTTCTGATGGGAGTAACTCATGGTTAGCTCAGTATCGGGCCTAGAGGGTCACACACATATAGTGGATGCTTCAGCTAATAGAGGATTGGATGAAGATCCAATTTGCCCCAATTCTCATTAGATGAGACCCTATGCTGATGGGCTCCTTGATTAAGGCTCAATTATAGGCCTAAGGAGATTATTGGATAGAGATTCAATAATGTATGATTATTGAGTTATTGGATGGAGATTCAATACCCACTAAGGAAGGAGCCCTAGGGTTTTGGTGGCTCTCTATAAATAGGAGGGGAGACTCAGGGCTGATAGGCTACAACATTAGCCACCACCTCCTATTCTCCTCCCTCCCTCTACGCGAGAGTTGCGAGATCAGATTGGAGGAGTTTCACTGCAGAGATCTATCGTGTGGATACCACTAGAGAGGAGGATGCTTGACCTCCTTCATCTTCTCCATCCAGATCTGGAATACAGGGATATACGATCTCCCAAGGTAAAATCAATCTCTCACACATCGTGATTTTTCAGTTTTTATGATTTTTCTCGTGACTCTAATCTTTTGTATGATAATTTGATCTGCGTGGGAAACCGATTTTTGTTTTGATTTTCACTATGCATGTGATGCACCCACTGAGGTTTCCCAACAGTGGTATCAGAGCCAATGTTTTCGTGTGAAAGATTGGTTTTAAACTACGTATGATGAGACTGAATCACGTAGAATCATTCAACGCGTTCGCAGCAACAACAGCGAGGAGGAGGGGCTGGCCGTGGCCGGCTGCAAGGGGCAGCTAGCTGCGGCCAAAGTCCCTTGCAAGGGGGCTGCTGGCCACCTGCAAGGGGCGGTCGCCCGCAGGGGCAACAGCCCGCAAGGGGCGGCTGCCAGCGGTGCACCTGCAAGGGATGGCCGCCAGCGGCCAACCCGCAAGGGGCTATCGCCAGCAGGGGCGGCGGCGCCGACCGCAGGGGTGGCCGCCCCTTGGCAAGGCGGCTGTCGGCCGCAATGTGCAGCGCCATCGCTTGCGTAGGGGCAATGGCGGCGGCGCAGGACGGTGAAGGAGAGGGTTAGGGCTTCTTTTTGGAAAATGACTAAAATACCCCTCAGAATTCAAAAAATTCTAAAGATTATCCTTGTGTATAGAATTCCAAAAATACCCTCAATAATTTTGGAAATTTTGAGGAATGTCCTCTCATCCAAAATTATGAAAATGCCCTTGATAATTCTGGAAATTCCAAGCATATCCTGATTTCCAGAAAAATAATTAATTAAATAGTTTAATTAATTATTATATATATCTAGTATTCCTACATATGATGTGATGTACATGTGATATATGACGTGGATGGATGATCATGAGCCATGTGTTGTGATGTGTGTAATTGTAATTATTATTATTATTGGGGCCTACGAGCCTGTGTTTTTCTCATTTATTATTGGGCCTGCATGTCTTTGATTATTTGTAATTATATGGAGAGGCGCAGCGGGAGCGTGGAGATAACAGCGGGAGCGTGGAGATAACAGCGGGACCCATGACGCTGTGGCGGGAGATCACGACGAATGGTGATGCGATGATCCGACGAAACCGATAATGATAAGATCAACAATCACAGGGCATGGAGATGCGCCAATGCACACATAGATCCTATTGTGAGTGATTAGGCCCATTGGCTCGGGCTTAATCATATTAGGTCACGGCTCATGATCATCCAGTGTGGCTTGCATATGTGATGTGTTATATGCCTACTAGATATATGTATATATATATTTGCATACGATATAGATATATATTAAATATGTATGTGTGTGACATGACATATTAGGAGACCGATACGAAACAAAAACCCCTCCTACGATAATATTAAGTTGGTAAGCGTGAGGTAATAAGATTGACCTACATGACCTTCCATCGTTATAGGAAGAAATTGAATCACGACATAGGTCGAGTTTGTCAAGTCCCTCGAGGCTCACCTATCTACGTGATCGAATTCTTGCCTACGACATAGAGATGTCACCAGTGACCTGAGGACATGGTATGCTTGGTTGAGTCCCTCGAGGGCATATCATCGAATCAGACTCATCTTGTAACGATGGTGATGACTTAACTGAACGTCATGGTTGGTCGAGTCACTCGAGACCATGATGATTCGGAGGCCGAACATGACGGGAATCATAAGGAGTTATGATTGACAAGAGTTGCCTACCTTTTCGGCTTAATGCAATTGGTCGAGTCCCTTGAGGTTGCACTAAGATGTCAATTGGATCCCGATCCCTACTAGGAGTCTGTCGGAGACTTCCGTCTCACGTGTCGAGGGTGTCGCGTGATTCGCTAAGAAAATAGTGGGAGTATATTAAGATAGAAGTCCATATCTTAATTAGTATTTTTTACAAAATCTGCATGTTATTTAATTTACGCTATATCTTGCTCGTCGCTTAAAAAACCTCTACGTGGCATACTTGATGCCAACCGCCTCATTGGTCCAAAAGCTCTGCAATTTGAGAATTATTCTCATGGAAGAGAAAATCATATATATCCTTAACATGATTGTGCCCACGCTGGAGGAAAGGATAAGCGAGAAAGAAATCGCTCGCTTTATGAAGTATATAGATAGTCCTAGAGGATAACCTGTGCGTTAATCTTATACTTCAGTCCCTACCATATTCCTTTTCTTACTTCATCATGAATTTTAAAATGAGCAAGTTTGAGGTAACTCTCCCTGAGCTCCTCAATATGTTGAGGGAAGCTGAGAGTGCCATCAAAAGGAGAAGCCAGTACTCTATATTGGTGAGAGCAAAAAAAAAAGGAAGGTCAGCAAGACCCTTAAGAAGGGCAAGGGCAAAGAAAGACCAGGTAAGGTAAAGGTTTTCAAGAAAAACCCGACAAAGGACAAAGGATAATGCTTCCACTATGGCCAAGACGGACATTGGAAGATGAACTGTAAGGACTACCTTGCTGAGAAGGCGAGACAGAAGCTTGGAGAAGTTTCAGGTATATTCATGATCAGTCTCCACTTGTCAGATTTTAATGATAACACATGGGTATTGGATACCGGGAGTGTTTATCATATCTACAATTTGTTGCAGGTTCTGGCAAGACCTAGGAGATTGGCTAGAGGCGAGATGAACCTCAAGATGGGCAATGGAGCAAGAGTTGCTACAGTTGCTGTTGGAGAGGTCACCCTACATCTGCCTGGTGGAGCTATTATTACATTAGATGCATGCTATTTTGTTCCCTCTATCATCAAAAATATTATTTCTATCTCTTGTTTGATAATTAATGGATATAAATTAGTTTTTGAGAATAATAGTTGTTCTATAATAATGGATGATAAGATCATTACTAGAGGGACAATAATAAATGACTTATATGTGTTAGACACTTCTCCATATATCATGAATATAAATATGTCTAAGAGGAAAAGAGATGATGTGAATAATGCATACCTATGACATTGTAGGCTAGGTCATATACATGAGGGAATGATTCAAAAGTTGTTGAAAGATAAATACTTAGATCCATTTGACTATGAGACATATACAACTTGCGAACCTTGCCTTCGTGGGAAGATGACCAACTCTCCTTTTAGTGGAACTGGAGAGAGAGCCACCGAGTTATTGGAACTCATACATAGTGATGTATGTGGTCCCATGTCGACTCAAGCTATAGGTGGTTACTCATACTTCATTACATTCACTGATGATTTCTCTGGGTATGGACACATGTACTTACTGAAATACAAATCTGAGGCCTTCAAGAAATTCAGGGAATATAAGAATGAGGTAGAGAACCAAATTAGAAAGAGTATTAAGACTCTTCGATCAGATCGAGGAGGAGAGTACCTGAGTACGGAGTTCACCCATTTCCTCAGGGACAATGGGATTCTATCTCAGTGGACACCTCCTTATACACCTCAGCTCAATTGTGTATCAGAAAGGAGGAATTGCATGCTGTTAGACATGGTGCAATCCATGATGAGTTTCGTTGACCTACCCGTCTTATTCTGGGGGTACGCCCTAAAGACTGCAACTTACCTTCTGAACAGAGTTCCATCAAAGTCGGTAGTGTCTACACCATATGAGATATGGAAAGGAAAGAAGTCCGATCTTAAAATTGTTAAGATTTGGGCTGTCCTGCCCACGTTAGAAGACACAACCCTGATAAGTTGGAATCAAGGACAGAATGGTGCACATTCGTGGGATACCCAAAGGGAACTTGTGGGTATTATTTCTGTCATCCCGAGGACTGAAAGGTCTTTATTGCCAAGAGAGTTGTGTTCCTTGAAAAGGAACATATTCTTGGTGGAAACAGTGGGAGTGAGATAGAATTGAGCGAGGTTGGAGAACCTAGCTCAAACACCATTCCAGAGCCCGAGTCTGTTCAAGTACCTAATACATAAATTCTAAATTTACATAGGTCTAGTAGAGTATCTCACCCTCCTGAAAGATATGTGGGACATATCAGTGGAGATGACTCTCAGGATGTTGATCCTCAGACCTACGAGGAGGCTATTATGAGTATAGACTCCGGGAAGTGGCAAGAAGCGATGAATTCTAAGATGGATTCCATGTACTCTAACAAGGTTTAGAACCTTATGGATGCACCTGAGGGTATTATGGTTTTATCGATTTTTTTGTTTTTCTCGTGACCCCAATATTTTGCATGATGATTTGATCTGCGTGGGAAACCAGTTTTTGTTTTGATTTCCGCTGCGTATGTGATACACCCACCGAGGTTTCCCAACATATGTTAGGGTATATTACATTCATGACTCAAATGAATCTGACCTGTATCCAACTTTGACTCCTAATTAGACTCTAGCTTAATCGAATCCTAACCCTACTAGGATTTGGGCTGATTTATTACAATAGACTCAAATCTTCTCCTACCGGACCTAATGTTAGGTCTAGGTTGGCCAATAAGACCCAATCTAAGGACTTGACTCAATCGACTATGACCCGACTCAACTAGGTTCCTTACACACTAACAACTTTATGGATAGAAAGGTTGCTACCCAATTGATGCTCCAAAATGAAGATTGTAGCAAGTTTGATGTTGAGGTTGCCGATGACCAAATTTTGAAGTGCTATCAAAGATGCCCGCGAGTAAAATTATTGTGGCAAGTTAAGAGATACTTGCTGATTTCTTCCTCCTTCCTTTTGATGATTATGAGGCCGTACTCGACATCAAATGACTGAATATGCTAGGTAAAGATTTGAGTCCATTGTAATAAATCAGCCTAAATCATAATAGGGTTAGGATTTGATTGAACTACAGCCGGGTTAGGAGTCAGAGTTAGATACGGGTTAAAGTCAATTGCATCATGAATGTAATAAACCCTAATATAGCCACCACCCCTAATAAAAAAGTGGTTGGCTAGGGTTAGGGAGGAGTCCTTATGGGATGGGAGTCTCCTAGCCGTCTCCTCCTCTTAAGAGAGGCCAACTAGGGCAAGAGGGGGAGAGTCCCACTTAGCTTGGACTCTCTCTAGGGTGGAATAAGAACAAAATTAGGGGTTGGAGACCCCTATAGCCACCAACCACATCATGGTTAGGAGTTGGCTAGGGGTTAGGAGTTGAGGGAAAGAGGAGTCTTGGTTTAGTAGGAGTCTTGGATTACTTTGAAGTAGGAGTTGATTCTTAGAGTTGGAGTTGGAGTTGTTGGAAGTAGGAGTTGCTTCACAGAGTTGGAGTTGGAGTTGTCAGGAGTAGGAGTCTTGAGTAGGAATCCTATTATGAGTTAGGGTCTAGAAGCCCTATAAATAGCCTTGTAATCTGTCACTTTTTATCATCAATATATCAATTATTTTTTAGCCTATGTGTAAAAGACCAATGAGGGAGGAACCTCTAAAGAGTTCAAGGAGGCTGATCCCCTATAGGGATCACCCCAAGCTTAGAATTTGCAAGGGTTCTAACAGGTATATAGGAAGCCCTAAGGCCCCAGATATAAACCCTAGCCAACCTTCTTTATAGGATAGAGGTAGTTAGGTGGGGTTTATTACAATCTCACAGGGTTTTTATTAGTAACTACTTGGTTGAATAGGACCCAACCCTACTAGGGTCCTATCATCTTCCCTTGCTCCACTACAGCCATGCCATCAATTATGCCCTCGTTTCCTCTTCTCCACCGATAGTGACAATAGCTGCAACCACCGCTCGCCATCCTTCCCTCTCCCGCATTGTCATCCATCCTCTGCTAATTGATCTAGTGCTACCATACTCGGATCCCACTTTGTCCAATGTTGTCTGCATGCCTTCAGCCTGCTTAGGATCTTATTTCCCTGCACCACTGCCATCTTTGTTCCAACCTGTCACTGCCATCCTATTCTATAATCGTCGTTGCTACTGCCTTTCTCTTCCTCGTCGCTCGCCAGTCACTACTTCCTCACCCATAGCCACTAATTCCTAGTCACGACACCGTGTTTGACTTCCACTCTAGCCGTGCCTTCTTCCTCTTATGTTCCCAATCACAGCCCTCTGTCATCAACAACAACCACCTCTTGTGTCTCCTTTCCCAGCAACTACAGTCGCCTCACAGCCTTGTCCTCAGCGACCATAACAGCCGCCTTCAGCCATCGTCGCCGCCTCCTTTACAATCGTCATTGCTGCCTCCTTATTTCACAACCACCACAACCCAGCCCATCTCTTACACCTCTAGCAGATACGACGTTGTGCCCCTATCTCGCTGCCATCTCCCTTTTCCTCTTCAACAACAATGAGCATCACTGCCTACACGACACTACCAACGTCTCCTTCTAACGCCCGTTGCCCTCTTCTTCCTCTACCATCTACGTCATCATTGGTTGCTAACACTGCTACCTGTAGCCCTGTAACCACCGATCATTGCAGTCCCTTTCCTCCCCCATCACACTACTTCCAGCTGCGATTCCATATCCGCTTCTACTACTACCACCATCTCCCTTTTCCCCTTCAACCGCAGCGAGCATCGCTGCCTGCACGACACTGCCAGCCTCTACCATAGCGATGTCTCACTACATCTATCATTAGTGCTGCTCCCTCCTTTGCCATCGGCGTTCCCTTCCCCTGTCGCTGCTATCTCCTGCACCTTCGTTGGAGGCACCGCTATGGCCCTCCTTTGCTTTATATGCAGTCGCTGCTGCCTTCCAGCCCCGAATGCTAGTGAACTCAGAGTGCTCTCATCTAAGCAGTAGCAAAAATAGGGCAGCAACCTTCCTTCCTCGCAGTGACCATAACAGGGCATCTTCCAGCCCTCAATCGCTACCATCTTCCTCCTTTGCTGGCTGCACCAACACCGAATCTTTTTCCTTGACCACCATAGCCTCGACAATAATGATTCCTCACTGCCACAAGCGCCCACTTCCTTTGCTGCCACACAGAATAGGACGTTATTGATGTCATCGACCCAACACTAAAACATAAAGAAGATTACAGATCTGTACTCTTATGCAATGGTGATCAATAACTCATTGGAAGCAAGATTTGAAGCTTTCGAAGCCCGCATAGAGAATAGAATGTAAGAACTCTTAAACAAATTAAAAAGAAGCCTATCAAAGAGCCCCAACAAATCTCAGTATGATGAAAATTCTAATCTCAAGGGGAACCGATCTGAAAAATATGATCAAGGGCAAGACACAGGATACCTACGCATGAAGGTGTAGTTCCACAGATAGGAAGATGGAGATTCGACCAGTTAGGTCTCGTGGGCTGAAAAGTTCTATCATTTCCATAGAACTCCAGAGAATCAAAGGTGGAAGTAGCTTTAAATCAACTTGATAGTTATGTAATCCGATGGTATGATTTGTATGAGACCTTTCACAGAGTCCCTTCATGGGGACAGTTCAAGAGAGAGCTCCTGATTCACTTTAGACCATCAAAGTACAAGAATGTTAATGGATAGCTCGTCAAAATCCACTAGACTTCTACAGTATAGGAGTACCAAAGCATATTTGAGCGCCTGTCGAACCAAACCTGAGATTGGTCTGAGAAACAATTGGTGAGAACATTTATTAAGGGACTTAATCTCGAGATTTGATCTGAAGTTAAAGCACACCACTCCTACACCATGATAGCTGCTATATCATTCACTCACGTGCATGAAGAAAAAATTAATATGGACACTCATCGAAATAGAAGCTTCAATAGATAGGTAATTAGTAAGCTGCCCACTCCATCTATTCTCAACCAAAACCCGGACATCCAAAAGTCGACCCGAGAAGAACTCAAGGAAAGATCAACAAAGGATTTGTGCTTGTGTTATGATGAAAATCGATACACACAAGGGCAACTTCTAACGATTGAGCCAATTAAGAAGGAATAAAAAAGTAACGGTCTAGGATTCGATCATGAAGGTATGGATTCTGATGAAGATATTGGACCTATCACACATATAGTGCATGCATTAGCCAGCTACTCTAACCCGAAACCCATGAAAATTGAAGAAATTTTGAAACATCAGTTTGTTATTATTTTAATCGATATTGGTAGCACTAATAATTTTATGGACAGAAAGCTTATTGACTGATTAGCCTATCACATTGAAGGCTGTGACAAATTTAAAGTCAAGGTTACTGATGAACGAATCCTAACTTGTGATAACAAGTATTCAAAAATAAAGCTAATCATGCAGGGCAAAGAACTACTTATGGATTTCATTTTGATACCTCTAGAAAACTTCGAAGTGGTGATCCTTAAAAGAATATATAAAACTGCCATTAGCCATTAGATGAAGAAGATTCTTCAGAAGAAAATAATGATTACTACACCAGAAGATTGACTCATTGCTTACAACAAATGAAGATCCTACTTAATTGATCAAAGGGTTGTGATGCATGGCAAATATTGAAGTGTTCCCAGAATTTGATGCTGCTCAGCCTTGAGGACAAGGCTGATTTGAAGAGGATAGGTCTAATAAGACCCTAACATGGTTGGGTCCTCATCTATTGAGTCATGTTCTTTATTGAGTCATGTTGGTCAGTCTAGTCAAGTCAATTATGAGTCCTATAGGAGTTACAGTCTATTTGATTAGGAGTCCAAGTATGAGTCTATTTTAGGAGTCCAAGTTCAATTAGGAGTTAGTTAAGAGTCTCTATAAATAAGGGTATAACTATTTTATTTTAATCAATCAAGGAATAAAATATATTTTAGCCTATTGGCCAAAACCTTAGGAGGGCTGATCCCCTATAGTGATCAAAGAGGGCTGATCCCCTATAGAGATCAAGGAGGGTCAATCCCCTATAGAGATCAAGGAGGCTCGATCACCTCGAAGTAATCGTTTATCCCCCCTTTTTCCATCTTCATTCATGATAGAACCCTAGGTGTTCTTATCAATTAGTATCAGAGCAGCGTTCTTGGCATCTCGCTGTTCATCGACTCCATCGCGGCCCCTAAAGTGATCGTATATCTTCGATAGAAACCATTGGGTTCCTATCAGTTATTAGGATCAAGTTGGCACTAGGGAGGGGGGTGTGTGGGAGCGGTGTGTGGGAGCGGGTGGGGTTAGGTTGAATTAGTGCAAGTGTGGAAATCTCGCTTTGAAAAACTTTGCTCATAGTAAAACTGAAATCGAAAGCTTTTATGGGAATTCATTAAGAGCAAATAACTGAATGATTTAAAATAAAGCTGAAAGATAATGTTTATGCTTTTCTCCGAATTAGCTAATAACAACTAAATTTAATAGTAAAATTAAAGAAGAGATAAAAGAGAAATACTTCCGATCCCTCTTCATTGGAGGCCAATCGGTGTTCACTATCAATCTTCTTTCATGGGTGAAGATCAACACCCTTTACACACCACTCTCCTTTTCTCAGGCTCAGGAGATCAACCTTTATACTCTCCTTTTCATAGGCTCAGGAGATGAACCGTTACAACTTAATCACCCCTTCTCTTAATCTCAATTTCCACTTGAAAGACAAAGGGAAGCTCTAGACCCAATTCAATAGAATTTTACCCTATTTTTCCTTCACTTTCTTTCTTTCTCATGCAAGAATATTTAGAGTATTTATAGACCCCAATTAGCTTTAAAATTTAGAGCCAAAATTTTAACCTTTCCGAAAAATCAAGGTATGGGCAATACTACCGCCGGCACCGATGGTACTACCATCGAAAGTTTCATACTTTTTGGGTGGCAGTGGTACAACCACCACCCTAGGTGGTACACCGCCACCCTGGGCAATACCACCACCGCCACTGGAGGTACCACCGCCCAGGTAACCCGAAGACTATACTTTTTGTACAGTTTTGTACTTAAAGTGTACCACCAATTTACCATTTTCTAGGTCAGCGAAATGAGCTCAATCTTGAGCTTAAATTAAGCCCAAATTAGACCCGGTTGGCCCATAATTGAAATAGTAAAACTAACTCTAATCATGATGCTAACTTCGACACTTAAGATAAATAATTACCATCACACAAATCTTCATTGTCCGATCATCAGTCGATCTTTTGATGAACTCCGGTGAACTTCCAACATCCTTCCAGCGAACCCTCGACAAGTTCCCGATCTCCTTCGTGAACTCTCGGCTAACTCCCGACGAACTACCGACAACCTATCAGTGAACTTCTTGGTAAACCTCTAGTGAACTCTCGGTGAGCTGTCGACTATATTGTCCGAACCCCGACCCAATGCCCGATCTTGACTTTGGCCGAACAACATATTCTAACTTAATTGTTTTATCTTTTTCCACTCGTAGTTAATCCTGCATCACTTATGTCCAACACACAAGTTAGATCATAAACACATTAATTGGTTTCATCATCAAAATCTGAGATTAAGTAATCTCCTCCTTTTTTATGATGACAACTAATTGATGATGGAGTTAACCTTAACTCCCCCTATCTATATGCCATATTTGAAATAGAACAATCTTGAATTCAAAAAAAAACAATCACCTTTGAATTTAAGATATCATTTTTAAGCATTGTACAATATGTCATTTAAACATTATGTATCCTTATACTTTCAAATCATAATTTTAAAATATTTCAACATTACTTCATGTATGATACTAACAAACTTGAATTCAAAAGATACAATCACCTTTGAATTCAAGGTATCATTTTTAACCATTATACAACATATCATTTTAAACATTATACAACCTTATAGTTTCAAATCATAATATGCACAATTTTAAAATATTTCAACATTACTTCATGCATGATACTAACAAGCCAATATTAATTTAAACATTGCATGTACCATAAAATTTTCAACCGTCATCAATATTGAATTTCTCCCCCTTTATCATCAACAAAAAGGAGAAATGTTCAACTCATTTATCACAAATATTCATCATTTTAATATTTATCATATTTAAATATTTACATAAATATTCAAATATAACATTTATCATTTGTCATCAATCATGTCATTTCTCCCTCTTTGTTATCAACAAAAAGAAGAAATATTTACCACATATTTGAACAATAAGTGTTCAACACATATTTCAAGACATTTATAACAAACATTCATCATATATAGAGATAAATTTATTCTATTTCTCCACCTTTGTAAAATAAGAAGAAGATAAAAAGGGAGGTGGGGGGGGGGGGGGGGGGGGGGGGTGGGGTGGGAGGATTGGGTGGGTAGGCTAAATATAGAGCAAGTATCCAAAAAAATAAAAAAAAATCAGATATCCAGAGAGGGGATATATCTGAAACTATTGCATCAAAGATTCAAAAGATTCATTAATCGAAATATTTTTTCTTAAAAGAGAGGATTCAAAAGAGAGCTCATGAATCTCATCACAAAAAAATTTGAATCACATTTTCTTTTTTGTAAATATCAAGAGAAAAGAATCAAGTGAAATCATTTCGAAAGAAAGCTCAAAAAGCTGAAAAATCTGAGAAAAATATAAGAGCTACTTATTGCCTTTAAAAGATCATTTTTATAAATATCAAGAAGAAGAAGCTCAAGAAATCCAAAATATATTTGATAGCTAAATCATGCACTTGAATGGCTTAACATTCTTAACTCTCTTATAATAAAGTCAAATTATTTTTTTGTTGCAAAATATCAATTTAATCTCTTTATTAATGTCAAAAACTAATATGATGGTACCATTTTTTTACATCAATATTCTAATTACAACCATAAACACAAAATGATCATGTCATTAAAGATGAAAGATGAAATCATAAGTACTAAAAGATATTATTTCTTTTAATAAATCTCTCCTCTCTTTTTTGTAAATAATGAATATACGTCTTAGGAAATTAAATAATCTTGATTCTTCCAAGATAAATCCTAAGACATCTAATTAATTTAGATAAATCTTCTTAATAAAACAGAAGAACGATCTTGAAAAAAATCTCAAATCATAATTGTTAACATCATAAATCTCCTTTTTATTAAAAAAAGAAATCATAAAGATTATTGATTCACATAAAGGATAAGACAAGCCAAGAGATCAAGGGAAAGTTCATAAAAAATATTTAATTTTCATCTTATCATAAATTTAAAAAATATTAATTTGATGATAAGATATATCATTCATGAATGATAAGGAAGTCATGAATAAATCATGTCATGAAGGATATTAATATCAATTCATGAATACCAAAAGACACGATTTAATTTTGACAAATCTCCTCTTAGATGACAAAAATGAATCTTAGGAGATCAAATAATAAGAAGGATCTTTATTCATATACAAATAATCAAGGTATAAATATTGAGAAGTCAAGATCATGATTAGGATGAAAACTTTTCTTTAGTAAGATGCAAAGGAGACATAGGAGAATAAATAAAAAATCAAGATCATGGTTCATAATAAAAAGTCTCACGTTATACTTTCCAAAGATAAAAAAGATAAATCGTGATTCATTTAGATAATTTTCATTAATAAAATGTAAGAATCATAGTAAACGATCTTGATTTATATGAGGATTTTAAGTTACAATTTTCAAGATGTCAAGATCATGATTTGGACAATAACTTTAAATCATCAAATCATTTTTGTAGTTTAAGATATTTAACAATAATGATATCACTTTATCTGTTACTGAAGGGTTGATAGGATAAAGATATTTTTAAGAAAAATTATCCTCCTTTTTGGTTGTTTCATATGATTTATTTCAAGAATGATTTTCAAATCTATGCATGGTCATTTGAAACCAAAAACCGAGTTATAAAAAAATCATCAATATCATTACAATAAAAATTTTCAAATAAGTAAAACATTTTAAAACTGAAAACCAAGTATCAAAATAAATCATCAAGTTTATTATAATAAAATATTTTCAAACAAAAGTTTTATTTAGTATATTTCCAATGATTTAAGTGAGTCCAACTCTTTACACTTAGTGCCAAGAGTTGACAAGCTTATTTCCAATTTTTTATTTATTTCAAATTTTAATTCAAGAATGATCTAATATTCAATCATGTAACATAATTCAAGTCAATATATAGCCCATTTAATATAACATTCAAATCAATTATTAAATGTACTCGCTAATAATTTTTAAAAGATCATGGTTTATTTAAAAAGATATTTCCTTTAGTCAAAACCATGATGAAAAAATTTAGACTCATATAAAAAAGATTTTGTTGGGATAAATATCTTTAGGAGTCAAGATGGTCGTTTTATATAAAATACCTCTTAAATTATAGAAACCAATATATAATAAGAAAATCATACAAAGCACATCTAAGATCATCATAAAAATCATTTTTTGAAAAGTTTCAACAAATGCAACATAAATAGTTTCCCACTAGAATATAGCTAAGATTATAAGTTTTAATTTTTGTACTAGCATGCTCTAGTTTTCCATACAAAGTCCTTTCTTCATAGAAAAGCAATTAAGATTAATTGTATAACGATGAACCATCAAGAGATTTTTTTGCCAATAATTTTAATTCCAATAATTTTTTTAATGTTGTTGTTTTGGCTAGTAAGCTTGCAAAATATATTAGATCTCAAGTCATGTGTCTTGAGTATCTGCTTTCAAAATATCATTTTGTGCTCCTATCCTTGTTTAGATTCAATCCTATAATACAAGTAGTTTCTTGATTTAGGTACCCATTTGACTTTGGGTCCCTCATGAAAAGCTTTACCCAATTTAACTAAGGGCATTGTGGTGTTTATGATTCCTTTAGGAACCCAAATCAATTTATGTGGACTATACTTTCTAGATGAACACTTAAAGGCAAAATGTCTATTAGAACCCTTGCGGATTCTAAGCTTGGGATTTGATCTCTATAGGGAATGGCCTCTTGGAACTCTATAGGGGTTCCCTCCAAGGTATTCGGTATAATGGCTAAAGAAAGATTGATCTTATTCATGATGAAATAGTGATGGCTACATGAGTTTATATAGGGACTCAAAACTGTAACTCCTATTAAGACTCCTACTCTTGATAGTCTTCATCTTCTCACCAACTCCTAAGCCCTAGCCGAATCCTACCATTGATGTGGCTGATGGCTATAGGGCTCTCGAACTCCTAATTTTACTCTTATTTAACCCTAGATAAAGTCCTAGCTAAATGGATCTCTACTTTCCTAACCCTAATCGGCCTCTCCTAAGAGGAGAGGGCGGCTAGAAGACCCCCTCTTCATGAGGACTACTCCCTAACCCAACCAACCACTTCTTCAATAAAGGGTGGTGGTTAGTTTATGATTTATTACATTCATGTCTTAATGAACTTTAGGACCCAACCTAACTAGGGTCCTAACATACTCATCATCTTCAAATCAGCCTTGTCCTTGAGGCTAAGGCTCCATGAACCCGGGAATTTGATTTTCAACTCTTCATAGTTCTCCCATGTGGCATCTTCTGTGGGTAAGTTTGTCCATTGCACAAACACCTTCAGTAGTGGGACATCGATGATGAGTCACGATCCAACGATCAATGATGGCTCTCTGTTGGATCTGGAGCTCTCCATGGGCTGTAGTGTCAAGCAGGTGGCTCTAGGTCATCTCGTTCTGTCCTAGTTTGTGCTTCAAGCATGAAAAACTGGGTGGATCCGGGACTCTACGGGTAGGTCCACCCTGTATGCCACTGCTCCAATGAGCTCCATGATTTGGTAGGGCCCAAAGAAACATTGTGAGAGCTTCATGAATATTCTAGTGTGGATGGATGTCTACTTGTAGGGTTGGAGCTGAAGGAAGATCCAATCTCCTATTGAAAACTCTCTTTCACTTTTGTGCATATCTTGTTGTTGTTTCATCCTTGCTTGGGATGCTGAGATATTATTCTTTAACAATTTAAGAATTTTATCCTTGTCCCTGAGCTTCCTGCCTACTTGATCTACTTTAGATGAGCTGATTACATATTTTGGGATTGCAGGTGGTGGTCAGCCATACAAGGCTTCATAGGGATTATATTTCGTCGAGAAATGATAAGTCGTGTTATACCACCACTTGACCCAGGGAAGTCACTTTGTCCACTCTTTCGATCGATCACTGGTGAAGCATCTGAGGTATTTCTCTAAGCACCTGTTCACCACTTCGGTCTGGTCGTCAGTTTATGGATGGTATGTCGTGCTCATCTTCAATTTGGTGCACAGCAATTGGAATAATTTTGTCCAAAATTTACTAGTGAAGACCTTGTCATGATCACTTACAATAGATCTAGGCATCCCATAAAATTTTACAATATTTTCCATGAAGATTTAAGCAATGCTAGTGATAGTGTAAGGGTTACGAATAGCACAAATGTGGACATACTTTGTGAGATGATTAATCACGACGAGGATTATACATTTTCCTTGAGATGGGGGCAGCCCTTCGTTAAAGTCCATCGATATATCAGTCCACACTGAGTCCGATATGGGTAGAGGTTGCACTTTTATGGGGCTTGCCACTGTCTCGCTTTTGTGTCGTTACCATGTGTCGCACTACGCTATAAATTTAGCAATAGCATTCTTCATCCCTTTCCAATAAAAACTTTACCTCTAGATCATCTCGCCATTCCTTCATAATGTTCGAGGAAGTCACTCATTGGAAGAGAGATGGTCAAAAATTTAGCTTGTTCGGGTAATCGAGAGAGCGCATCTACAGCAACATTTTCTTTCCCCTTTTTATAAGTTATTTCACAATCATATCTAAGAAGTTTTGTTACCCATTTTTGCTGCTCGAGGGAGGATATCTTCTACTCCAAAATATATTTAAGGTCTCCATTTTGTCACCGCGTGCATAATCGTCAACATCTCCTTGTCGTAGATGGATATTTTTAAATAGGAAGGAGATAATGCCTTGCTAGTGTAAGTGAGGAATCAGCCTTCTTTCATGAGGACAATGTTGATCACAACTCCCGATGCATCTACTTCAAAAATAAAAGTTTTGTTGAAATCGAGTAGTGCTAGCACGGGAGTAGACATCATGGGTATCTTGAGAGCATCGAAGGCAGCAGAGACTTTATCCGACCATTGAAAAGCATCTTTTTTTAGCACTGATATGAGGGGGGCACTGATATTTCCAAGTCCTTGATGAATTTGTTGTAATAGCCCATCAATCCAAGAAAACCGTGCATCAAATTTATGTTCTTAGGTGTCGGCCAGCTCTGCATTGCCTCGATCTTGGAAGGGTCCACCGCTATGCCTTCCTTTGAGATAATGTGCCTAAGATACTTCACCTTCTGTTGAAGAAAGTTGTATTTCAATTGTTTGACAAAAAGAGTATGCTCTAGAAGAATCATCAAAATAAGTCGTAGGTGGTGAAGATGACTTTCAAGTGAATGACTGTAAATAAGGATGTCATTGAAGAAAACCAGTATGAACATACGAAGATAACTCTAGAAAATATCATTCATGAGACTTTGAAAGGTGGAGGGAGCATTGGTGAGACCAAAGGGCATTACTAAAAATTCATAGTGGCCGTTGTGCATCCGAAAGGCGGTCTTCAGTATGTCATCTTCGCGCACCCCAAATTTGATGAGATCCAGATCGCAAGTCTAGCTTCGTGAAGACTTGTTCTCCTTGTAATTCATTGAGTAATTCATCCACAACAAAAATAGGATACTTGTCCTTCATTGTTATGCCATTGAGAGCTCGGTAATCTACACACATTCGTCATATTCCATCTTTTTTTCGTATAAGAAGCATCGGCGAAGAGTAGGGGCTGCAACTCTGTTGAATGACCCATGTTTCAAGCATCTCATACACGATCCTCTCCATTTCAGCTTTTTAGAAGTGAGGATGATGATATAGCCGAGTGTTTGCTGGTGGTTTACTCGAGAGAATCGAAATCCGATGGTCGTGCCATCAGGTAGGAGGTTGACTGTGCGGTTCAGCGAAGGCATTTGAAAATTCAGCATGCAATTAGAGAAGGTATGAGCCTTCAATTTTTGTCGGCTCCTTCATATGTTGCTACTAGAGTTGCATTAGGGAGCCGTTGCTCATTTTCTACAAAATTTTCTCCATTCGTTGTGTTAAAATCGTTGTCACGTTGCTCCCGCGTTTCTTACATAGGATCGCCCTTTGCTGAAAATTTTCATAATTAATTTTAAAAAAATTTAGGAAAAATCACCTAGCGTAGTCAGCCATTCGATGTCAAGCACCGTCTTATAATCATCGAGTAGGAGGAGGAAGAAATCGGCAACTATTTCTTGGTCCTGCAGTATCAATTTCACGCCCACGCATTCGCACTTCAACATACGGCCATCGACTACCTTAACATCAAACCTACTGCAACCTTCAATATGAAGCACCATCCAGGCAGCAACCTTGTTGTTCATGAAGTCATTGGTGCTCCCGATATCGATGGGGATAGTGATTGGCTGATGTTTGAGTAGTCCTCCCACTTCTATCGTCTGCGGGTTCGCGTAACCGGCAAGAGCATGCCTCATATAATCGGTCGGCTATGGTCCTTCCTCTATGACCTCCTCCTCGTGCTCATGGACCTCCTTCTCTAAATCATCTTGGAGTTCAATCAAAAGAAGGCGTCCCCTCTTGTAGCGATGGTCGTAGATCCATGGTTCATCGTAATGCCAATATAGGCCCTTCGCTGATCTATCGCGAAGTTCTTCTCCTATCAATTTCTCAACTGCGAGGGATGGCTAGGAGCAGATGGTGCTAGAGGTTTATACGTTGCGGGTCGAGATGTGGTTCTCGTCCTTCGGACATCTTGGTTGAGTCGCTCTTCTTGGATTCGGGCGAAGGAGATTACAACTATCAACGTGCAGGTCTACCACACTTTTACTTCACCTCTTATTTTTGGCTTTAGTTCTTCGATAAATATCCCTAATAATTGCTTTTCAGACCAATCATGAGCTTGGTTAGATAATCTTTCAAATCTGGTATGGTCTTCTTGGATTGTGGAGGTTTGTCGGATCTTCGCGAATTGACCATCGATGTTCTCATATTTGGACGGTCCAAAGCAAATCAGCAGCCCGCTCTTGAATTATCTCCATGTCGGGACTCCTTGGGTGTACTCAAGCCAATTATACCATTATATTGCATCTCCTTCGAGGTGGGTGGCAGCGATATCCATCATTGAAGCCTTTGATGTCCGGTGATAGTGGAAGTAGCATTCTGCATGCGAAAGCCATCCTGTCGGGTCTCCTTCTTCCTATCGAGGGAAGTCCACCCTCATGCGTGGTTGCATCAAACTAGTGGCTTGTTCTTCCTTCTCGGTAAGACTCTCTGAACTTTCATCTTGGTGTGATTTTGTCAGATTAGAGATCGGTCAATTCTGAATTCTGCAAATAAAGTGCACAATTTGTCCTCCATGCGTGATTCGAACGCCTCTAACTTGGCATCGATCAAATCTTTGGATGTTATTATATATGTCTCCAAATCTGAGATGTTACAATATTTCTTCTATTAACAGGTTAAGCGCATAGGTCAGTGGAAGGTTTGGTGGCTCCGGAAGATAAAGATCGGTGGTGGAGGGTTGCAGTTGTGATAGACCGATGTTTGGGTTACAATTTTGGCTACAGTTTGAGTTGGCTATGGATTTTGGAAATAGGCTATGACGGCTATGTCTTAAGGCTAGAGGGGTGCATTAAAGATGAAGTGGTTGGTGGCAGCAAATTCGGTAGGATTGGTGGTTTACGAGAAGAAGAACGACAAAAAGTATAGCAGCAAAAATTTTCGTCAAAAATTTTGGCAGTATAGACATAAAATTTCCAGCAATTCCTAACAAGATTTTGAGTAAAACTTAATGGAATCCACTGTTAAGGAAAAGGTAATGCCAAAAAATTTCATAGGAGAATATGGCAGCAATAAATTTGGCAAGATCAAGGAGTACGAGGTTGTAAAAATAAAACTTTAGTGACAGATTTTTACATCTAAAATTTCAGTAGTTTAGACATAAAACTTTAGCGATTTGTATCAAGAATTTTTACACAGAACCTAAAGGAAATCCACTGATAAGAAGTGCCAAAGCTGTTGTAAAAATATGTAGGAGATATCGCAGCAAAATAGTGGCAACAAGATCAAAGATAAGGCAATAGTATGTGGCTGAAATCTGTAGCGTAACTTTCATCGTAAAGATGGTAACTTTGCGACGATAAATTTATGTAGCGTAATAGATGAACACTTTTTTTTGTTTCTAGATTTAGGATAACTAAATTGCAGCACCAGTAATATAGATTACTAGAACCCGATGGAATTCTTATGGAGATTGAAGGGGTGATCTACGATAGTGATGATGCATAGTTGGCGACAATCTTAGCAATTGCGGGAATTGCTTAGGTAGCTGGATGAAGATGATGGGTACCTATAGAAGGGCAGCGAGGCACCAAGATCTATACTTTAATACCAAGTGTTAGAACCCTTGCGAATTATAAGCTTTGAGTTTGATCTTTATAGGGGATCGACCTCCTGGAACTCTATAGGGGTTCCCTCCTCCTAGATATTTAGCACAATGGCTGAAGAAAGATTGATCTTATTCATGATGAAATAGTGGTGGCTACATGAGTTTATATAGGGACCAAAAATCCTAACCCCTAATAGGACTCCTACTTTAACTCTTAACTAACCTAGAGAGAGTCTAAACTAATAGGGATTCTCCCTCTTCTAAGCGTAGCCGACCACCCCAAATAGGAGAAGTGGTCGATTATGAGTCCCTCTCCATGAGGACTCCTCACTAACCCAAGCCGACCACTTCATCAATAGGGGGTGGCAGCTAATTTAGGGTTTTATTACACTCAATGACATTTCAACTCAGTGAGCTTAGGACCCAACCAAGCTAGGGTCCTAACATTCAGTCTCCTACAGACGTATCCTTTCCGTGTTAAAGAGAAAGTTTTAATACTCCATGGTGTCGAGTTTCGATCATCTTGGGATGACCATGAACACTCCATCGTCCGTATATAAGCCCTTGCATGAGTATAAAATTCTTCGAGTTAGTAATTTCCTCACCTCTGTGAGCTTTGTATAACTCTTTTGGTCATTGTGTAACACATCCCACTTTGCATGGTCTCATCTTTTACGAAGCGCCCCGCTTGCCTTGAGCACCATCAAGTTTGATTGCCAACGTTGAGCCATAGCTCGAACTCAACTATCTCAACCTTTGTACATTGCGCATTCTTTCTAGCTTGCTTGTCCCCGTGGTGCCTCTCGCACAAATGGTTAGACATTCCTCTGAATGCCAATCATGGATGTTTGCTCCTATAAGCGACTCTTTTCCTTATATCTCCATGTCCATTTCTCCCAAATGGTCATGCGTGCTGGCTGCCCTCCACTCAGCCCAGTTAGATCCCCCACATTTGCATGGCAAGTGTTTCTGCATGTGCTGTCCCACTCTGATATCATCTGTCATGAATGTAGCTAGTTTTGCCTAAGTCATGTCGCACCCTTTGCTTGTCTGTCTATAAAGGTTAGCCTCCCCGAAACCTCCTATGGTCTCTTAGGACCTACAAAAGAGAAAACGGGTTAGAGAAAATATTTCACATGGGATCCATAAGTAACCATATCATAAAACACTTTATATAGCCAATACAAATTATAACCATAGACTTTACAAGCTCTGAACGATTGAACACAAAGGATCAAAGTCTATTACAGACCGAATTCTCTACAAGTGTCAACATGACATAACTCTCATTAACAAGCCGAAACCGGCCATAAAAGCTAACCAAACGAGGGTTACCAAGCCTACTACAAGCCCGCTACTTGCTGTATAAAGTATGTACAAAAATCAAAAGACACAAACAAACATGAACATTACATCAAATACATTGTTTTGTATTTTTGTCCGTGACAACAAGGTGTGTCCTCATCTATTAAGTCATGTTCTTTATTGAGTCATGTTGGTCGGTCCAGTCAAATCAATTATGAGTCCTAGTATGAGTTGGAGTCTCTTTGATTATGAGTTCTAGTAGGGGTTGGAGTCCAATTGATTAGAAGTTCTAGTAAGAGTTGGAGTTTATTTAATTAGGAGTCCTAGTAGGAGTCGGAGTCGGCTAAGAGTCTTTATAAATAGGGCGACAACTAATTCTTTTGGAGCAATCAATAAAAAGACTTTTATTTTAGCATATAAGCGAAAAACCTAGGAGTGTCAATCCCCTATATGATTCAAGAGGCACGATACTCTCAAAAGTGATCGTTTATTTCCTATTTTTTATCCCCATCTATGATGGAAATCCAACAGTTTCTATCAAGTTCATAATCTTCTAAATTATGTTTTATCTAAATTACCTATGCACAATATGAACGTAGCCTCATCTAAAGATATTTTTTATCTATTTTTTACATCCTATAAAGTCAGTATTAATATAAGTAATCAAATCAAATTATCAAATTTATGGTATTATAGTTGTAAAGATAGTGTTCTTTTTAATCTAAAATTTCTTTTTACAATCTTAAAGTAAGATTATTTGTGATTTGATTGGAATTTAGTACAAAGACTTACTTGAACATAATATTAGTTCTTGTAATAGTGAGATAATAAACTTCCTTATCATGCTACTATAACTTTTTTTATCAAAGGGTTTACCATAATTATAAATGTCCAATTTTATAAATATACTTATTGTTGTGTTGATGGCTTTAAATTATTGTATATTAAATATTTCAAATAGGTCTCAAGTATATATAGTTTGACTAATAAAAATCAATCCATAGATTATTTAATTTATAAATTTTAAAAAAATATTAGTTTACCCATTATGCTTATTTCAAATTATTGGCTCATATTCTTGGCAAATGATTCACATAAAATTTTATTAAAAATAATATCATCAACATAAATTTAAATGATAAGAATCTTATCATTAAATTATTTAATAAATGATATAGTATTGATATTACCTTGTGAAAAATTATTTTGACTTAAAAAAGAGTTAAATATCTCATACCAAGCCCAGGCGATAAAGTTTATTTTCAAATTTAGATGGTTGATCGAAACTTCTTTCAAAATAAAATTATTAAAAAAATACTTTTAACATCTATTTTTGAAATAATCCAAAATTCTTAAAATAAACATAGAAGAGTATTCTTATATGTTCAAGTATAACGATAAGAATGAGTATTTTTTATCTTCTTCTTAGTTTAAAACTTTGTTTACTAATCTAGTTTTATTTTCAACCATGTTAATCTTACTTATTTCTAAAGATCTATTTAATATCAATAAAAGATTATTACTAGTTTTAGGAACAAATATCTAAATTTTATTTATCTAAAATTGATTAATCTTTTTTTACATGATCGAGACTCATGAGTTTTATGAATATCATTAATATATTTAGATTTAATTTGAGATAAAAACAGTATTTATCTAATGCATTATCGGAAAAGTGATCAAAGTATAATAAGAAAGGAAGTATACGGATGTGACACTTTCTCATGCCATGTTCGTCATATTCTGATAGAAAAACAATAAGGACTCTACCCATGTTCATCACATAAAAGATTGCGGCATTCTGATTACTGCTGATATTTGTTGTCTAATGTATAAAGTGCTTCATTTTCTGGTTATTGAATCTATCGAACTGTATATTATCTCCTGTAATGGAGAAGAAACTAAAAGCGAAACCACAAAATGGAATTTAATATTGATATATAATAAGCATCTCCATCAGGTCTTTGGAGAAATGGCATTTATTTCTGGTAGTGCAATCAATCACACTATTATTGCAGCAACAACCACACATAACAACTGGTGGCAGCAACACAGGACTACAAGGACTGAAATCACAATGTTATGCTTGTTCATTTGTACTCTTCAGCCATGCAAGGTAGCCTCCTGCAAGATACTTGACATTTCCAAAACCCTGCAAAATGAAACCAGAACAGAATATATTACACGTCTGAAGCAATGACACTGCACCTACATCTGGAAGAGCATAGAAAAGTAGCAGCTACTTTGAAGACGACATTCATCATCAAAATGCAATATCTACTGCATTTGAGCAGAGATAAATTGTCATATGTTTTGCAGCTCAGCAGTGCATGAGACGTCAGAAAAGAACGTTTATTTAGACTTACTGCATTGAGGAGATCTACGGTTGCTCGTTTTGCTCGCACTCCCGATCGACAACCCTTCACAAATGTCAAAGCCAGAACAGATTCAGTGAGGCAGATTGTTTGCTATAAGATCAAAGTCAATGCAATGTTGAATGCCTCATGCACACATCAAGGCATCCAGTGGTGACATCAAATCTTCAAACATTATTCTGATACCGGATACTTCATCTTCGTCTTGTGCTTTTACTTTTGGTATGTGATTCGAAGCTCTTGTAATACATGTCCGAAAGCAATCAGTCAATTTCATATCCAACCTTTTTCTCCTTGTTTATGAAACATGATCACGGTTCTTAAAAGTAATTAAAGTAGAACATTTCGATATTTGAGTCTTTATTGTGGAGACAGATACTTCAAAGTTCATAAATCATTACTCTGCTGGACTAATATCATCGTTAAAAGTAGATATTGCTTGTACCTAAGCCACTATTCTTAAAATTGCTTTGTGTTATGGCATGGACTATAGGGGTTTGGAATCTCCTTCCGTTTACTCGATAATTAGGATAAGAAAATCTAAATGATTGGCAGTAATCAATCTTGTTGGGCGAATTCAGATTTGCTTATAATAGCAATTAATTATCACTGGGTTAAAGGAGAAGAAGGTTACCTTGTTGGACATCAATCAAGAAAATAGTTTCGAAGTGCTTACCACAATAAAAACCGCATCTTTTCCAAAGAGCGACGAGACTTGCTCGATGAACTGAGGGTTCTTCACCTTCTCTGACATCCAAAACAAGCCACAGTAAGATGAAGACAATATCAGTTTGACTCCAATAAAAGAAACTCGTGCCTTCAACAATTCTAATGGAATTCCAGAAAGGAAGAGATGTTTCAAAATAGAGTAACCGTGAAGAGTAACATATGAGTAGTAGGGAATGTTCAAAGCACCATCCACATGTCCTTTCTCGAAATCCTCCTCCAGCCTTCAACAGTTCCCAATCAATCAGCATACTCAGCAGTTTCTTCATCAACCACATTTCAACGACAGGAAGAATACATTGCTCACCTTACATCCAAGTAGCGATTACCTGAAGCCACAAGACCACGAGCTTCATGGCCATCTACTGTTACAATGTCAACAGCACTGACAAAAGAGAGATGGAGGGTAAAAAAGAAAGGACAAAGGCTATGAAATCATCAAACTTGTATGCTCTGCATCTTCACTGTACCTCTTTTGGCCTTCCATGATGAGATCTTTCCCTGTTCTTTGCGAGGAATGGAGGATTGGAAGCCTATACGAAGCAATGTAAGTCGAGCATGATAAAGTCAACGGCATTTGCTAATTTCTTTATTCATGAGATAACAAGCACTGATGTCATTGGATACCTTACAAGTATCTGAGCCCTTGATCAAGTCGAACTGCCACCACTATGAACCACAATACTAATATGATAATGAATCGTAATACCTTACAAGTATCTGAGCCCTTGATCGAGTCGAACTGCCACCACCATGAATCACAATACTAATATGATAATGAATCGTACTGACGGTGGCAAAGTTATGGTTTAATGCTGCATATTATTTGTACTGGTGATGTAGATTTTCTTTTGGGATATGGTTTTCAAATAACGCCTCCAGTTTCTGACTTTAGTAAATAATAGGGGCTAATTTATTTTCAAAATCTAAATTAATCGAAATTGAAAATTATAATCCGATTACTTCAACCTCAAACCTCACCGAAGTTTAATTTTAAAGATTAAATCAACTAGAAGCTGTCGCAACACCCTAATTGATGAGGAATGCCAAGCACCAGATGTAGCAAGAAGACAGACCAGAGATGACCCCTACATGGCTGCTAAAGAAGCTTAGCATGGGATGCAACTTCACCCATGGAAGATATTGGACCATGATTGCCTATAAGATTCTTGCTCGAATATATTTTAGTTTGTGTTCCAGTTTCTTGGAATGGTCGGATGTAAAATAGAGAACTTGTTAGGTGAACCAGTGGTCTAGCTTACATCCTTGGGACGGCTTCATCAAGTCTGGAGTCCAAACGTCATTGCTGAAAGCCTAGATATTCATATATGAGAAAAAAAATTTTAAAAAAATCTGACTCATAATCTAGCATTTAAGTTTTTAAATTTAAATTAAATCATCATGGATTTCTAGGCAAAAGCTACTCCGTGAGGGGATAAGCTATGACCTCGACACTGATGGGAATAAAACAGGAATAAACTTTATATACGAATAAATACTAGCAGACCGTCATACACACAACAGAATCAAACAGAAATCACAATAAGATGAACACCAAGATTTACGTGGAAAACCCCTTCAACTCGAAGGATAAAAACCACGGGACAAGTCAGAGAAAATACACTATCAAAATAATGAATACACAGATCTCAAAGCTTCTTGCCCAAGCCCAAGCAATAGCCATAAGAGAATCACAGGGATACAAGGACTATAATACTAAGTACAATATCCAAAACCTTCTCAAGAGATCATAGTAAAAATTTACTGCAAACTGATCTAACCTGAGATATGAATGATTGAGAATAGTCTTTTCTTGTCTTTGTCTTCTTCCCTTTCCTAGATCTCTTATTTTCTGGCCTCTACTGTCAATCTGCAGTCTATTTTCTCTCACCCATATTTTCAGTCGTCGCTGCTCTCTTAATCTCAACCTTAGCCACATAATCTAGGTTTTAGGTTAATATAAGTGAGGTTATGGGCTGTGGGCTTCACTAAAGCCTATTATGGGCTGAATCTGGGCTATCTGCCCAACAGACACTTTGTCATGTGAGTGTCGGTCAAATGACCAAGTTCAGATGAATTGGCACGCACTTCACCTTCAACGACCCTACAATCCCTAGAAGTTCACCTGTGTTCGTATAAAAGCTATACATCAGCTCATCTGTGTACATCATTTTGATTATTCTCAAGCATCTCTTTTTATTTCCAACTAGGACTCGCAAGAGTGGCAATATTACGACCCTAGTTTGGATGGGTCCTAAGCCCAATAAATTAGGGAGTCAATAAAATCTTGAATCATGTAATATCTCCCTAATCTAGTTATCATCCTCCTTGATTGAGGACTCGACTATAGTTTGAGGAAGGAGTCCTCAATACGTTAGGAATTTCTAATCGCTATCCTCTTTTCTTCTTGGGTTGGTCGGCTAGGGTAAAAAGGTAAAAGAGGTATTTTACTTGAGGTAATAGTCTCTCTAGGGTTAGAATTTGGAGTTCTATATAAGCATGAAGTCTCTACCACTTTTTAAGTAAAGAGATCAGTTTATTTTAGCCTCGTGGCTGACTACCTAGAAGGGAGGAACTCTTACAGCATTCCAAAGGGTTGATCCCCCTTTAAAAGATCAATCTGTAATATAATTCCTATGGGGTTCTATCATCTGGTATCAGAGTAGCGATCTTGCTTCTTTTACTGCCCTTCCTGCCACCCACAATCAGCCAAGCAATTCCCACAATTGCTTTTGATGAAGCCGTCTCCACCACCATCTCCTTGCCGTAGATCAAATCAATCTACTGTCATTGCCGCCAATTGCATCAGAGATCTGATATTTTTCTACCACCAATACCTTTTGTTGCTACAATTTCCTATCCAAAAAACACCAAAAAGAAGTTTTCATCTATCCCTTGCAATGAATTCTTTTCGTCATAAAGTTATCCTCTTTGCGAACGAAGGAACGACATAGAAAATTTTAGTCGCATATTGCTGTTTCTAAGCCGATCTTATTGTCATCTTTTTTAACAAAAATTTTTATACACTTCGTAGATCAACTAGCTTTCATCTACATTTGATCTATCACTGAATTCATCTCTGAAAACGTCCTTATGTTGATGCAATTTTTCATTGCAAATCGTTGAATTTTTCGATGAGAATTCTGTTGTCGCAACTTGCAATGTTTTTCTTGTTGTCTTGCTGCCGAAACATTCTAATTTATTTTGTCATCCTTGCTATTATCAAAACTGAGATCTTGTTGTCAATTTTTGACAAAAAATTCTTAGTTTACTATTGGAAATTTTGTTAAGAAACTGTTGTTTCTTCAACGATAATTCTGCTTCTACAACTAGCACATATTCGCATCATACCCCTGTCGATCCCTATCAAACCCTTGCTGCCATCAGCAGCAAACCTAAAACCATCTTCCTAGCCTTCATCCATTACCATCATAACCCCAAAACTCCACCAAAATGCACCTAAAACAACAACCTATTAAGCCCAAAACTGCAGCCTTCATCCATTACCATCATAACCCCAAAACTCCACCAAAATGCACCTAAAACAACAACCTATTAAGCCCAAAACTGCAGCCTTCATCCTTCAATCCACCAATCCTTTTGACCACCAAATCTCCATTTATCCCTTCAACTGCAGCACACATCACTACTGCATAATGCTACCAGTAGCGATCTATTGCCGCCATCTTCCTTGGTCTTGGCCAACATCGATCTCTCACTGCTATCTGTCTTGCCTGTGGCCAGTAGCGATCCCTCGCTGCACAACGTGGCCAGTAGTGATCTCTCACTGCATAATGCTGTCAGCAACAGTCTCTCATAGCCAATAGCGATCTCTCACTAGACAATGCTGCCAGCAATAATCTCTAGCAGCCAGCAGTGATCTCTCGCTGCACAACATTGCCAACAGTGATCTCTTGCGGCCCGAAGTGATCTCCTGTAGCCAGTAGTGATTTGGTCGTGGTCAACAGTGATCCCTCGCTGCACAAGTTGCCAACAATGATCTCTCACTCCAACACCGCTGCCATCTCTGCTTCTCGCCTCCATCAGCTACTAGCGGCCCATGCTGCTGTCGTACTCTTTTATCGTAATCGCCTCTACCGTAGTTGCCTTTGGCACAACCTCCTTTTCATAGCCACCTAAAGCAGCAGCTGCCACTCTTCCCCGCCACCATCATCGTTCTCCTACCGTTGTCATCCCTTGCTTCTGCTGCCCATCTGCTGTAGAGTCTTGTCAAACCCCATCAGCCGCTGTTGTTACCCCATCTACCATCGCTGCAGACAACCATCATCTCTGCTTGCAGCCCACGCACTGCAACCGCAGCCGACGTTGCTACTGCCCTCTTCTTCCTCCACCGTCACTGTTGCTTCCCGATCCAGATCCCCTCGTCTGCCATCCTCCAACAACATAACAACCACTAGGAAAATACAACACCGCTCCTTTCGGTCCACTTCAACCTCGACGATCTTGTAGCATCACTGCAGCCACCCCTCACATCACCATATTGTCGCTGCTACCATCAATCTCAAGATTGCAGCTGCCAATTCTCATCCTCTTGCTACCACTGTTGCCGTCAACCTCAATATTGTAGCCACCATCTTCAATCAGTCTATTTGACAGATTGGTGATCCTTACATCATGGCATCAGTAGATTTATTCAGAGCTAACTTGGAGGCCTTCAAGACGTGTATGGAGGATAGACTACGTGCTCTCTTCGAGGAGTTTAAATTAGACTGATCACCGAGCCCAAGAAGATCACAGCACAATAGGAGGTTTGATCACAAGGAGAGCCCAACAAAGAAACAAGTGATGGACTCATCATGCGTATGCCCAAGACTAGACTTCCCTCGATGGGAAGACAGAGACCCGACTGGGTGGATTTCGTGTTTGGAGCGATACTTCCTCTATCACAAGACCCAAGAGGCTTCTATGATCGACATTGCTGCCATCCATGTAGGAAGAGAAGCTGCTCAATGGTATGATTGGTACAAGCACACCCACGGTGTCCCGACATGGAGATAATTCAAGAGCGAGCTGCTACTCCGCTTCAAACCATATGAGCACAAAAATATCGATGGCCAACTTGCAAAACTCCACCAGACCTCCATAGTTCAGAGTACCAAACTAGGTTTGAAAGACTCTCTAACCAAACAAGATACTGGTCTAAAAAATAATTGTTAGGGACTTTCATTAAGGGGTTTAAGCCAAAAAATCCGAGAAGAAGTCAAAGCACGATGACCTGCACGATGACGATAGCTATCTCCTTTGCATGACTACAAGAAGACAAGCTGAACCAAGATGCTCAAAGGACCAAAGCCATCACACGACCAACAACACAAAGACCCTCGGCCCCATCTACCACCAGCTGGTCACCACAGTCGAATAAGTTAATGAGAGAAGAACTTCGTTATAGATCCACGAAAGGCTTATGCTGGCATTATGACAAACCTTGGAGATATGACAATTGCTGCAAAAAGGGGAGGCTTCCCATGATAGAACATACTAAAGAATCTGATCTTGAACCTAAAGAGAAGAACATGAAGGAGGACCTGCAGCCGACCGATTGCACGACTCACGCTCTAGTCGACCTTGCGAACCCGCAAAAAATAAAAGTTAAAGAATCCCTTAAGCAGCAACCTGTCACAGTCCTCATTAACAACCTTATAAATGGTGAAGGAAAACAAGTGACCTTATGCAGAAAATGTGGGAGCGAAGTAACGATGATCACGACACAGTGCTTGCAGAAGCTTGTTGAAATTTCAGACACCTCCTACCAAGCTACATGATCTTCGTATGCTGATCTTATAGGAGGAACCCCCAGTACATATTCGACTATATTATTATCCACGTCTTATGAAAGCCAAAGCTGAGAGGATTATCCATGAGACACTGGAGATACATATCAATCGACAGTGATTTTCCCCCGCAATGACACTTTACCTCTTTACTTGCAGGGATAAGTTTTTTTTGAAGTGCTACATCCCGCTGAACCCACCATGGTTGCTGATGCGACACTCCCAGATCTCGAGAGACTTCCACGACTTCCCCCAAGATTGGATCATGATGTTCAAAGTCTTCCCTGATGATAACCTCTGATCCACGACCCAAGACCGCAAAAAAAAAGAGTCCCTCCAGTGGCAGAATTAGAATAAGAGAGGGATCATTTGCAGGATTCAACGAAACATGAACATCACTCCTCTTAATGTAATAAAAGATGCCCTACCATAGCCAAGTGGAAGCATAGCCCTCACGACCACGATGTCGTCCACACCAAATCATGGTCAGATGTTTGTGATTGAAGTAGACACATCAAGAGTTGAAATCGGTGTCACCCTTATACAAGATAACTAACCCTTAATCCACACCGAGGCTTTCCCCACACTCTATATGAGACTTCTAAAGGGGATACTTTGTTACTGCATTTAAAGTTTGGCTCAATACAGGTCTATGACACGAAAGAGAAGTAAGTCCGAAAAAATTACAACCCCTACTCATGCCAGAACGGACTCTCATCATTCTGGATCATATCAGAGGGCAGCCACCACTCCAGAAGAAAGATTGGCTACTACTAAAAACCAACTACATGGTAGCCCATACAAAGAAGAAATGACCTTCTAACAAACTTAAAGATCGAGCTTCCCTACACTTCCAGCCCTACCAGGAGAAATTTGAACCTCAAGGAAATGGTCCCCTACTATTTTAGACCGTGTAAAATTGGAGATCACATTGGGGTCCTAATCTAGAGATTAGATATACAAACCAAATTAAAAATATAGTTGATCCTCCAAATATCCCATCCCAAATGGAAGTTTAAAAAGGAGGACTCAGCCCAGATCCATCCAGCCAACAACCAAGCTGATGAGGAGGCCCAAGTTCAGTTGATGATCGCATGTAATCATAGGATCGTGACATATCACTGTCTAGTCACTACTACTAATGCTAGACCGCAGGAGTAGGATGCGTCTACTACAAGGGCTACGAGGGAGCCTCAGGAGGAGTTATAGATCAGGATCCAGAGACATGGAACCTCAACCTTGAGGACAAGGTTGATTTGAAGAGGACGAGTCTGTTAGGACCCTAGCTTGCATGGGTCCTAAGCCGGATAAGTCAAGGAGTCAATAAGGCCTTGAGTCATGTAATATCCCCCTAATCTAGTCATTATCCCCCTTGATTGAGGAGTTGACTAGGGTTTGAGAGAGGAGTCCTCACTAGGTTAGGAATTCCTAGCCATCGCTCCCTTTTCTTCTTGGGTTGGTCGGCTAGGGTAGAGGGGTAAAAGAGATATTTCACTTGAGGTAGGAGTCTCTCTAGGGTTAGGTTTGGAGTCCTATATAAGCATGTAGCCTCCATCACTTTTTAATTAAAGGAAGAGATCAATTTACTTTAGCCTTGTGGCCGACTACCTATGAGGGAGGGGCTGGTTAGACAATCACATGAGTGATGGTATGTGTGACACGCTGCATGATCTTTTTGCTTATGATTATTACTAGCATATTCTCACATTGTATTATCTGTCGTATATATATATTGTAATGTCCTTGATTCTATGCAATGAGAAACGGATCATGATGAGATCACGATAATGAGATCGATGTACCTTTAAACATAGATCCTAAATAATCTTGGTCATAGATTACTCGAGAGGGACATCGAGATAACCGGATAGACCGGTGTACTATATTCTCGTCCATATGATGGAGGCGATTGGTTTCATAGTCACTTGTGTAGAGACACTAAGGATGTAGTACAAGTGCTCATTGGAGAATGAATTCACTGATTGATCCGATTATGAAATTTTGTATGGTTAATGATACATAATGTCAGAGATCGATTCCATAGTCTCAGTTGTACATCCGGTCTTTAGACTTGAGACATCAAAGATGTCTTGTTTGAGTACTTATTTCTTTGACGCCAAACTTATAGTTTTGAAAAGTTTCAGATCTGGTACAATCGGTTATCGGGATTGGTAGCCAACCTTACGAAGGCAATTGAGTGTCAATAAAGGATCATCCACTCTCAGTATCGCGAGAGGAATATCTCATATATGATTCCTCAGATAAATCCTTTGCTAGGGTCATTCGGATTGAGAGAGAAAATATTCTCAAGGAGAATCCGATTAAAGCGAGTCTTAGAAGGATTCTGTATGTAACCTAACAGTATCATGTTCAATATATGGTCTCTGGGATATTAGTTGGATAGAGATTATAGATAAATGGTAACTGTGGATAGACATGTCCGATGGATTTGATCCCCTATACCGTTTGGGGACTATAGTGCAATGGCCTAGTATGTCTATAGTCGATAAGTCGAGTGAATTATTATGGAGATAATAATTGGCTATATCAGAAGGAGTTCTGATGGGAATAACTCATGGCTAGCTCGGTATCAAGCATAGAGGGTCACACACATATAGTGGAATCTTTAACCAATAGAGGATTAGATAGAGATCCAATTAGCCCATATTCTCATTAGATGAGATCCTGTACTGATAGGCTCCTTGCATGAGGCTCAATTAGAGGCTAAAGGGGATTATTGGATAGAGATCCAATAATGCAAGGTTAGTGGGTAATTGGATGGAGATTCAATGCCCACTAAGGCAGGACCCCTAGGGTTTTTGGTGGCTCTCTATAAATAGGGAGGGAGGCTCATGGTTGACATGCTGTTGCTTTGGCCACCCCCTCCTATTCTCCTCCCTCCCTCTACACAAGAGTTATGAGATCTGATGGGAGGAGTTTCGTTGTAGAGATCCATTGTTTGGATACCACTAGAGAGGAGGGCACTTGACCTTCTTCATCCTCTCCATCTAGATCTGGAAAAACTGTGATATATAATCTCCCTAGGTAAAACAATCTCTCACACGATGCGATTTTTTTATTTTTGCGGCTTTCTCGCAACCTAATCTTTTGCACGATGATTTGATCTACTTGAAAAATCTATTTTTCTTTTGATCTCTGTTGCACATGTGATGCTCCTATTAAGGTTTCCCAACAGTAGTATTAGAGCCAAGGTTGTTCGTGCAAAAAAATTGATTTTAATCTGTGAGTGATGAGATTGCATCGCATAGAATTGTTCTATGCGTTCTTGTAAACAATCTCTCACACGATGCAGTTTTTTTGTTTTTGTAGCTTTCGCGCGACCCAATCTTTTGCACGATGATTTGATCTATATGAGAAACCTATTTTTGTTTTGATCGTCCACTGCACATGTGATGCTTTCGCTAAGATTTTCCAACAGTGGTGTTAGAGAGCTAAGGTTGTTCGTGTAAAAAAATTGGTTTTAAACTGCGTGTGAGGAAATTTCATTGCATAGAATTATTCTACGCGTTCTTGCTGTATTTTCACAATGAAGGCAGTGAGGAAAAGGGATGGTCGGCTATGGCCAGGCCCTCTTTAAGCACAGCCGGCCATGGCCAGGCACTTGCAGGGGTGGTCAGTTGTGGCCAGGGCCTATATAGGGGTGGCCGCATGTGTCCAGGCCGCAGGGGTAGTCGCCAACAGTCAGCCCGTAAGGGGCGATGCTCGCTAGTAGCCAGACCATAGGGGCAGCGCCCGTGGCCAGCTCGTAGAGGGGCGGTGCACAGAGGCATTGACTATGAGCATGACACCCACCCACCCACGAGGTGCCGCTAGTGGGCAGGGCGGCCACTAGTGGTGCACGGCACCACCGCTGCACAAGGGCGACGGCTGCAGCGACTAGTTGGAAGGAGGCAAATAGGGTTAGGGTTTCTTTTCGATAATTGGATATTTTTACCCCTTAGAATTTGATAAATTCCAAGGCCTGTCCTATGCCTAGAATACTGAAAACACCCTCAATAATTCTGGAAATTCTAAGGATATCCTTTTGTCCAGAATTTCAAAAAAACCCTTGACAATTATGGAAATTCCTAAGATATCTTGATTTCTAGAAAAATAATTAGTTTAATAGTTTAATTAATTATTATATATCTAGTAATCATATATGTGATGTGATGTGTACATGTGATGTATGATGTGGATGGATGAATATGAGTCATGTGTTGTGATGTGTGTAATTGTGATTATTATTATTATTATCATTATTATTGGGGATTGCGGGCCTCTGTTTTTCTTATTTATTATCAGGCCTATGTGCTTGTGATTATTTTGTAATTACATGGAGAGGCACGGGGGGAGCATGGAGGTGACTACGAGACCCACGATGTCGTGGTGGTTGATCACGACGCATGATGATGCGACGAAACCGATGATGACGAGATCAACGATCACAGGGCATGGAGATGCACCGATACACACATAGATCTTATTGTGAGTAATTAGGCCCATTGGCTCGGGCTTAATCATATTAGGTGATGGCTCATGATCATCCAGTGTGGCTTGCATATGTGATGTGTTATACACCTACTATATATATATATATATATATATATATATATATATATATATATATATATATATATATATATATATATATTATATGATGTAGATATATATTAAATATGTATGTGTGTGACATGACATATTATGAGACCAGTACGAAACAAAAACCCCTCCTGCGATAATATTAAGTTAGTAAGCCTGATGCAATAAGATTGACCCACATGGCCTTCCATCGTTATAGGAAGAAATTGAATCATGACATAGGTTGAGTTTGTCGAGTCCCTCGAGGCTCACCTATATACGTGATTGAGTTTTTCCCTACGACGTATAGATGTCACCGGTGACTTAATGACATGGTATGACTTGGTTGCGCAATCGAGAGCATATCAATTGAATTAGACTCATCTTGTAACGATGGTGATAACTTAACTGAATTTCATGGTTGGTCGAGCAATCGATACTATGATGATTCAGAGGCCAAACATGATGAGAATCACAAGGAGTTGTGATTGACAATAGTTGTCTACCTTTCGGGCTTAGTGTAATTGGTCGAGTCACTCGAGGTTGCACTTAGATGCCGATTGGATCTTGATCCCTACTAGGAATTTGTCAGAGACTTTTGTCTCAAGTGTCGAGGGTGTCGCATGCTTCGCTAGGAAAATAGTGCGAGTACATTAAGATAGGAGTCCATATCTTAATTAGTTTTTCTATAAAATCTACATGTTATTTATTTGTGCTATATCTTATTTGTCAAAACATATTGCTTGCAAACCCCCTACGTGGCATACTTGATACCAATCACCTCATTGGTCCTAACTACACAGATTGGCTCCGTAATTTGATAATTATTCTCACGATGGAGAAAATTATGTACGTCCTTGATACAATTATGTTCACGCCGGAAGAAGGGGCAAGCGAGGAAGAGATCGCTTGTTATATGAAGTATATAGGTGATTCCACATTGGTAAAATGTTACATGTTGGCCTCCATGACTCCGGAGTTACAGAGCTAACATAAGAGTATAAATGCAGATTCTATCCTTCTTCATCTCCGCTAGCTATTCGAGAAATAGGGAAGAACTCAAAGATATGAGATATCCAAGAGACTATTCCAGGCCAAGATGATGCAAGGGACATCGGTTAAAAACCATGTCTTAAAGATGATAGAGTAGATCAAGAAACTCATAGGTCTATGAATAGTCCTAGATGATAGATAACCTATGCATTGATTTTATACTTCAGGCCATACCAGATTCTTTTTCTAACTTTATCATGAATTTTAACAAGAGCAAGTTTGAGGTGACTCTCCTGAGCTCCTCAATATTTTGAGGGAAGTTGAGAGTGCCGTCAAGAAAGAGAAGTCAATTCTCTATATTTGTGAGACCAAGAAGAAAAGGAAGGCCAATAAGACCCTTAAGAAGGGCAAAGACAAAGAAAGACCAGGTAAGGCAAATGTTGCTAAGAAAGACTCGACAAAGGACAAAAGATAGTGCTTCCACTACGACCAAGATGGGCACTAGAAGAGGAACTGTAAGGACTACCTTGCAGATAAGGCAAAATAGAAGCTTGGAGAAGCTTCAGGTATATTCATGATAAGTCTCCACTTATCAGATTTTCATGATAACACATGGGCATTGGATACCGGGAGTGCTTATCGTATATACAATTTGTTACAAATTCTAGCAAGACTTAGGAGATTAGCCAGAGGCGAGATGGACCTCAATATGTGCAATGAAGCAAGAGTTGCTATTGGGGAGGTCACCCTACATTTGTTTGGTGGAGCTATTTTTGCATTGGATGCATGCTATTTTGTTCCCTCTATTATCAAAAATATTATTTTCATCTCTTGTTTGACAATTAGTGGATATAAATTAGTTTTTGAGAACAATAGCTGTTCAATAATTATAGATGATGAGATCATCACTAGAGGGACCATGATAAATAGCTTATATGTGTTAGACACTTCTCCACATCTCATGAATATAAATACATCTAAGAGGAAAAAAGATGAGGTGAACAATGTATACTTATCGCATTGTAGGTTAGGTCATTACATAACGGAAGGATTCAAAAGTTGCTGAAAGATAGATACTTAGATTCATTTGACTATATGTTGTATATATTGTGAACCTTGCCTTCGTGGGAAGATAACCAACTCTCCTTTTAGTATAACTGGAGAGAGAGCCACTAAGTTATTGGAACTTGTACATAGTGATATTTGTGATCCTATATCGACTCAGGCTATAGGTGATTACTTATACTTCATTACATTCACTGATGATTTCTCTAGGTACGGACATATGTACTTGATGAAGTACAAGTCCGAGGTCTTTGAGAAATTCAGGGAATATAAGAATGGAGTAGAGAACCAGATTGAAAAGAGTATTAAGACTCTTTGATCAGATCGAGGAGGAGAGTATTTGAGTATAAAGTTCACCCATTTTCTCAGAGACCATGGGATTCTACCCCAATGGACACCTCCATATACACCTTAGCTCAATAGTGTATCAAAAAGGAGGAATCACATATTGTTGGATATGGTGTGGTCCATGATGAGTTTCACTGACCTACCTATCTCATTCTAAGGATACACCATAGAGACTGCAGCTTACCTTTTGAACAGAGTTTCATCAAAGTCGGTAGTGTCTACACCATATGAGATATAGAAAGGAAAGAAGCCCGATCATAAGGTGACTAAGATTTGGGGTTGTCCTGTCCTCGTTAGAAGACACAACCCCGACAAGTTAGAATCAAGGATGGAGCGGTACACGATCGTGGGATACCCTAAAGAGACTTTAGGAACATGTTTCTATCATCCTAAGGACTAGAAGGTCTTTGTTGCTAAGAGGGCTATGTTTCTTGAGAAGGAACACATTCTTAGAGGAAATAACGGGAGTGGGATAGAGTTGAGCGAGGTTGGAGAATCTAGCTCAAGCACCATTCTAGAGCCCGAGTCTGTTTAGGTACCTAGCACATAAGTTTCAACTTTACGCAGGTCTAGCAAAGTATCTCACCCTTCTTGAAAGATATGTGAGACATATCAATGGAGAGGACTCTCAAGATATTGATTCTCAGATCTACAAGGAGGCTATTATGAGTATAGACTCCGGGATATGGCAAGAAGCCATGAATTCTGAGATGGATTTCATGTACTCTAACAAGGTTTAGAATCTTATGGATGCACCTGAGCGTATCATACCGATCGGTTGGATCTTTAAGAAGAAGATCAGAGTGGATGGAATGGTGGAGACCTATAAGGTAAGGTTGGTAGCTAAATGATATCGTTAAAGGCAAGGAGTTGACTATGACGAAATCTTTTCACCTATAGTCATGCTTAAATCCATCATAATTCTTTTGGCCATTGTAGCACACTACGACTACGAGATCTAGTAGATAGATGTGAAAACAATATTCCTCAATGGCAACCTCGAGGAGGAGGTGTATATGATACAACCAAAGGGATTCATATTTAGAGAGAGTCCAGATAAAATGTGTAGGTTGCTTAGGTCCATTTATGGACTGAAGCAAGCTTCCCGAAGTTGGAACATAAGATTTGATGAGGTGATCATATCTTATGACTTTGTCAAGAATGAAGATGAGCCTTGTGTGTACATGAAGGTAAGTGGGAGTGTTATCACCTTATTAGTGCTATATGTAGATGACATCCTAATCATTTGGAATGATGTAGGAATGCTCTCCATAATAAAGACTTAGCTATCTAGAAACTTCTCCATGAAAGATTTAGGAAAAGCATCTTATATTTTGAGGATCCAGATCTATAGACATAGATCCAAGAGGATGCTTGGCTTGTCCCAGTCTAGGTACATAGACTCCATTGTCAAAAGATTTGGCGTAGAGAATTCTAAGAGAGGTCTCATACCGATGAGACAAGGAATATCACTTTCTAGGATATGTCCCCAAGGACTCCTGAAGAAAGGGCAGACATGGATAGGATACCCTATGCCTCGACTACAGAGGTAGAATACATTATTGCAACAGAAGCGACAAAAGAACGGGTGTGGATGAAGAAGTTCATCAGAGATTTGGGAGTCAATCAAGCAGCATGGAGCTGATTCTCATATATTGTGACAGTAACAAGGCGATAGCTCTAACAAGGGAACCCAAGTCTCATCAAAATTGTTCTGAGGAAGTTCCACTTAATTACAGAGATCATAGCCCGTAAAGATATAGCAATATAAAGAGTTTCATCCGAAGATAATATTACAAATCCACTAATAAAGTCATTGGCTCAGATTATATTTGAGCGTCACAATGGTCTTATGGGGATCAGACACTTAGGTGATTGGCTTTAGTCAAGTGAAAGATTTCTGGTTACAGGTGCCCTGTAAGCCAATCACGTGAGTGATGACACGTATGACATGCTACACGATCTTTTTGCTTATGATTATTACCGGTATATTCTTATATTATATTATATATTGCATATATATATTGTGATGTCCTTGGTTCTATGCAATGAGAATCGGATCGTGATGAAATCACGATAATGAGATTGATTCACCTTTAAACACAGATCCTAAATAATCTCAGTCATAGGTTACTCGAGAGGGACATCGAGATAACTGGATAGACCGGTGTACTATATACCCGTCCATATGATGGAGGCGACTGGTCTCATAGCCACTTATGTGGAGACACTAAAGATATATTACATGTGCTCATTAGAGAATGAGTTCACTGATTAATCCACTTATGGAATACTATATGGTTAATGATACCTAATGTAGACAGCGATTCCATAGTCTCAATTATGCATATGGTCCTTAGACTTGAGACACAAAAAATACATTATTTGAGTACTCCTTTCTTTAACGTCCAATATACAGGTTTGGAAAGTTTCACATCTGGTACAACCAGTTATCGGGATTGATAGTCAATCTTACGTAGGCAATTGAGTGTCAATAAAAGATCATCCACTCTTAGTATCACGAGAGGATTATCCCATATGTGCTTATTCAGACAAATCCCTGGCCAGGGTCATTCAGATTGAGAGAGAATGAGTTCTCCAAGAGAATCCAATTAGAGAGAGTCTCAGAAGGATTCTATACGTGACCTGACAGTAGCATATCCAATATACGGTCTCTAGGATATTAGTTGGATGAGGGATTATCGATATATGGTAACTGTGAACAAACATGTCCGATGGATTTGATCCCATGTACCGTTTGGGGACTATGGCACATTGGCCTAGTACGTCCATAGTCGATCAGTTGAATGAATTATTATGGAGATAATAATTCACTATATTAGAAAGAGTTATGATGAGAGCGACTCACGGCCAGCTCGATATCGGGCCTAGAGGGTCACACATATATGGTGGATGCTTCAACGAATAGAGGATTGTATAAAGATCTAATTAGCCCTTATTCTCATTAGATGAGATCCTGCGCTGATGGGATCCTTGCATGAGGCCTAATTAGAGGCCAAAGGAGATTATTGGATAGAGATCCAATAATACAATGTTAGTAGATTATTGGATGGAGATCCAATACCACTAAAGCAGGACCCCTAGGGTTTTTGGTGGCTCTCTATAAATAGGAAATAAGGCTCATAGTTGATAGGTTGCAGCTTTGGCCACCCCCTCCTATTCTCCTCCCTCTCTCTACGCAAGAATTATGATATCTGATTGAAGGAGTTTCATTGCAGAGATCCATCGTGTGGTACTACTAGAGAGGAGGACACTTGACCTTCTTCATCTTATCTATTTGGATCTGAAAAAATAGGGATATACGATCTTCCTAGGTAAAACAATCTCTCACACGATGCGATTTTTTAATTTTTGCGGCTTCCTTGTGACCCAATCCTTTGCACGATGATTTGATCTATGTGGGAAACCTATTTTTATTTTGATCTTTTGCTGCACATGTGATGCTCCCGCTGAGGTTTCCCCACAGGAGGAACCCCTATAGTGTTCGAAAGGGTTGATCTCCCTTCAAAAGATCAATCTGCAATAGAATTCCTCTATAGTTCTATCAGGCAAGCATGGCGATGGACACCCTACAGAGGTGCCCAGCTAAGTGTCCTATCACCTTCTTTACGGTGTATATATATACCATTATTTTCCTAAGTGTCCTTCTAGTATAATAAGATACAAACACTGTTTACCTGCATGTTTCAGTTTTGGCCCAACGTCCTGGCCATGTATGGGACGCACTTCGCTGTGCCCATGGAGGGAGCGGTGCTCAACACCATTAACACCCGCCTCAACTGCAATAACCTCGCCACCAACCTTAAGCACTCCGAAGCCAAGCTTCTCTTCGACGATTATGAATACGTCGGTCTTGCTCGAGAGGCCCTCAAGCTCCTTATTGCTGATGTCGACGCTACCCAGCTGCCGTCGATCATGGTCATTGATGACGTCAATGCACCGACCGGTACTCGACTTGGGAAGGTGGACGAGGAGCGGCTCGTCTCTGGCGGCAAGCAGTTCCACGAGCTCCCCGAGCTCGCGGACGAGTGGGATCCATTAGCACTCAACGACACCTCCGCCACTAGTAGGTGGTCTATAGCCACCGCGGTGTGCCAATCCACTAGCGGCCCATGGAGTTGGAGCACGAGCAGCTCGTCTCTAGCGAAAACCTATTCCACAAGCTCTCCCAGCTCGACGACGAGTGAGATCCGATTGCCCTTAACTACACATCCGACACCACGTCCCCCCCCCCCCCCCCCCCCAAAAAAAAGGATAAGATAAAATATTTTATATTTCATGCAAAATCTCTCTATGTTTCATGACCGGGGTTTAGATAGATATATTACATTCGTTACATTCAATCTCTCTTTTCCAAAAAATTCTTTCACTAATTAATAGTTAATTTAATTTAATTTTTATATGTCTTTAATGTCTTTTACCTCTTGATTTTATAAAATTTAAGATTTTTTTGACAATTTTAATTCTAATATTTTCTTCCCTTAAACTTGTTTCATTTAATATGTCAAATTTCTTTGAAATTATTGAAATATTTTAAATTTAAGAGGTTTTGTATGTGTATCAGTCACTTGTTCACTTGTTTTAGCATGAAGTAGCTTTATTTCTTTGTTTTGATATGGTCTCTTATAAAATAAAATATTATGTCAATATATATCGATCTTTCATGATAGAATAGGTTCTTAGCTAAGATAATAGTTGATTTCTTATCAACATAAATCTTGATTGACTTCTCCTATAGCATATGAAGTTATAGAATAGTTTCCTTAGCCATATTGCATGCAAACATAAGAAAATCTACTATATATTTTTCTTTATAGTTTGATAGAGCAATAATAGGTTGGTTTTTGGGAGATCATGTGAATATAGTTTCACTAAGATAAAATATAAATCTGATTATACTTTTTTTATCATCGTATCTTCTAGCCTAATAACTCATTATATCCAATGAGCTCCAACCTTTATGATGATGAAGAGAATATGTCATAGTCTATTATCCCTTTAATATATCATAAATTTTTTTAGAGATATTTAAATAAGATATTTTAGGAGCTTCTTTATATCTACTTATTAAATCAACTCCAAATAGTATATTAGGTCGAGTGCATCTCAAATATCTTAAACATCCGACTAGACTTTTATAATAAATTGGATTAATTAGTTTACCTTCATCTTCCTTAGTCAACTTGGTGCTATATTCTATAGGCGTATTAGTAGGGTGACAATTTTTCATGGAAAGCTTGATTATGATCTCTTTTGCATAATTTTCTTGTGAGATAAAAATTTCTTCATTGGCTTCTATAACTTTATACCAAGAAAATAAGTCATTAGGCCCAAGTCAATCATCTCAAACTCCTCTTTCATGGAGTGTTTAAGATATATAATCATAGAGACACTATTACTTGTAAAAATTAAATCATCTACATATAGGTATACAAATAGGATATTTCAATCATAGTTAGATTTCGTATAGAGAGCATGTTAATATAGATATTTAGAAAAAATATTTTAAATAAAATAATCATCTATTCGAGAATTTCATACTCATAGGACTTGTTTAAGCTCATAAAGAGTACTCTTTAACTTGCATACTTTATCCTCATAGTCATGAATAATAAAACCAAGGGATTATTGAATACATACCTCTTCTTCAAGAAATCCATTAAGAAATTCTGATTTGACATTCATTTATAGAATTTTTTATTTTATTTGAGCTGCTAAGGAGATAAGTAACCTTACTATCTCTGATTGAGCAACTTAGTATGAATACCTCTTTATAGTCAATCTCATATTGTTGTTGTTTGTATTCCTTTGCAACTAATTGGACCTTGTATTTCTTCACCTCCTCTTGTGTATTTTTGTTTTGAAAATCCACTTAACACTGATCGCCTGGTAGTATTTTGGAAATATAGTATGCTCCCATATATCTTTTTTATTAATAGCATAAATTTTTTCACTCGTAACTTATTGTCATTTTTCTTTTCTACAAGCTTCTTCGAAGGTTAATGGATCATATCACAAAAAGGCAAAATAAGGAAAGCTTATTATTGTTAGTATTGATCCTTCAAGTCACATCATATAGCCCATGAATGGTTCTTGTCTTTCTTATAATAAGACTTCTTGAATTATATGACCTAATTGATTTAGGGGATAATTCAAGCAAAAACTCCTTGGCGCTTGCTTGTGTTATATCATCCTCTTATGAAACTATAGCTTCTTATGCTACTCATTATTTTTTTAGTTCCAAATCTGTTGTTCAACATCATAACTTTATTTATGATAGGATTGTAGAGTTTGTAACCACTGAAATTTTCAACATAACCTAATAAGATATATTTTTGACTTTTATACTCAAGTTTTGTTCTATTTTCTTCTAGTAACATGGCAAATGCAACACTTCTGAAAATTCTCAAATGCTCGACTCTTGATTTCTATAAGCTCCATACTACTTCTAGTGTATATTACTAATTCACCTTGTCTAAAACCTATTAAGCAAATAAACTACACAAGTAATAATATCTTCCTAAAATTCTTTAGAAATTATTCTTTCTTTTAACATGCATCAAACCATATTAAGTATAGTCTTATTTTTTCTTTCTTAGATACCATTTTGTTGAGGTATGTACGACATAGTGAAGTGATGTAAAATTTTATTATTTCTATAAAAACTTTCAAATTCATTTGACATGTATTCACCACCCTTATCTTATCTGTTCTTAGATAAGATCTTACAATCACTTTATCTTTCAATCAAATTCTTAAATTATTTAATTTTGCTTAAAAATTCTTTCTTTTTCTTTAACATGTAAACCTAAGTTTTGCCACTATTATTATCAATGAAGGTAAGAAAATACTTACTTCCTCCAAGTGATACTGGATTGATAGGCTACAAATATTTAAGTGCACCAAATGAAGTTGATGTCTTGCTAGTTTTGTTCTTTTGACTTTGAAGGCTTTTTCCTTACTTGCTTATGATACATACTTCACATAACTTAGCAATTTTGATGGACTACCAATTCTTAGCAATTTTGTTATCATATTATACTTCTCTAGATATTTTAAAGTTTCAAAATTTAAAAAGTGAGCATATCTAAGATGCCATAATGTATAATTATCCTCAATATTAGTTTTTTTGATTGATCAAAAATATATAAATGTAGAGGACACATTATGTTCTTTATTATTTTTATATGAGAGATTAATATTTTATTTTTGTCATGAATTGAGAGAGCCATAACTTTTATCTCAATATCATAAACATTTTCAAGCAATTGCCCTAAGCTCAAAATATTATCTTTAATATCAAAAATATAATAAATATCTGAAATACATAATTTTTTACTATTATTAAGTCCAAAAAACTTTATCTTTGTTTCTTATTGGTTTTTGAGATAAATTACCAAATATAATATTGCCTGAATAACTTGTATCTATTTCAAAAAATAGTTCTTTGATGCGACACAGGTGATTTAAAGCTCCTATATCTAGATATCATATTATAGACTAATCTTCTTTCAAGTTATTATAAGTACAAAAAAATAATTTTTATTCTTCTCTTCTTTTTCAATAAAATTTGATTTATCACCTTAATTGTTATGATTATAATAACATTTAAAGGAGTAGTGTCCATATCTTTTATAAATATAATATTATATTTTAGATCTTTTAGAATTTCTACCACGTCCATGGCCTCGGTCATGTCCTCGACCATAACCTCTTTGGTTAGAATTTTATTCGTCATATTCATATTTTGAGATTCTTAATAAGTTATCCACAATCTCTTCCTCTATGAGATTTTGATTTACTTTTGTTTCTAAGAGTATGCTTTGTTTGTAGTGCTTACTTTATAGATTTTTCTTCTCCTCTTTTTATAAGCTTTCATGAATTTGAAGAGAACTCATTAGTTGTATATCCAGACGGATACATAGAGATCATGAATTAGATTAAGGACTTGAGCATCTCAGGAGGAGAGAACATTATAGTGTCTTGGTGGCGAATGTGCTGTGGAAGCATCCGATGGTGGTGGAGGCATCAGGGGTGGTGATGTTGCACGTTGGGACAAGTTGTCGTGTGCATTTATGAGGCTAAAGAAAGGATGCAGAGGAGGCAGAGGAAAGCATATCATAAAGGAGGACCTATTAGTGCACTGGAGAGCCAACATGTCGCACTACATAGCACCAAAGAAGTGGTGTTCGTGGAGGTGCCACCAAAGACTTAGTTGGCTTTTGAAAGAGAAAAAGAGGAAGATAGTTGAAGAAATCAATAATGTTTTGGATTCATTCAATAACACATATTTATATTAATTCAAAAGTAAAATATATTTTTTAAATTATTAAGAAATCGATAACCTAACAAGTCTCTTTAATCTTATCTTAATATAAACTATTATCTTTTGTTTCATATGATTCTAACTATTTGAATTAATTTTATCATATATTCTTAATTCAAAATAATTATAACTTGAAGTTATCTTAAAATAATAATTTTTTTTTTGATCAAAACTTTTGTAAAGATGACGGTAAGCTAATCTTAGATGCTGTAATAGTACATATGAATTTTTTTTTATCAACCAGTTCAAAAATGAAGTGATGTTAAACTTTAATATATTTGGTGTACTTGTAGAAGATGAAATTCTTCGTCATTACAATAGTGGACTTATTATCACATTAAATTATAGTCAATTTATCTTATTTCTTTTGGAGATATGTTAGGATTCACAACACATTCTACCTCAGAGCTTGACAGAGCAACATATTCTTACGTTTTTGTTGTCTATGAAATCATTCATAACCCAAGGCTAAACACAAATCCTGAAGCATTTTGTCTATCATCTACACAACCAATCCAATCACCATTAGTATAAGAATATAACTTAAAATCTTTACCTGCTCATAACGAATGTCATAATCAAGAATTCTCTTAATATATCTAAGAACTTTTTTAGCCACTTCAAAGTGATATATGTTAGGGCTATGTATGAATTTAGATAACAAACTAACTACAAACATAATATCCTACATTGAATGTGTGAGATAAATTAACCCTCCAATTAAACTTTTATATTATTTCTTATTTATTTTTTAAACTCCATCATCTAACATAAGTTTATTAATTATATTCAATGGAGTATTCGCTAGCTTACAAGTTATCATATGAAACCTTTTGAACAAATTTTTAGTATTTTCTTACATAAAAAAATTGTTTGTATCTTGAATAATTTTTATTCCTAAAAAATAATGTAAAAAATCTTAGATCAAAATTATATTGAAGAAAGTACTTATCAATTTTAGTGTATCACATCCTCAGTGCTTGTTTTAAACTATATAATATATAATCCAATTTGTACATTTTATATAAATCTTTTCTTATAATTTTCATTCAATAAGGCTGATTTAACATCAAATTAATAAAATTATCTTTTTTTCTGGGATGCTAATATTAATACTATTTAAATTGTATCAATTCTAACAATTAGAGAAAAGTTTATGAAAAGTCAATACCTAGACCTTTAGCCATCAATATTAAATTTTGACTTATACATCCAGTCCCACTACTTCTTTTCTTGGGGGCAAATCTACCAATTTTCAAGTCTTATTTTTTTCAGTAACTTCCAATTCATCATTCATTGCTTACACTCATTCTTTTTCCTGAGCTACAACTTCAAAACAATAGGTTCGAAAGTAAAATATACAAAATCACCAAACTGGTATATTTGTGAAAGACTACAAAATTATCTTGGAGGTGTTTTAGTATCACATGAATCACTTATAGTAGAATCATTCAAAATGTGAGAACATTCGAGTGAGATATTAACAATCGATAATATATCATATGCCTTATTGACTTCTTATCTTAAAATTATTGGAATGTCAACAGTCTTAGAGTTCCAAACTTCTTATTAAAAATAACATCTTGACTTATGATTAATTTTTTAGTTATAGGATCACAATGTCTAAAACATTTTGATATTGAATCTCAGATTTTGATGATGAAATCAATTGATGAGTTTACGGACTAATATGTTCTTGAGATAAGTGATGCAGGAAAACTTCGATTACGGACTCAAACCATCAAAGGGTAAATTGTCGAAGAAAGAAAATCAAACGTTAGGTTGGATGAGTATCATATCGAAAATTGGACGTCGAGCTAGAGGATTGATTGACATGTCAAAGGTTAGACTTTATGCTATGAGTTCTGATATCGTGTCAGAAGGATTAGGTCTTACGCCAAAAGATCGGACGTTTTGGGAAAGTTAATATGCCAAAGGAAATTGACACTAACTCACCAAACCAACACCCCCCCCCCCCCCCCTTCCCTCTTCTCTTAGTGCCAACTGATACGAACATTGCTATGGGGGGTGAGTTAGTGTAACGAAAGCTTTTCTTTATATTTTGATAAAATCGATTTAAAGTCGATTTGACATAGAGAATGATTAAGTGTAATCAAATGCAATAAGTAAAGCAATTAAAACACACTTACATTTATAGTGGTTCGGCCTCAATCGGCCTACGTCCACTCCCTAAGTTCTCTTCCTTGAGGCACATTGGTGTCCACTATCGATCTCCTTTGGGTGAAGAACAAATCCATATAACCTTACAAGGGAGACAAGATTACAACACTATGATCACTCCCTTATCCCTTTTCATTTTCTTACAAATTTCACACATAATTTATCATAAAATTTCTAGCCCAAAATTAGTGTCTAAAATGTAAGAAAACTTGGGTTATTTATAGGCCCTAAATGACTTCAGAATTTGGAGCCAAAATTCAAACACACCCGAAAAAATTGGGTACGAGCGGTTCATCCGTCGGCGTCGGTGGTGCAGTCACCGAAAGCATTCTTGATTCTAGGGTACAGACGATTCAACCACCGTCCTGGGTGACTCAGCCATTGTCAGCCTCTCGAAAACCTGGGCAGCGACGGTACAATCATCGCTCAACAGTGATTCCCTTCACTTTTTCAATCCTGACTTGACCCTTATGTTGACCAATCCTCTGGTCAACCAATTGAGCTCAACCTGAGCTCAATCAATCTCTTAAGTGGACCCAGTTGTCTCTTTGAGTAGATTTCGATTCCTTTCAAATCACACTTATTTCGGACTCAACCTTAACCTATGACTTAAGGATTACAATCATACATGATCACCAAGCTTACGTCCTCACTCCTGCAATCCGGCAACCTCCGACATTCCCTACGACGAGTCTCACGATCTTCCTCTGGCGATCTCCCAACGTGTTCCTAGCGATTTCCCTGATACCTTTGGCAAAGTCCTAGCAAACTCCTTATGAGCTCCCACCACATCGTCCAAACCTTGGCCCGATGCCTAAGCTTGATCCTAGGTCCATGTCTAGTCTGTAACTCCTTTTTACCATCGTGGTTAAACCTGTATGATGCTAACTATCACTTAATTAATTACAATCAATATGGCCACCCCTTCAAGACCTTTCCAACTCCCGGCAAGCTTTTCGACAACCCCCGACAATCTTCCGGCGAGTCTCGGTCTTCTTCCGGCGAACTCCCTTGTGCCATCCTAGTAAGCTCCTGGTACCCTCGGCAAGCTCCCGACACACTCTAGGTGAGTTCCCAACCACATGATCCAAACCACGACCCGATGCCCCAGACTTGACTCTAGCCCACATCTGATTGTAATTCTTTCTCTGTCGTAGTTAATCCTATATCAATCAACTCTAACAACACATGTTAGATTAAACACTCATCAATTGATTTCATCATCAAAATTTGAGATTTAACAATCTCCCCCTTTTTTATGATAACAATTAATTGATGACAGAAGTTAATCTTAACTCCCCCTAAATTCATACCATAATAAAGAAACCTTAAATTTAATAGAATCACACACTATTGAATTCAAGTATCTTGTGGCAATTGATATTTTAAGCAAATAAAAATTTGCATCAAGTCAACAATGTCCATTTCCAAGTATCTGCATCAATATCTATGTGTCATCAATATCCATTTCTCCCCATTTGTCATCAACAAAAAGGTGAAATGTATAGCTAACGATTTGAAAGCACATGATGACATTACTCCCTCTTAGTAAAATAGAATATGTATTATAAAATTTTTATCCCCTTTGTGAATAATGAGGAGAGAAACAAAGGAAGAGTTGTGAAAGAATTACATCATTAAGAAGAGCTCTTAATCAATTTCAAAAAGAATATTAAGATGAGCTCAAAAGTCCAAGTTAAAACTATTTTAATCACATCATATACAATACATAATATCATCTAATAAAATCATGAGTATTGCCTGCATTATTCCAAATCATTATGTATATTTTTAAAATTATCATTACATGCATGATCATCATATATGATTTCACATCATCATACCTTCTCCCCCTTTATCAACAAAAAAGAGAAGTGCAATTAGTAAGTTTTTGAGATATGAAAGCTTAACAATTTAGCAAATTTTTCATCACTTTAGAGCATACAAAATAGTGAGTTCTTTCTTCTCTTTTGAGAAGTGCAAGCTAGCAAATTTTTTATTCAATGTTCAAGCTAGCAATTTTACATCATGCAAGCTAACAAGTTGGCAAGTGTTACTTCTCTTAGAAGTATGAAGGCTAGCATGTTTTTGAGAATGTGATGTTAAGCAAAATTTTTGCTTCTCTTGAGATTTGCAAGATAGCACTTCTTGCTTCTCTTTTGAGATGAGCAAGCTAGCAAGTTTTGCTCCCCCTTTGTCATTGTCAAAAAGAAGGGATAGTTACAATAGTGCAAAACTTTTTCCATTACATCATTTTTCAAATCATCACATGAAATATTTCAAGAAAGATTAACATGGTGATGAGATATACAATTCATGAAGATAAATTATGAATATCAAGAGAAAAATCATAGGAGAGAAAAATAAAATATCTTGATTCATGCATAAGGAATCTCAAGTTATCAAGATCATGATTTATATAAAAATCTCCTTTTAAATAATATGAGAACATATAATAATATATTTTGATTTTTATAAAAGATTTTAAATTTTTATACCGAAGAATCAAAATCACGATATAGGTAAAAACTCATTCAATTTCAAATAATCAAAATCATCACTTTCGAGATATTCGAAATGAAATAAATGGACTTACTGATCTCTTGAAATGTAAGTGATTTTCTTTCTCCACTTTGTCATTGTAAATAAGAAAGAAGAAAAAGGGAAATAATACATAACAAAAATTCAAGTCATAAATTATCAAGATGTCAAGTAGCATATCATGGTTTATTAGGATATATCTCCTTTTTAGTGAATATCCAAAGAAATCGTAGGAGTACAAAAAACTGAAAAATCTTAACTCATAATAAATCTAAATTTATAAATATCAAGGAATCAATATCATGATTTGGATAAAAACTTATTCAAATTTAAATCATCAAAATTACTTTTATAGTTCAAGAGATTCATAAAAAATAACATAATTGATTCGTTAATCTCTTTTTAAAAAAATTATAAGATAAAGAAATTTTCAAGAAAAATGTATTCCCTTTTTATTTTATACAAGCACACTTTTGTCTTTTAAGCCAAATAAAAACATACATCATCATTTAAAACCGAAAAAGAACTTTCATTATGTTAAAGATTATGCATAATTTTGAAATATAAACTCATTAAGCATGATCACTATGCATCATTAAATCATCAAGCATGGTTTCATTGAACATAAATCATCTTTAATAAAAAACAATATGAAAATCATCAAGATATACATTATTGTTTCTTAAAAGCATACATAGGATTTATCTTAAGTATTAGATTTAAGTCTAACATTTTTCCTTTATCATAAAAAATATAATTTTCATGATCATTATAATTTTTTAAAATCACTAGAAAGAAAAGCATGATCCCCTTTTATTTATTTAATGCTTTTTTATATTTTATATACCAATTTAAAAATAACTCATGAATAGCATTAAGTATTTTCAAAATAAAGCAAAGGGGTTTTGGTTACCTCGTCATCGAAGTCCATTAAGGCATAGTTTGCCACCTCACTTTCGTTGGTTTATTCTTTATCTTTGGATGAGCTTGATTCATCCCAAGCCACCTTGAGTGTCTTATTCTTCTTTTTAGGTCCATTTTTGTTCTTTGGTTCTTGTTTTAAGAGTTTTTTAAGCTTTATAGTTAAGAGTTTAAAGTCATCACTTGAGCTTTTGCTCGAGTGGTCTTCATTTGATCTAAGTGCCAAATTCTTCTTTTTCTTTGGAAGGTTATTTTTATGTTCATAGAGTTTATCATGTGCCTTGCTTGTCATTTCATAGGTCTAATGACCCGATAAGTTCTTCAAGTGAAAACTTGTTTAAGTCTTTTGCCTTTTGTATTGCAGTTACTTTAGGATCCTAATTTTTAGAAAGAGAACGTAAACCTTTATTAACAAGTTCAAGATTCAAAAAACTTTTATCAATTGCTTTTAAACCATTAACGATATCTGTAAAATTGGTGTACATGTCTCCAATGGTTTCGCTTAGTTTCACATAAAACAATTCAAAATCATGAATTAAAATATTTATCTTAGAATCTTTTACTCTACTAGTGCCTTCGTGTGTGGTTTCAAGAGTGTGCCAAATATCGAAAGTGGTTTCACAAGTAGAAACCCAACTAAATTCATTTTTGTGTAAGGCGCAAAATAAGGCATTCATAGCATTGGCATTTAAAGAGAAATTTTTCTTCTTAAAATCATTCCAATCGTTCATTGGAAGAGAAGACCTTTCAAATCCGTTTTCAACAATATTCCATAAATCAAGGTTCATGAAAAACAAGAAAACTCGCATCTAAGTTTTTCAATAAGTGTAGTTTGTCCCATTGAACATGAGGACGAAAGATAAAAAAACTCTCTTGAAAGCCGAAAAGAGCCATTTCTCTTGGGTGTTAAACCAAATAAGAAAAATCTAGCTCTAATACCAATTGTTATGATCAATTGGTACTAAACTTGATGCATAAGTTTGATTTTAGGTCCATGTCTGGTTTGTAACTCCTTTTTACTATCATGGTTAAACCTGTATGTTGTTAACTATGACTTAATTAATTACAATCAACATGGCCACTATTCCACTTCAAGACCTTCCTAACTCCCTATAAGCTTTTTGGCTACCCCCAATTATCTTCCTATGAGTCTCGATCTTCTTCCAGCGAACTCCCTTACACCATCCTGGCACGCTCCCGATACCCTTGGCAAGCTCCCAACGCACTCCAGGCGAGTTTCAATCGCATGGTCTGAACCCCGACTCGATGCCCCAGACTTGACTTTGACCTATATCTGATTGTAATTCTTTCTTTGTCATAATTAATCATACATCAATTAACTCTAACAACACATGTTAGATTAAACACTCATCAATTGATTTCACCATTAAAATCTAAGATTCAATAAGCAATTGGTATCAGAGGTTGATTCTCTAAGTTAGATTAACACCCAAGATAGATTTAATAGCTTTTTCAATCAACCAAGAGGGTCACTCCATCACTCGTCCTCCTATGTTCAAGAGGACGGACTACACATATTAGAAACACAAATGAGGGCTTTCTTGCTTTCTAATGATTTTAATCTATGGAATGTCATTGAAGTTGGTTTTCATAAATCCTCTAAACTGATGAATGAAATGAATGATTTTGAAAAAAACTATTTTCTTTAAATGCTAAATGTATGAATGCTTTGTTTTGTGTTTTAGACAAAAATGAATCTAATTATGTTTCTACTTGCGACACTGCACATGATATTTAATATATATTTAAAGTTACTTATGAAGGCACAAGTAGAGTTAAAGAATATAAAATTAATCTTTTGATACATAGTTATAAATTATTTAAAATAAAACCAAGTGAAACCAATGATGACATGTACATTCGTTTTACCGATATTGTCAATGGTTTAAAGGCTCTCGGTAAAAGTTATACTAATCTTGATTTAGTAAATAAGATTTTAAGATCTCTTCTAAAAAGTTATGTTCAGAAGTAATCATTATCTAAGAAGCAAAAGACTTGAACAACTTTCCTCTTGAAGAACTTATAGGATCTTTAATGACCTATGAAATGACCTACAAACATATGATGAACAAGAGGAAAACCTTTCAAAGAGCAAGAAGGATATTGCACTTAGAACCAAAGAAGACTACTCGAGCACAAGCTCAAGTGACGATGGTGACATTCCACTCCTTATAAGAAGAATAAAAAAGTTCATGAGGAGAAACAAAACTATTTCTATAAGATGAGAAGGTAAGAATAAAAATAAACCTAATAAAGATGTAATCATATGTTATGAATGTAAAAAGCTTAGGCACTTCAAAAATAAGTGTCCATAATTGAAGAAGAAGCTATCAACCTAAAAGAAGAAGAAAACATTCAAGATAATGTGGGATGAATCAAGTGAATCAAAAGCGAAAAGCGAATCAATGAAGATGAAATGGCAAGCTATGCTTTGATGGTCTACAACGATAAGATATTTGACTCCACTGAAATATCTTTATCTTATGATGAATTACTTGATGTATTTTATGATTTATATGATGAACTTAAAAAGATTAGGTGGGCGAAGGTGAATTGTCAAGGGAGCGAACAAAAATCGGAGATCGTGGAGGCCCTACGATGTGCTCGCAGAGGCCACACATGGAGAGATCGTAGTCCGAGTTCATCACATAAGAATCTGAATGCAATCGAGATGTCACTAGGAGGTGACATGGTGCAGCAGATCATGGTGGAATAGTTCATGACAATACAACACATACGGAGATGTCCCATGAGGGACGCGATTATGCAGAGGTGTAATTAGGAGATACTATGAGCTCCATTTTAATGAACAATACAACGGAAAGAAGGACTATAGATTTAAGGAGTGAATGCTACGGTACTACAGCAGCAGGTCTTCCGTGTGTGCGCATTAGATGAAAGCCTTTGTAATCAGCATATGGGGGTTGTATACCACCGAGGGAGAATTCTGAGTGCAAGTACCAGTGAGTCCCAATGGGGGACTTGATCATCAGAGGTATGATCGGAGCTATTGGAGAGTTGGATTGTTTCAGTGCTCTCATTCACTTAAGGGAGCCTGGCAAGTCAAAGGACAAAGCCGAGTAAGCGAACATTGCTACCAAGGAAGCTAAGGAGAACAGAATCGGTGCAAGCCCTGCAATAAGATGGCATAGGCCATGCATGAGAGTTGCAGTCTATCTTTCCATTGATCAAGGAGAACTGGTAGGAGAACATAGAGGTGTTGAAGCAAGTGGTCAAAAAGGTGAGGAAGCGACGACGAGCCCAGAGGGGCTCTGCTACCAAAAAACAATACGTCAGTCAGAAAGGAGGTGGACTCGGAGGAGTGCTATAGTGTCACAGAGGCAGATCTACCAATCGTGAAGAAAGGGATGCATATGCAAGACAACAGATAGTAGGGTCATGGGCTCGACAATGCCATGATATTGCAAAGGCGAGACTTCCATGGAGTCATCGATCCCTTGCTCTCATGGAGGGAGAGCATTGGTCATAAAAAGGGGCCGAGGAGGTGGAGAATACAGAGACAAACTCCAAGTACCAAGACAGGGTGGAAGGGCAGAGGCCAAGAAACTCAATAAAACTGATGTCGATGGGCTTCTCATCAAGATAGCCGAAAGTGAGGGACTTCGGGTTGATGCTGGAGTGCTCAACCAAGAAAGAAGTAGGCAGTATGTGTTGCTATACATTTTTTACTCAGAGGAGTAGGTGACAAAGATGATGGAGAAGACAGTACAATCCCATAGGTGACCAAAATTATCAAAGACTTACTCCAAGTTGGGGGACTCCAGGTTGGGGTAACCTTTTTTTGCTCTTTTTCGAGCAAAACTTCTTACATTCCGAAAGTTCGATGGTAGTGGGAAGGTGAATTACAGTAGCTAACTTAATGCAAGGAGTGCAAACACTTCAAGTGCTTCAGAAGTGTGAGCAAAGAGCAAGCGAAATGTTAGTAACTAGCTCAATGTATGAGGTACAACCTCGAGGAGGCGAACAAAATCAAGTAACCTTTGCCTTCTTAACTCAAGAGAGTAGGCGAAACCAAGTACCCCAGTTCTCATACCTCGAGGAGGTGGGCGAAATCAAGTAACATTTGCTTCTTAATTCAAAAGAGAATGGGTGAAACTTAGTACCCTGATTCTCTTATTTATCCAGCAGAGGAGCTCTGCATAAGTTCCAAAACCCTTCAAAGAAATCTAATGGAAGATGAGTTGCCCAATCCTCACCAATAGTGATCAGTGCTACTGAGAGTAGATTGTATGCTTCATTTCCCAATAGAATGTCAATCCAAAGTGGAAGTGATGCGAACCTACTTGGAAGTGACAACTAAGTTGAAGATGAATTAATGGGCAAATTTTATGAAGGCCTCAAAAACTTCAAAGTTTACGAGGCGATGCTCGTTAAAGCTCCAACAAGCATCCACGTAGTTTAACCAACATAAGATCATTGTGATACTAGCACATAACAAGGAAGGTCTTTTCCTTCATTAGAAGGATCCGCATAAATCAACAAGGATCAACACAGCTCAGCCAACCTCACACAAGAGTCAATCATTAGTAAGTTGAAGCAGTTTGGCATATCAGAGTTCGACTACTCAATAATATTGGCAGAGAGCAGTTAGGAGCCAACTGACGTGTTGCAGCGAAAGCAGAAGATTGAAGATTCAGCAAAAGGTGAGGAGATGCAACATCTACAATAGCTTTAATGAGGACGTCGAAGGAATAAGTGGGGGAGAATGTTACGGACAAAAATATAAACAAGGTGTTTGATGTAATGCTCATGTTTGTTTGTGTCCTTTGGTTTTTGTACATTCTTTGTACGGCAGTAGTGGGTTTGCAGTAGACTTGGCAGCCCTCATTTGGTTAGCTTTTATGGTTAGTTTCGGCTTGTGAATGAGAGTTGTGTCATGTAGGCACTTGTGAGGACTTTGGTTTGTAATGGACCATTATCCTTTATGTGCAACCATTCAAAACTTATAAAGTTCATAGTTATAATTTGCATTAGCTATATAAAGTGTTTGCTAAAGTTGTTCCTTGTGGATCATGTAGGAAGCGCTTCCTCTAACTCATTTTTTCTTTTGTATGTCCTAAGGAACTTAGGAGGTTTCGAGGAGACTGACCTTTGTGGACGGACTCACAAGGGTGCCGCACGACTTAAGCAAAATCAGCTAAGTCCATGATAGGCTGTCGGCGACCTTTACATCAAACTTGTTGTAACCTTCAATTTGAAGTGTCATACGTGTAGCAACCATGCTGTTGAGGAAGTTATTTGTGATGCTCGTATCTATAAGAATGGTGATCGGTTGTTGTTTAAGAAGTCCTCCAACTTTCATCGTCTGCGGGTTGGATTAGCCGACCAGCACTTGCACCATAAAGTCGGCCGATTAGGGCTCTTCCTCCGTGGCCCAATCTTTGGGTTCAACGCTTTCTTCAGATGGTTCAATGTCCTCCTCCTCTACTGGTTCTATCACAAGAAGCTGCCCCTTTTTGCAGCGATGTTCGCAGCTCCAAGGTTCGTCGTAGTGCCTACATAATCCTTTAGTCGATCGCTCCCGAAGTTCATCTTTTGTTAATTTTTTGGTGCAGGGGCTTGGATGGCAGTAGAGGGGGCTGAAGGCTTCAACATTACTAGTCAAGAAGTGATCCTCATCCTTCGAGCTTTGTGGTTCAATCGCTCCTCTTGTATTAATTAGATAATTAATTTGCACTCTCGTAACCCCTTAGTCAGGACTCCACGCTACTACGCTAATGAGTAAAATTCCTTATTCCCAGTACGATTCCTATACTTATGAGGTCAATTCCGTATTTGCTCCTCCTTTGGTCTTCTATTACTTATTCCGATTCTTACTCATTAGAACTTTCCTTGTGTTCTTCAAATATAAAGTGAGGTTTAGGGAAGAGTAAAAAATTGTAAAGGTTCCTCTCCTGAATGTATAAAAAGAAAAATTAATATGACTCCAGCCGGGTTGAGTCCTAATCTCCCTAGAAGTAGTCAATAAAATCCTGTGATATTGTAATAAAATCCCACCTAGCCACTTCTATCCTATAAAGAAGTATGGTTAGAGTTTAGATTAGGGCTTTAGGGTTTAGTGGTCATCGACCCCTTTACTGGGATAGTCGGCCAGGGTTTCCCCCTACTTATGTCAGTTATAGAGCCAACCTAGCCACCACCTATTCCTACTTAGGCAGGTCGGCTATAGAATGGGCAATGAGATTATTTTACTTAGGCAAGCACCCCATGGGCTAGGGTTTAGAACCCTATATAATAATGTAGCTGCCCCCTCTCTTTTATCAAGCAATTATCAACTTTTATTCGGCCTTGTGCTGAGTCTAGGAAGGAGGAACCCCTACAACGTTCCAAGGGTTGATCCCCCTCAAGGGTCAAAATCTATAGAGCTCCTTCTGAGGTTCTATCATTTGGTATCAGAGCCACATTCCTGCTGCCCTGTAGCCATCTCTGCCGCCTCCACCTTCCCAAGCAATTCCCACAATTGCTTTTGACGTCGCTTCTACCGTCGCCCACCAAGCCGTAGATCCATCAATCTACTATCGTCCTCTGTGTCAACATCTAGAAATCTGATATATTTTTATCACCCATGCCTCTTCAATACTGAAAGATCTTTTACCTTACATGTTGAAGAATTTTTTCAAATTTTATCCGCTGTTAATTTCATTCATCGCAAACATTATCGTTGTTGCGAAGGCGAAACACTGCAGAAATTTTCAGTCGCCTATTTGCCTCTTGAAACTGGTTTATTTCTTCTCCTTTTTTGCTGAAATTTTTATACAATTCCATAAATCAACTTAGCTTTCATCTGAGATTGATTTCTGGAAAAAAAAATTCCTTTTGGAACTAGTTTTATTGTGGCGTTTGTCATCATCATGCAGTGCTGGAATTTTATGACGAAGGATCTGCCTTCCGTCTTTTGCCCTATTTCCCTACCGTTACGCTGCTGAAATTTTATCAAACTTTTTACTGGTATTAACCACATCTAAACTAAGGGTTTTTGCATATTTTTCTTAAATTTTCCTCTGGAATTTATCTCAAGAATTCATCGTTTCTCCGACGTAAAATATGTTCAGAAGGATAGCACATCGCAACACCTTTCTTCGTTGAATTCTATCAGATTTGAGTGCTATCATTTATGGGATTTTGGATTCTCTTCCTCTCATCTGCAAATCCTACCATCCTCATCAAAAAACCCTTCCAAACCGCACCCTAAACTGATCCTAAATCAGCCCTAAACCACAGATTACTCCTATCTAAACCGATCCACTCATCCAACCGACCATCCCCTCTCCCAAAATCTCATGCCACTAACCCAACAACAAAAGAAAGATCTTAATATTACAGATCTAGAGGTATATACCATGGCATCAGTGGAGGCCATCAACACCTAGTTTGAAGCCTTTAAAAGTCGCATGGAGGAGAAGATGTGATCCCTTCTCACTGAATTTAGCATAGGCCGACCATCAAGTCCGAGGAAGTCATCATGGAGAGACTTCATATCGGCGAGACAATTCTCAAGTACATGGACACATCATCCCTGATCAGAATAATCCATGGATGAAGGTGGACTTCCCAAGATGGGAAGAAGGAGACCCGATCGGATGGATCTTGTGTGCGGAGCGCTATTTTCAGTTCTACTGAACCGCCGACGCTACACGGGTGGAGATTGATGCCATTCACCTCGAGGGAGATGCTATTTAGTAGTTCAATTGGTTTGAGCACACCCATGGAGAACTCTTTTGGCAGCGATTCAAGAAAGGACTAACTACTAAACCGCTTCAGACCAACCGATTTCGACAACATCGATAGACAATTGACAAAGATTCGTCAAACCTCTACAATACAAGAATACCAAATAAGGTTTAAATGTTTATCTAACCAAATTATGAATTGGTCTAAGAAATAACTTTTATAGACTTTTATTGAGGGCTTAAAGCTGGAAATTCGAGGAGCAGTAAAGGCACGGTTACCGTACACTCTTATGGTGACGATTTTCTTCGCGCGTATCCAAGAAGAATGATTGAACCATAAGGTACGAAGGACAAGGGTCACTCCCCGACCAGCCATGCCGAGGTCGACAGCCCCCTCTACTACCATCCGAGCCCCCGCACCAAAGAAATTAACAAGAGACGAGCTTCATGAACGTTCAACCAAGGGGTTGCGTTGGCACTGCGATGAACCATGGATCTGAGAACATCACTGCAAAAAGGGTCGGCTGCTCGTGATTGAACCAGTGGAGGATGAGGACAGAGAACCATCTGAAGAAGGCCTCAAACCTGAAGAGGAAGTCACAGATGAAGAGCCTCAACCAGAAGACTACGCAGTGCATGCATTGGCTGACTACTCCAATCTGCAGACGATAACAGTTGGAGGACTTCTAAAATAGCAACTCATCACCGTTCTCATTGATATGGGTAGCACAAATAACTTCCTCAATAGTAAGGTTGCTGCACGTATGGTGCTTCAAATTGAAGGTTGCAACAAGTTTGACTTAAAGGTCGCCAACGGTCGAATCCTCACTTGCGACCAACAGTGCCCGCAGGTGAAATTGCTCCTCTAAGACCAAGAAGTGGTAGTCGATTTCTTCCTCCTACCCATCGATGATTATGAAGTCATGCTCAGGATCGAATGGCTCACAATGCTAGGTGATATCTCTTGGAATTTTTCTAAACTAATTATGAAGTTTTATTGCAAAGGGAGACAGGTCACATTGCGAGGCAAGCGCGAGAGCTATATTTCCATCGTTTCGACACAACGGATGGAGAAAGTTTTGCACAAAGCACATGGAGGATTGTTTTATGCATATCCAGCAGCCATCCAAGGAGGAGAACATGCAAAATTCAGATCCTAAGCTTGTCCTCTTGGACAAATTCACGGATATTTTCACGGAGCTGCGAGGGCTGCCCCCTAACCGGCCGCATGACCACCGCATACCTATTATAACGGGCAAACCTCCATCAAATTTGAGACCATACTGCTACCCTTACTTGTAGAAGGACAAGAATGAGAACATCGTCAAGGAGATGCTTGACACTGGAGTAATTCGACCAAGCTGCAGCTCTTACCTTCGCCGGTGTTGCTATTGCGCAAGAAGGATGGTACGTGGCAGATGTGCGTCGATTACCAGGCTTTAAATGCCATCACCGTTAGAGATAAATATCCTATACCAGTCGTAGATGAGCTCTTGGATGAATTAAAAGGAGTCCGAGTCTTCACAAAATTAGATCTCCATTTTGATTACCACCATATTCGGGTATACGCTGAAGATGTCCCGAAAACTATATTCCGCACACATAACGGCCACTACGAGTTTCTAGTAATGCCTTTCGGACTTAGGAATGTTCCTTCCACTTTTCAAAGCCTGATGAATGACATCTTCTAGAATTTTCTACGTATGTTCGTGTTGGTATTTTTTGATGATATTCTTATTTATAGCCCTACGCTTGATATGTATTTTCAATACTTACGAACTATTCTAACGATTCTTCGGGAGAATACCCTTTATGTTAAACAGTCAAAGTGCAGATTTTTACAATGTAAAGTGGAGTATCTAGGGCACATTATATCAAAGGATGGAGTGGCGGTAGACCCGACGAAGATCGAGGCAATACAAGGATGGCCGAGACCTACAAACATAAAATCGCTACGCAGCTTCATTGGACTCACGGGCTACTACCGAAAATTCATGAAAGATTATGGCAAGATCATTGCCCCACTCACATCCCTACTAAAGAAAGACTCATTGTGGTTAGATAAAGCCTCTGCAGCCTTTGAACGACTCAAGATAGCCATGACGATGACGTCGATCCTAGCGTTGCCCAAATTTCCGCCACACCTTCATCATTGAGGCCGACGTGTCCGGAGTTGGAATTGGAGTTGTTCTAATGCAAGATGGGTGACCCCTAGCTTACACTAGTAAAGCTTTATCTTTCTCACATCTTAAATGTCCGTGTATGATAAAGAAATGCTTGCCATCGTACACGCCGTCATGAACTGGAGACCCTATCTGATCGACCGACGCTTCCAAATTAAGACCGACCACCGAAGCTTTAAATATTTTTTGGAGTAGAAAATATCTTCTCCGGAGTAGCAATGATGGATAACTAAACTTCTTGGCTTTGATTATGAAATTACTTATCGAAAAGGAAAAGAGAATGTTGTTGTAGATGCTCTATCACGATTACTGGGACAAGCAAAAATTTCAGTCATCTCCCTTCCTTCCACCGACTTCATCAAAGACATTAGGGAGGAATGGAAGAATGACTCAGAGACCCGAGACATCATAGAAAAATTGGAGAATGATCTGGGTTCCATAGGTCACTACAGATGGGATTCAAAGGACTTACGTTACAAAGACTGAATTATTCTTATTCCTTCTTCCCCCTACATTCAAGTTATTTTGCACGAGATGCACTCTTCACCTTCGGCAGGGCACTCTAGATTATGAGAACTTACAAGAGGGTGAAACAAAACTTCTTTGGAAGGGCATGAAAAAATCAATTTATGACTGTATCCAAATGTGATGTATGCTAGCAGCAGAAAGGTGAAATGGTGGTAAATCTGGGCAAACTACAACCAGTACCTATACCGGACTCAGCATGGACTGACATATCCATGGATTTTATCGAAGGACTACCATCATCTCAAGATAAAAGCATGATTTTTGTGGTGGTAGATCAACTAACTATTTTTGTGTTATGAGACATCATTATACCGCTGCCAGCATTACTTAAGTTTTTGTGGAAAATATTATAAAACTGCATGGGATGCCAAGATTGATTATGAGCGACCGTGACAAGGTGTTTACAAGTAAATTTTGGACCGAGCTCTACCAACTACAAGGAACCCAACTGAAGATGAGCACAACCTACCATCCAAAGACGGACTGCCAAACAGAAGTGGTGAACAGATTTCTCGAGACTTACTTACGATGCTTCACCAGAGACCGACCCAAAGAGTGGACAAGGTGGCTTCCTTGGGCCGAATGGTGGTACAATACAACTTATTATTCATCAACCAAATGTACCCCTTATGAGGCATTGTATGGCCAACCGCCCCTTGTAATACTGAAATATATAATTGGTATGACCAAAGTAGAACGGGTTAACCAAAATTTAATTGACAGGGACAAGCTTCTGTAGCTACTAAAGGATAACCTAACTGTCACTCAAGCCCGTATAAAGCAACAAGCAGATACTCACCAGAGCAAGCGAGAATTTTCAGTAGGAGATTGGGTCTACCTTCGCCTACAACCGTACAAGCAGCTATCAATCAACACCAGAGCATCGATGAAGCTATCTCCATAATTCTATGGACTATATCATATTCTGGAGCATATTGGGGCCATGACATACAAATTAAAGCTTCCAGATGATGCTAAGATCCATCCCGTCTTCCACATATCCTTGCTAAAGCCGAAATTAAGAGAACAAGAGTTGGCGCAAACTCAACTACCGAACACTACAACTGATAGTGAAATCCAAGCCCAACCTGAAGCTATACTTGATCGAAGAATTATGATACATTGACGACGCCCTTCGACTGAAGTACTTGTGAAATATAATAACTTACCATCTGAAGATGCAACATAGGAGTCGCATGAGGAGCTGAAGACCCGGTTCCTAGAGTTTATGGACCCTCAGCCTTGAGGACAAGGCTGATTCTAAGAGGTCGGGTTTGATAGGACTCCAGCAGGGTTGAGTCCTAATCTCCCTAGAAGTAGTCAATAAAACCTTGTGAGATTATAATAAAACCCCACCTAGCCACTTCTATCCTATAAAGAAGTGTGGTTATGGTTTAGATTTGGGCCTTAGGGTTTAGTGGCCACCGCCCTTTTTATTAGGTTGGTCGACCAGGAATTCCCCCTGCTTAGGTCGGCTATAGAGCCAACCTAGTCGCCACTTGTTCCTACTTAGGCAGGTCGACTATAGAAGGGGAAAAGGGGTAATTTTACTTAGGCAAACACTTCATGAGCTAGGGTTTAGAATCCTATATAATGATGTAGCCGCTCCCTCTCTTTTATTAAGCAATTATCAACTTTTATTCAGCATTGCGCCGAGTCTAGGAGGGAGGAACCCCTATAGCATTTCAAGGATTGATCCCCCTCAAGAGTCAAAATTTATAGAGCTCCTTCTAGGGTTCTATCAAAAGTGTAAAGATTCTTCTCCTAAGCCTAAGTAAAGGAGAAAGGTGTAAAGGATTTTAGTCTTCACATGTGGAAGAAGATTATTAGTAGACACCGGTTGACCTCGACGAAGGACTCGGGAACTGGACGTAGGTAAAGTTGGTGATAGAACTACTATAAACTTATGAGCTTTTCTTTACTTGCTTTTTATTTTAGCATTTCATAGTTAAATTTAGATTCTTCATTCGATCTTAAGTTTAATAGCTTACTTATTTATTTTAACGAATTCTGAAAAACATTTTTTCAAACCAAGCATAATCTTTGTGTAAATAAAGTTTTCATTTTAATGATATAAATTTGATAATTTTATCAATAAAAATAAAAAAATTATTAGAAACAATTACTCTAATATTTATAATTTTTTTATGTACCTTTTGGATCTACTAATATATATTTATAAATATATCAATATGCTTTTATTGAACAAAATATCTGATACCATTAGATAGAAGATAGTAGGAGCAGCGAGAAGTACTTAGTGCATAGGATTCATAGGTCTATTTATATTAACCAAACAGTAGAGTATAAGATTTTTTAAATAATAAAAAATCAATCATAACCTAATAAATGTTTTTATCCTCATTTATTTTAATCCAAATCATTATCATTTACCTCATATGATTCTAATTATATGAATTAATATAATGTGAAAAGTTCTGAAGAATCAACTGAGGGAGGTGGGCAAGGGCTTTGAGGTGGCGGAGGGGCCGTCGCAGCCCAAAGCTGGGAGCAGAGACTCAACGTTGAGCCGCAGCAGGAGCAAGTGCTTGCCATGTCTCGCGTACGAAAACGAACATGTTTTCATGAGTCGATTTTTGTCTTCGTTTATGGCTGGAGTCTTTCCGCAACGAATAAAGTAGGGTTTGTTGAAAATTAATTAGTTTTAACATACAGCAGTATAGTAACAGTAAAGTTAACAGGACAAGATTTTTAATGAAGCCGGGTGCCTCCACCAATACATTTGATGACCAACTAGAGGTGGACAGAGGAGGAAGGTGCAAGTGATATTTCCTAGCAGTGGCAAAGTAGATTTTCAATGTTCTAACGACATGAAGGTGCAATACTCCTCCATGACCAACGTTCAGTCTTAAAAATGACCTTTGACCAAAAATAGATTTTCCATCATGCTCATTCCAGCGTCCGAATGGTCAACATTAGCTGTGCGTCGTATTTGAAGTTACCACTGTCGTAAAAATACAGGAGAATGATTTGACAGAGGTAAAATGCCTAGGCAATCAACCATGATATGTATCACCTCCTTAAAACTCTTCGGTTACAAGTAAAAGTCAGATCATGATATGTAGTTCATCTCTCTGTCATAACCAGTATTTATCACAACAAATATATATAATTATAACTATAATTATAATTATAATACTCCTGAAGCCACACAGCAGTAGTGATTTGATAATCGAGAGCATGATAATCGACAAGTGCATTTAAAAAGTCCTCGTCACAGTGGATCACCCGAAAGCCACCGTTGGACCATCGCTAAGCATTCTTTGGGCTGGTACTCTGGAGCCGTATGACCACCACCCTAGTAAGAATGATGACTCATTGAGCACCGAGGATCATAATTCCATCGATAAGTTTGATTCTTTGGATGAAAACATGAGTGCTTACTTTGACGGTTGCAAACGTGAGATTATTGGAATACGTCCTTGTGAACCTAGGAAGACCGGCATTGAGGAACAGATGATGTTAATCAGTACAGTGAAGGTATTGATGGACTGGAAAGAACACTACAAAAACAAACCCTGCAATTTGGCCTTCCACCAACCATGGCCGCCAATCATCCACGATGGAGAAGTTGAGAGATCTAATCCATGCTTGTGTCCCCAAAAATGGTACAGTCATGTCATGATCACCACTGCAAGTAAGTTAAAAATAAGTCAGAAAAATAAATGGCTAGCTAACACAGGACGGTACATAAATCAGCAAGAACTCACCTGTATACTAGAGCACGGTAACCCCGGCTGGTCAGAGAAACATGATACTTTATAGAACTTGGGACGTCGGATGTATAATTGTTTAAGCCGATGTCGCACCTCAACCAATTCTGTGCTGAACCCTGTTTGGCATCATCACCTTCCACCTCGTCATTTATTTACAAAAAATAAAAAAAAAATGTTTTAAACACATACCTACCTCCCTGATGCCAAGAGCCTGTCGTACAGTACCATTGTTTGCCCAGGCGTGGGAAAGCAAATATCCGTAACTCTAGCATTCAAGAAAAAAAATTTGTTTACACATCCACCACGAATGGAACCACGTTTGCATGTAGGGCTTGGCAAAGATCGACGGACTTACCCTACACAAAGGCTCACGAGTGTTTGACATTGGGAGCTCGGAAAGTGCTTCAAGTAACCTCCTCCCGTCGTCAGTAATTATGTTGGGGTTTGGGCTTCCAGAGAAGCTGCACAGATGCTCCAGAATATGGGCATTGTTAATCCCACTGAGATCCTGCATGTTCAAAATGTTCTCTGTTTCCCAGATCAAAAGAACAAAAGTATTCTCCGTCTAGAGATTTTAACCAAAAAAATTATTTGCTGAAACAAATGCAACAGCATCCTCACCTGATTTACTGAATCCACACAACTTGAACACTCTGCGTTCCTAGGATTCTGATATCTCCCTCCACAACTATTCTTGGTTGACTGAGAAAGTTAACACAAAGTTAAGTTAATTTCTGAAAGCTGCATGTGTTTGTTATAATGCCATGCTACACGCAAGTTATTCGGAATTAACTAAAATATGTAAAGCCGCAACATCTACCATTAAAGTAAGTTTTCTGATGAAGTAGATATTTAGCAACATGGGATGAATAAACAAAATGCATTAGCATAGAAATATTCACCTGACCAGTGATTTATGTGCGAGTCATTTCTGAACTTGTGGTGAGGACGAAGACAATGGTTGGATTTCTGACTCTTCAGTTGCAACCATGTATTATACATACTGACTTCTAGATGCTACTCCCAGCTTTTTGAAGAAAACTAACAGATAGTAATCACAAATTTACTACTTTTTATAGCTTTTTTCTAAGGATTACAAGATTGAATAGGACTCCCTCCGAAACAATTTGGTTCACTTTGGTGGCTTACCCTCAAATTTACAGGACCAATGGGGTCAAAAGAATTATTTATTCCAAGTGCAAAAGAGAAGATACTCGAACCCACTAAATCATCGATCAATTATCGTACAAAAGTTAACAGGAATTGATAAAACATGCGTGTCTCATAGAAGGGGTATGAAGTGGCAATTATAATTTCTACGTCTATAAGAATTTTTTTTCTTCAAATTAACTTGCTTTATTGCTTCCGACCAAAAATAAATGATAGAAAAGAAAGGTTGTTGATAGAACTCCAGTATGGTTGAGTCCTAATCTCCCTAAAAGTAGTTAGTAAAATCTTACTATATTGTAATAAAGTCATTCCTATTCTATAAAGGAGCATGGCTAGGGTTTATATTAGCCCTTAGGGTTTAGTGGTCGTCGCCCTTCTTATTGGGTTGGTTGGCCACGGTTTCTCTTGCTTAGGTCAGCTATAGAGCCAACCTAACCGTCCCCTATTCCTATTAAGGCAAGTTGGCTATAAGAGGGGCAAAGAGATAATTTTACTTAGGCAAGCACCCCCTTAGGCTAGGGTTTTGATCCTTATATAATGATGTAGCTGTCCCCTCTCTTGAATCAAGCAATTATCATCTTTTATTCAGCCTTTGTGACGAGTATAGGAGGAACCTCTATAGCATTCCAAGGGTTGATCACCCTCAGCGATCAAAATATATAGGGCTTCTTCTGGTATTATGATATCAGAGCAGCGATCTTACTGCCCCTGTAGCCGTCATCCATGCCTCCACCTTCCTAAGCAATTCCCACAATTATTTTTGACGTCGCCTCCACCATCGCCCACCACGCCGCAGATCCATCAATCTGCTGTCTTTCTCTACGTCAACATCAAAAGATCTGGTAAAAACTCCAAGCCCATACCTCTTGCTACTATTATTCCTCTATCTTATACGTGGGAGAAGTATTTTCAAAGTTACCTTGCTATAAAATTTTAGTGTCGCAAACATTATCATCGTTGTGAAGGCGAAACGCTGCAGAAATTTTCAACCGATTGTTGCTTCTTGAAACTAAACTTTTAATCATCCTTTTTGGCTAAAACTTTTATATAATTTCATAAATCATCTTAGCTTTCATCTAAGACTGATCTCGTAAAAAAACTCCTTCTAGATACGGACTTATAGCGCTGCGATTCTTCATTGCACAGTATTGAAATTTTACAACGCAGAATCTACCTTCCGTATATTGGCCTCTTGAAACTAAACTTTTGATCATCCTTTTTGGCCGAAATTTTTATACAATTCTAAGGATCAACTTGGCTTTCATCTGGAATTGATTTCTTAAAAAAACTCCTTCTGGAACCGGTTTTTTTGTGTAATCTTTTACTAGCACGTAGTTCTAGAATTTTTACGATGAAGGATCTACCTTTCGTCTTTAGCCCTATTTCCCTACTGTTACATCGCCAAAATTTTGCCAAACTTTTTAATGGTATTTCCAAATCTAAACCAAAGGTTTCTACATAATTTACTTAAACTTTCCTTTGTAAATTACATCGAGAAGTCATCGTTTTTCCAACGTAAAATCTGATTGGTAGGACTGCACATCACAGCACTTTTTTTCGTCGAATTCTATCAGATTTGAGTGCTATTTTTGTGGGATTTTGGAATCTTTTTTCCTCATCACCAAACCCTACCATCCTTACCAAAAACCCTTCAAAACCCTAACCTAGACCGAAATCAAATAGCCACCCAAATCGGCCCTAACAACATCCTACTTCCTTATCGATCCACTTATATTTTTAGCCAACTTTCCTTACCGAGACACCTACCTTTGCTGCCATCTATCCCAGATATAAAATCTATTTTCCTAACCTTCATCTACTGCTATCACAGCCCTAAAACCACACCAATTCACAGCCTAAACTTCACAAAACCGTAGCCCCAAATCGCACCCAAAACAGCCACAAACCACACCAAAAAATCGAAGCCTTCGGTCCACCAACCTTTCAGCCGCCCAATCTCCCTTATCCCTTCAACTGCAGCATGCATCTTTCGCTGCCCAACGCTGCCAACAGTGACCTCTTGCTGCCATCCTCATTGATTGCAGCCAGCAGCAATCTTTGTAGCAAAAAGCTACCAGCAGCGATCTTTCGCTGTAATTTGTTTACAATGTAGCCCGCAACAATCGTTCACTATCAACTATCTTGATCATGGCCAGCAATAAATTGAACACAACAGCAGCCGTCTCTCACTCCATACCACTGTTGTCCTCTTCCACAACAATTGTGTACATCGCTGCTCCGTCTTCCTCCTATTGCAGTCGCACCCTTGCTGCAACCAACGCCACTTACAGCCATGAAGTCACAGCACAGTCGCAACCGATGTTGCTGCTGGCCTCTTCTTCCTCCACCATCGCTGCTACCCTTGGCTGCCATCCTCCACTTGGAGACTTCACCCTTGCAGTCTTGACATTGCTGTCATTCACTGCCTTCAACCTGAAAATTGCAGCGATACTTTTCAGTCAGTTTGTTTGACAGGTTGGAGATCCTTACGTCATGACATCATTGGGCTTATTCGAAGCCAAATTGGAGGCTTTCGAGATGCGTATGGATGCTAAATTACGTGCTCTCTTTGAGGAGTTTAGATTGGGCCGATCGCCAAGCCCAAGAAGATCACAACATGGAGCAAATTCTGATTGCAAAAAGGAACCCATCAGAGATAAGAAGCGAGGATAAGACATGGCAGCCCTACACCTCAACGACGTTGATCTCATGTGTACAACTTCAAGAAGGGCACCTCAATCAAGATGCTCAGAGTATGAGAGCCGCATCCCAACCAAAAATATATAAACCTTCAGCACCAATCAACTACAAGAACCTTAACGAAGAACTAACGAAGATCTGTCAAATCTCTACCATCCAAGAGTACCAAATTAGGTTTGAAAGGTTAACTAATCAAATTCATGATTGGTCTGAAAAATAGATATTGAGGACTTTCATTGAGGGCTTGAAGCCGGAGATTCAAGAAGTTAAAGTGCGACAACCGTACACACTTAAGGCAGCCATCTCCTTCACACAACTACACGAAGATAGGCTGAACCAAGATGCTCGGAAGACCAAAGCCGCTGCACGACCAGCAGCACAGAGACTCTCGGCCCCATCTACCACCAACCGGTCACCTCAGCCGAAAAAGTTAATAAGAGAAGAATTTCGTGACAGATCGGTAAAGGGCCTATGTTGGCATTATAATAAACTGTGGAGCCGAGACCATCATTGTAAAAAAGAGAGACCTCTATTGGTTGAGCCCACTAAAGAACCCAAACTCAATGATATGGCTCTCGAGTCCGAGGAGAAGGATATGAAGGAAAAACCACAATCAGCCGCCCACACCTTTCATGCTCCACCACATATATTGGACATTGATAGCTTCATCAAGCATCAACCTGTCACCATCCTCGCCGACACTAGGAGCTCCAACGACCTTATGAATGACAAAAGAAAATAGGTGACCTTATGTGGGAAATGAGAGAACGAAGAAAAGATGATCTCGACATAGTGCTTGTAGAAGCTCACTGAAATCTCAGGCACGTCCGCTGAACCGAGCCAACTCCTTCCTACCAGACTGCATGAGCCTCATATGTTGGTCTTACAAGGGGAACCACCAGCACATATTCGACCATATTGCTATCCATATTTTCAGAGGACCAAAGCTAAAAAGATCATCCATGAGACGCGAGAGATATGGATCATTCGACCACAACCATCCCTTGCAATGACATTTTATCTCCAAACATTTTACCTCTTTATTTGCAGGGATAAGCTCTTCCTGAAGTACCATATTCAGCTGAACCAGCTATAGGTTCTAATGCAGTGCTCCCTCATCTCGGGCTACTTCCATGACTTCACCGAGGAGTGGATCATGATACTAAAAGTCTTCCCTGATGATGACCTCGGATCTACGACCCATGATCGCAATAAGGAACAGGAGAAAGGCATCCACATGACCCCCACAGCCATGATGCCATCTATATCGATGCTAGCATTACCTGAACGTGGCAATGTGTTTGTACTTGGAGCAGACACATCCAGAGTTGGGATCGGCGTCACCCTTATGTAAGATGGCCGACTCCTAATTCATACCGAGGCTTCCCCCACACTTCACACGAGATTTTTAAAGGGGATACTCATTGCTACCAAATTTAAAATTTGATTGGATCCATATCCATGGCACGAAAGAGGAATAAGCCCAAAAGAATTATAATTCATGCGCACGCTAGCACATGCAAAGAAGAAATGGCATCCCGACAAACTTTAGAATGGATGAAAAATTGAAGATCGAGTTTTCTTACACCTCCAGCCTGATCAGCAGGAAACTCGAGCCTTAAGGAAGTGGTCTCCCTATTTCTTTGGGCCTTGTAAAATTGGGGACCACATTGGAGCCCTAATTTGGATATCAGATCCGTGCACCAGATCAAGATTACAGTTAATCCTCTAAGTATCCCACCTCAAATGGAAATTTAAAGACGACGACTTAGCTCAAGTTCTTCCAACTGACACCTAAGCTGATGAGGAGTTGAAGACCCGGTTCCCTGAGTTCATAGAACTTCAGCCTTGAGGACAAGGCTGATTTTAAGAGGGCGGGTTTGATAGGACTCCAGTAGGGTTGAGTCCTAATCTCCCTAGAAGTAGTCAATAAAACCCTACTAGATTGTAATAAAGTCATTCATATTCTATAAAGGAGTATGACTAGGATTTAGATTAGCACTTAGGGCTTAGTGGTCGCCGTCCCTCTTACTGGGTTGGTTGGCTAGGATTTCCCTTGCTTAGGTCAGCTATAGAGCCAACCTAGTCGTCCCCTATTCCTATTAAGGCAGGTTGGCTATAAGAGGGGTAAATGGATAATTTTACTTAGGCAAGCACCCCCTTAGTCTAGGGTTTTGATTCCTATATAATGATGTAGCCGCCTCGTCTCTTGAATTAAGCAATTATTATCTTTCATTCAGCCTTTATGTTGAGTCTATGAGGGAGGAACCCCTATAACGTTCCAAGGGTTGATCACCGTTAGCGATCAAAATCTATAGGGCTCCTTTTGGGTTTCTATTAGTTGCTCAATGGCTTTATTTGTTGAAGTGGATAGGAAGAAGGGATAGAGTTATCACACTAAGGAAGATTTGGAGAAGGCTAAATCTTTTGTATTTCTCTCAATATTTTTATAATTTCATAAACTCTATATTTTTCATGACTCAACATATGAGGTTTATATAGTCCCCCAAGATATATTACATTTATGCACTAAGAATGAATCTCTCTGTTTCAAGAAACTCTTTCAAGAATCAATAACCAATTTGACTTGTCCTTCCATAAATATTTTCTCTTGATGAAATATACTTTTCTTCTGATGAAATTAATCTCTTCATGATAATTGAATAAGTTTAATTTCAACATTCTCCTCCCTTAAACTTATTCCGTCCAACATGCTAAGTTTCCTTCGAAGTTATTGAAATATTTTAAATTTAAGAGGTTTTGTAAATATGTCGGCCACTTGTTCACTTGTCTTGATATGATGTAGCTCCACTTCTTTGTTTTTGACATGATCTCTTATAAAATAAAATCTTGTGTCAATATGCTTTGATCTTTCATGGTAGACTGGATTCTTGGCTAAGGCAATAGCTGATTTATTATCAACATAAATTTTTGTTGACTTCTCCTGTGGCATATGAAGTTCTTGGAATAATCTTCTAAGCCATATTGCATGACAAACAAAAGAAGATGATGCTATATATTCTGCTTCACAACTTGATAGAGCAACTATATATTATTTTTTTGAAGACCAAGTAAATGTAGCTCCACCAAAATAAAATACAAATCCAGTTGTACTCTTTCGATCATCATAGATTCCAACCCAATCACTGTCACTATATCCAATAAGATCTAGTTCTTTTGATGATGAATAGAATATTACATACTTAATTAATCTTTTAATATATCATAAAATTCTTTTAGCGATATTTAAATGAGAAGTCATAGGAGATTTCATATATCTACTTATTAAACTAACTCCAAATAGTATATCAGGTTGAGTGCATATCAAATACCTTGAACATCAAACTAGACTTTTGTAATAAGTTGGATTAATATATTTACATTCGCATTCCTTGGTCAACTTGGTGCCATATTCAATAGGTGTATCTATAGAATAACAATCTTCCATAGACAACTTCTTTAGAACCTCCTTTACATAATTTCCTTGTGAGATAAAAATTCCTTTATTGTTTTGTATAATTTCGACACCAAGGAAATAAGTCATTAAGCCCAAGTCGGTTATCTCAAACTCCTTCATAGAGTGCTTAAAATTGTTAATCATAGAGCTACTATTGCTTATAAATATTAAATCATCTTCATATAGGCATACAAACATGATATCTCCATCAATGTTAGATTTTGTATAGAGAGCATGTTCATGTGGATATTTAGAAAAACTATTTTGAATAAAATAAGCATCTATCCAAGAATTACATGCTCGTGGGGCTTGTTTAAGCCTATAAAGAGCTCTCTTTAACTTATATACTTTGTCTTCTTGTTCATAAATAATAAAACTATGGGGTTGTTGAACATATACCTCTTCTTCAAGAACTCCACTAAGAAATGCTGATTTGACATCCATTTGTAAAATTTTTCATTTCATTTGAGTTGCTAGGGAGATAAGTAATCTTACTGTCTCTAATCGAGCAACTGGTGCAAACACTTCTTCATAGTCGATCCTATATTATTGTTTATATCCCTTTGCGACTAATCGTGCTTTATATTTCTCCACCTTTCCTTGTGTATTTTTTTTTTTTTTGAAGATTCACTTAACACTGATTGCTTGGTGGTCTTCTGGAAGTGTAGTAAACTCCCATGTATCATTTTTGCTAATATAATTAATCTTCTCCTTCATAACTTGTCTCCATTTCTCTTTTTTATAAGCTTCTTCAAAAGTTAATAGATCATATCATGCAAAAAGATAAAATAAAGAAAGTTCATCATTGTTAGTATCAATTCTTCGAGTCACATCATATAGCTCCTGATTCAGTCTTGTCCTTCTTATAATTGAACTTCTTGAATCATGTGACCTAGCTTATCTCAGTGATGATTCTGGTAAAACCTCTTCTATGCTTGCTTGTATTATATCATCCTCTTCTAATGATATAACTTTCTTATGTTGTTCATTACTTTTCCAATCCCAAATATGTTGTTCTTACTTTTATCTTCAAGTTTTGTTCTCTTTTATTCTGGTATCTTGGCAAATGCAACACTTCCAAAAATTCTTAAATGATCAACTCTTGGTTTCTGTAGGCTCTTTACTTCTTCTAGTGTAGAATTACCAATTTGCCTTGTTGGAAACCTGTTAAGCAAATAAATTGCATAAGCAACAGCATCCCCCCAAAATTCTTTAGGAATCTTTCTTTCCTTTAACATGCATCAGACCATATTAAGTATAGTCCTATTTTTCCTTTGTGAAACACCATTTTGTTGAGGTATGTATGGCATAGTAAATTGATGTAAAATTTAATTATTTCTATAAAAACTTTCAAATTCATTTGATGTATATTCACCACCCCCATCTGTTCGTAAATATTTAATCTTACAACCACTTTATCTTTCAACTAAGTCTTTAAATTCTTTGAATTTGTTTAACACTTCTTTCTTTTCCTTTAAAATGTAGACCCAAGTTTTGCCACTATGATCATCAGTGAATGTAAGAAAATACCTACTTCCTCTAAGTGATACTGGGCTGATAGGGCTACAAACATCTGAATGCACCAAATCAAGTCGATGTCATGCTCTTTTTGTTCTGCTGACTTTGAAAGGCTTTCTTTCTTGCTTCCCCATAACACATACTTCACATAATTTTGATGGACGGTCAATTCTTGGCATTCGTGTCACCATATTAAACTTCTCTAGAAGTTTTAAAGCCTCAAAATTTAAGTATGCATATCTAAGATGGCATAATGTAGAAATATCCTTAATATCAGTCTTAAAATAATTTGACTGATTAAAAATACATAAATATAGAAGAAACATTCTATTCTTCACCATTTTCACATGTGAGATTAATGTCTTATTCTTATCATAAATTGAAAAAGTCATATCTTTCATAATATTTATAACCTTTTTCAAGTAATTGTCCCAAGCTAAGAATATTATTTTTCATAATTAGGCATATAATAAATATCTGAAATGCATAATTCTTTGCCATTATGGAGTCCAAAAACAATTTTACCTTTGCCTCTTACTAGTCTTTGAGACAGATCACCGAATGTAATATTTCCAGAATAACTTGTATCTATTTCTAAAAATAATTCTTTAATACCACACATGTGATTTGAAGCTCCTATATCTAGATACCATGTCATAGACTTATCTTACTTCAAATTATCATAAGTCATTAGCAAAACTTGGTTTCATTCTTCTCTTTTTTTTTAACAAAATTTGCCTTATCACCTTGATTGTTAGGATTATAATAGCATTCAAATGAGTAATGCCCATACCTTTTGCAAATATAGCATTGTATTTCAGACCTTTTAGAATTTTTGTCACGTCCACGACCATAACCTCGGCCCCTTTTGCTAGAATTTTCTCCACCACCTTCATTATTTAGAAATTCTCGATAGGTCTGATTTCTGCCACCTCTTCCTCTTTGAAAATTTGATTCACCTTTATTTTCAATAGTAAGCTTAGTCTATAGTGCTTGTTCTATAATTTTATCTTCTGCTCCTTTTGTAATCCTTTGTTCATGAACTTGTAAGGAACTCATAAGTTATTTTAAAGACATTTTTGAACTTGTAAGGAACCCATAAGTTATTTTAAAGATATTTCTTCCAAATCTTTATACTCTTCAATCGCAACAGTAATAAAATCAAATTTTGAATCTAGTGATCTTAGTATCTTTTCTATCACTCTTTGATCAATTATTTATTCACCATTTCCTCTCATTTGATGAATAATAAAAATAACTTTTGTGAAATAATCAGAAATAGTTTCAGGAGTACCTTGTTGTAATTTTTCAAAATTGACTCGTAAAACTTCTAGACGGAGTTTTTTTTATCTTATCAACACCACCAAATATTTTTTGAAGTATTTCCCAAGCCTCTTTTGAAGTATTTGCTGGAGCAATGATCTCGAACATTGTATCATCAAGCCTTTGGTAGATCATGAACAAAGCCTTTTTCTTCTTCTTTCTTTTATCTTTGAGTTGCTCTTTTGCTTTTGCATTCATTGCTACTTCTTATGCTGGACTTGGTTCAACAAATCTATCTTCTACAAACTCTCATATATCTTGGGAGCTTTGAAGAACCTTCATTTGGATGCATCATATGTCATAATTTTCTTTTGTGAATCTAGGGATTTGGAGTTGGATGATGCTTGGAGATGAAGTCATAGCTCTCATACCAATTGTTGAAGTGGATAGAAAGAAGGGATAGAGTTATTACACTAACAAAGAGTAGGAGAAGACTAAATATTTTATATTTCTTTTAATATTTTTATAATTTTACAAACTCTATATTTTTCATGACTCAACATATGAGGTTTATATAGTCCCCCAAGACACATTACATTTATGCAAAAATCTCTCCGTTTCATGAAATCATTCCATAAATATTTTTCTCGATGAAATAAACCTTTCTTATGATGAAATTAATTTCTTTATAATAATTGAATAAGTTTAATTTCAACAACTTGAAATGCATTAAAACATACAATCCATTAATACTACACACTGATAAGGAGTGGCAATGAAAATTTGAAGTGAAAGCTCTCACCTCATAAAGTTCATCAGATATGAGGCCAAACCCATGAGCACAAGGGACTCTTGCATCGCCATCATAGTTAGCGTCCGTACAAGGGTTGCCAACTAGGTATCCCTGAAACCACAAGCATTTGGTAATATTAAGGTGGAATCTATTGAATAACATGACGTAGCAAATAATAATAATAATAATAAAAGCCTTAAAATGCGTGAATCACCCACATGAAAGGGACAAAAAAAAAAAAAAACATGTTAGCACTGCCAAGAGTTTGGTGCATATTGATCATTAGATTTGGGCTTCGATTGCAGATCTTTGACGAACCGTGATATATTATGAAAACTTAATAAAAAAGTGGCATAGTGCATGAGATGTCTAACAATGTTAGGTTTGGGAAAGGTCGATGTACACAATCTTTTCTTCGCAAACAAAAGGATTAAGTTTTGACTCAAACCTTGATTAAATAGGGAGCAACGGAGCAACCTTACTATTATGCTAAGGCTCACCTATGTTATGAAAATTGTATGATAATACAAATTTGAGTTTTTGCAATATCTACTTTGCTTAGTTGTCCAAATTATATATTATACTTGTGTGGGTATTCTTTTCCAACATGGCCTACAATGTGCAGTTTTAGAGTACGGTGAATACTTAAGAATTGTGATGGTGAATCTTTTTTCTGTCGAGGGTAAGTGTTTTCGGTGTCTATTCTATCGACAACCCAACCAAATCCTTCAATTAATCATAGTTTTAACATTAAAAGAATATTACCTAGGTGGCAAATTGTGAGGTTAGTCCAGCAGGCATAGGTTTGGTATGATACCTGCATAAACTAACAAAGGAAGAACGCAGGACCTTTGGTGGCATGAAAAAACACTGACAAATTATTTAAGTACTTCCAAATGTTTGTGGAACATATAACAAAAAGAAATCTAATTTCTGGATACTATTTCATAATAATTAAAGGCCATAATTTCTTGGCATCAACAAGGCAAAGTTCAACGGATGATGCCCCTGCACTTGAAAGTCCAGGAAGGATCGACTGAAAAAAAAAAAACATTCAGACCCTGCATTCAGTATTTGAAAATTCCATGTGCTATGAAAAAAAAGGGAAAGGTAGATCATTTGTTAATCAAGAATCACCCAACTTGAATGATAACACGAGTAAAATGTTCCTTTCTAGACCAGGGAATGAAAATGCATCTCAATCTAAGTGTTATTTAACATGTCTTACCAAATTATATAAAGGAAATGTATTATAGATTCAGCAAAGCATGGAAACATGATTAAGATATTTCATGATGATTATTCACCTACACCAGACAAAACTAGTAGCAACCAATATTTAGTTTGTGATATCTCCATCTGAATTACAAACAATAAGAACTATTAATGTTGCATGTAAGAAAAATAAATATATAAAATTCAGTAGTGTGTTAAATGTTAATACTTATTTAACAAACTAGACAGCAAGCATTGCAGACCTTGAGGTTTAAGTGTACCCCATATCCAGCTTCATTTCCTGAATGAAACATGGGAGAATGTTAGAGGCATCTCGAGGCATGAACTTTACGTTGACATGGAAATGCTTGAGCTCACAATATGTGCTTTGGCAGTGCTCAAAGCACAATTCTAGCATATACTAGAAGAAAAAAGTTTGTTAAATTTTGCAGAAAACCTAGTACTAGTAAATATTTTTTCGTACATCTCATGCTTCTTTTGTAAGCATAGTCATGTTTAACCATCCCAGAAGCTCTAGCTTCATCGATCATGACTCAATAATAGACAGGATTATGGCTTCAGAAGCTTCATTTATATTTTAAGCGCACATGAAAAAATTATGTTCTCTTATTTCTCATAGCCCAGTAGCCCAGAAACAATACTATCTCATGTGCTTTCTTTCTTTTTTTTTTTTTCTTTTTTTTTTTCTGTATGTGATCCTGCGGGTGATGTTATTTAGTTACAAATCAAGCTTCCTATGTGGAAGCTTACTGATATAGCATATTCTGACATCAACTTCACCGGACACCTCGGCTGTTATGATGGATCCGGTGTGATGTTTCAAAGCTAACGTAGCACATCGAGCCAACTTAGCACCCCAAATCTGAAACAAGATAGTCGTCTGTCACCCACATCGATGACCGTCTACAACCAACTATGCTTGAGGCTATATGGGATGGCGCGGTCTCGTACCAGACTACTCGGGAAGCAAGGAGCAGTGCCAAATGGGACAAGACCAAGCAGGTCAGACGATGTCTGCACCCAACATACGAGCCGATCACCTAAGACGCTGGTGGGCATTAAACACCTGCGTATAGTGATGTCGACGATCATTAAATAACTACATACATTAACGCTAGGTAACATATATAAAAGCCATCACCAAAAATAGTACCAGGGTGTCAGACCTCAAACACTCCTACTACAGCTCTCCATACTTCAAACTCAACTCACACTAACTTAAGCATTAGAGAGGTCGAGTCGAGAAATCCCCCTCCCGACTCTGGCCAATGTCCAGAAGGAAGGAGCAACCCCCAACCCAACCTCAGGAAGCCAGGTAGATGACCTCTTAACTAGACCTCAAGTTAACCCGCTCCAACTGAGAATCTGCGTTGGCGATTTTACGCACTCGGGTCGAACCGAGCTGTGCTAAAACCTCAGTCACGGCATAAGGTTGCATAATATTTTTTCTGCTAGAAGGAGAGTCGATGCCGCAATAACGCCAGCTGTCGAATAACCCTAGCGAACATCCTAAAGTGGAGACGCATGCAGCGCACTCCACCTTTAATCTCAAGGGACAACTCCCTCTTCCTTCGCACATAGACAGGAATGTTCCTTCCCAAACCCCAAGCACTACTGGAGGCTATTTAATGATCATGGGCTCTATCCCCCCAAGGAAGCATGGGACACTCCACCGTCTCCATCGAGGTGTTCCTTAGCCTCACTCACCAGGTCCAAGCTTTGGCCAATATGATGCAAACCATTGTTCCTCTTATCATCCAGTTCGCTCAACAAACTGTGCCATTTCAAATGCCCTTGCCTGTACCTTAGCCAACTCTCTCTCTCTCTCTCTCTCCTATGCCTTAGGACCCTCCCATGATCAACCAACGAATCTGAGTGGCAGATGCCTGTCCATCGAATGAAGAACAGTTTGAAGGCAGGAGGTCGATGCCTGAACGTGGGACTCCAGAAGCCTCACAAGCTATCACGTGTTGTCTGAGCCCAAATGGCTCTGTACGGCACATTCAATGCTCTAATATACCGAGTCTTCCCCACCACTCTCCGTGGTCCGGCTTAGATGTATTACAACCACTTGAGGCCTTCCTCGGTCTCATCCTTCGATTAATTTATGAAGGAGTTCAAGCTAAACTTCTTGGCTAGTTCTCGGCCTAAGCCATCTGTGGCCATGCTCCTCGGCTTGAGCCAAAAGGACAACGAGTCCCTTTTCCACTTTATCGCCATGTTCGCCACCAAAATTAGGGTAATACCTAATGCTCATCTCATGTTGATTATGTAGTTATTCCTAATGGGTTTATATCCATACAAATTCTTCTAGTTATTGGTTGAGAGTCCACCAACGACAGTTCTAGAAATTCTCCAACATGCCAACAAGTACACGACATTCAAGGCATGTGTAGCCAGGAAGCATGAAGACCACAAGAGGCCCCATGCAGACAAGTCCTTAGGCTAACCCTTGAAACCATCGAGGAGAAGGCTTGACCAACCAGCCACCTTTTCTTAGGCTTTCATTGTCGCCCCTAAACTTATCCAGGACGAAGATCTTCCTTCAAGGACCGAGTCAACCAGGTCATCCACTAACTACCCACTATGTTTATTGTCCAAAGACCTCATTAAGTCGGGTAGGGAACCTTAGTGAAGAATTCATTTATGGAGAAAAGCACAAGTGGTCAGTCAGTCTATGAAGAAGGAACTTCATTGATCAAAGGAAAGGGTACACTATTTGGTCGATCATGACTTTACAACACGAAACAGGTCCTGACCCACTACAAAAGAAATAAAATACATCCTGAGAATTTTCTTAGGTCTTGAAAAGATTAGGGCATTGATTCCTCTACCACCTGCAAGCTATCATCCCTAGGAAAGTTGGTAAAGGGGTCTTCCTAAGCTTTCGTACCCCAGAAGCTTTCGATCATGCATCTGTGAGGCTTTTTGTCCACCAAGGACGATCATCGATAATACCTCGAGGCCATCAAATCAAGTCATCCATCAACCGAAAGCATACTCAGAAAGGCATGAAGACTTAAAGGAGCAATGTTTATTGAAGGAGAAGGAAATACACTTTTCGGTCGAAGTCTTATAGTTTGAAGCCCAACCAGATCATTTACAAGAGAAAATGAAAGAAAGCAAAAGGGAAAGCCGGTTCCTGAGGTGCCCTTTAAGCAGCTAGAGGATCACTATCGTTGAAAGGCACCTCCTCTATCGGGACGTTATTGTCCTCGGGCAGAGTTGCATAGGGGTCCTCTTCAATCTCCAGCTTAAGATTCCATGCCCGGAAGTGGATCAAGGCAACCCGATACCCGTACTCTTGGGACACCTGACTCATCTTCTGTAGGCCAAGTCAGAAGCTAGGTGTCTTCTTGTCTTGGGACACTTGTATTGCTTGGCCTACGCCTTCTAACTGTATGGCATTCACCAGCTCTACTTTCCGGCTCAATGCATTGGCTATGACATTTGCTCTTTTGAGTTTGTACTTCATTGCTATGTCTAACTTAGCCAAGAAGTCCTGCCATCGAGCTTGCTTTGGGGAAAGTTTCTTTTGAGTTTGAAAATAACTCAATGTGATGTTGTATGTCCTTAGCACAAATTACTCCGAGGAGATAGTGTCCCCAAACTCGTAAACAGTGGACCACTGCTATCATCTCCTTCTCGTGCATCGAATTTTGTCGCTCGATCTTGTTGAGATTGCGACTCTCATAGGCCATCTGGTGACCCTCTTGCATAAGTACTCCCCCAATTGCAAAGTCCAAAGCATCTGTATGGATCTCAGAGGACTTCCTAGTCCAGCAATTGGAGTACTGATTCTTTCAACATAGTAGTCTTTAGGTCTTGGAATGTCGCTTCACATTTGTCTGATCATCTCCATGACTACTGCTTCAGCAACCCCATCAGTGGAGCTACGTGCTTCGAATATCCAACTATGAAGCGCCGATAATAGTTAACAAAACCAAGAAAGGATCTCAACTCTAGCACCTTCTTTGGTGTTCGTCATTCTACCATAGCTTGCACCTTAGATTTGTCCATTTGAATGGAACCATCACTGATTCGATGCCCCAAGAATAGAATCTTTGTTTGAACAAAGTAGTACTTCACTCTCTTCACAAACAAGGAGTTCTCCCTGAGAACTTTGAAGACTGTTCGAAGGTGCTCGACATGCTCCTCGAGCGTTTGGTTGCAGATGACGATATCGTCTAAGTAGACGAGCACAATCTTGTCCAAATACTAACTTGAATAGTTGGTTCATTAGAGTACAGAATATGGTCGGAGCACTGGTTAAGCTGAAAGACATCACCAAGAACTTGAATGCTCCATACCTAGTCACACAAGTAGTCTTTGCTTCGTCGCCTTCTATAATACGCACCTGCTAGTACCCCAACCGAAGGTCGAGTTTGGAGAAATACTTTGCCTTACCCAGTTGATCGAACAAGTCCACGGTGAGTAGGATGTGATATTTGTTCTTCACTATTACTTTATTGAAGGCTCGATAATTGACGCATAATCGGAGGCTCCTATCTTGTTTCTTCTATAAGAGGACTGAAGCTCTGAATGGTGCTTTTGAGCTACGGATGAGACCATCGCTTAGCAGTTCATCTAACCGCTTTCTGAGTTCTGTCAACTCTAGAGGGGCCATGCGGTATGGTGGTCTTACTAGAGCTTTAACATCTAGCTCTAGCTCAATATGATGATTCACACCTCTACGTGGTGATAGAGTTTTTGACAACTCAGTTGGCATCACATCTAAGAACTCCTTCAGGATGTTCGCCACCACAGCAGGTTCTTGAATGACCTCCCCATCAAGTGCCTCTAGTTTTATAGCGGCTACAAAGGATGATTATCCTTTTCATACTCTTTTCTTCAATTATAATGTTGATATTTATTGTGGATCCTTAATTCTTCCTCGAGAAATTGGAACCATGTAGGGGTCATCGCCTCCCATTAGACACATGGAGTTTAGGAATGACATTGGCAACAACTTCGTTGCATACATGAACTCTATTCCGAGAATCACTTGGAAGTCATCCAATGGCACCTCCATCATGTTTGTGCTCTCGCTTCATGTTCCGGTCATGATGGAGAACCCCTTTGCTTGTCCGAAGATCCGCTTGGCCTCCGAGTTCATAGCCTTCAATTCTTCTCGAAGATTAGTCCAAGTTGTCTTGCTTCTCGATCAGTAATAAAATTATGGGTAACGCCATGTCCACTATTGCACGGGTTGTTCAGTCATTGAGCTTGATGTCTACATACACAACTTGCTACTCCCTACCTTTAATGGCTTTGCCTTCATGTTCTCCCCTACTTGAGCCCGCAACACATTCAACAAACACATTGCTCCCATTCGAGGCCCTTGCGACTCCTCATTATCGCTGCTAAATTATGAACTACTCGAACTAAGGGCGATGGCTTTGCCCTTGTCCGACTTGTGGGGGTGGATTGATGCAGTGAGTGCCTACTTTTGTGGGCACTCCCTCACCATGTACGGTCCTCGGCACAAGAAGCATCTGCTAGGTTTCGGGGCCTTATCTTTTGAGCTTAGTCCTTTGTGGAAGTTCTTCTTTCTTTGAAAACAGAGCTATTTTGGGCAATTTTGGCTCGGTGAGCGATCGCACAGTAGCATTATAAACTATTTTTGCTTATATTTTTTAGGTAAAATCATATAAAACTGAGGCAAAATAGGCTACCAAACATTGGTACAAGTATGCAAAAGTGACGAACAGTTCGTTAAGCGAAGATGTTTCGGGTGCACGACGAACGTTCGTGACAGTATGGTGACACCGACGATCAGTAAATAACTTTGTGCATTAACATAAGGTAACAGGTATAAAAGTCACCCCCCAGGAACAATACTAAAGGGTCGGACCTTAGACACTCTCACTACAGCTCTTCATACTTCAAATCCAACTCACACTAACTTAAGCATCAAAGCGATTGAGTTAGAAAATCTCTTTCCCGACTTCAATCAGTGTGTAAGGACCTAGCATCTAAAAAGACCTCGAGTCAACCCGATCCAACTTAGAAGCCACATTGACGATCTTGCGGACTCCGGTCAAACCGAGCACAACACTTACCTTACACCAAACACTTATAAACTCTATTGACACTTGAGTAGAGACATCTTAAAAGACAAGTTTAATACTTTGAAGACTAGAATTTTGGATGCAACCTTGTAAGCCTTTTATCCACCAGGTCCGAACTCTTCAGAAATGCAAATATTAGTAGCACATAGTTAATTGTTATCAGGACATTCCATTTAATGGAAATTCTTCTACATTTTTCGAGCATTTCAAAATGAATTATTGTGACACCTGAAGTCATAATTGTTCTCTTCGTGAAAAGCATAAACATATGGAACACCAGTCTTATAACAAAGACAGAATCAACAAAATCCAGATTCATAGGATGAACTAGTCTACACATAAACGTAGATTATTCTGAACCAAAATATGTTACCATCTGCGATGTACTGGGCAACAACTGGAACGGTGAAACCGGAATACGAATCTCCAGCAATGTAAAGAGGGTTTGCAATGAATGATGGGTGATCAACATACCACTGCAAAGAAATTTTAGTTGACCATAATTTCTTTTAGTTGCTGATTATAGTGCAGAAAATGTTAAGAAACAAGAGACTAATAATTACCTTCCTAAGGAATGTATGGACATCTACAGATGATTTTGTATCACTGGTTTTGAGACCTTGCTCGGTGGATGCATAAGAGAACCCAGTGCCCACTGGGGAATCAAGAAATATGATGCTAGACACCTGAAGACCCATCCAAACTCACTCAGAGCAAGAGACAAAAACAAAACATTTTAGTGTATTAGTGGAAAATTGAAACCTTTGTCCAGCTGGTTGGCTTGTACAACAAAGAGGGAAGAAGGCCTTCAGTGTACCCGTCTACATCAAATTCTAGAGGACCTGCGTATTAACAAAAGGTCAAATGACACAGATGCCAAGTGGCTAAATGCTGAAGCTTAAAGACATCAGAAATCATATAATCACGTCTGTAATGTAGTGTGCATTGCGGTGCGGTGCGGTGCCTGATAGTGGGCAACCTTCCAAGTTGAAACAGTATCAACGCTAAGTGAACAAAATGTCATAATCATACATCCCCCAACAACTTCCCACGAGAGGACGAAGATAAAACCTATCTTTTCGACGGGAGTATGTTAAAGAAATTCAATTTAATTAAAATATAGAATTAGAACTTAAAAATAATTATATTTTTTTAAATTAGTAAGAATAGAAAATTTATATCAAAATAAAGATCACCATAAAGAGAGATTATGAAGATAAATAAACGATTAATAAATTAAATATGCTACATATAAATAAAAAAATATATGAATTTAACCTTAACAATTGAGTCCCATAACTCTTATCTATGACCCTATAAAGATGTAATTTGTCTTGGTAAATACGAAAAAAAGTGAGACAAAAAAGCATAGAGACCTATCTATCTACAAGTATTTTTTTTCTTCTCTTGCATCATCCCTCAGCATTTTCTCTCCAACTCTCTCTCTCTCTCTCTGTATCTCATCTTTTCCTTTTTCTAATCAAAGTGGTATTAGAACAAGTCAAAATAGTTAATAGCATGCAACTTCAAGTGCCTCGTTTTATACAAAATTAAAATTAAAACATTCATATGAAGGTCTTGTTTAGATCACAAAACATATGAAATTTGGTAGAGAGAGGCTACGAGGAGCCTCAAGATGATATCATCCTTACGGTCAGCCAAAAAAATTCCTTAAAAGACATGAGCAAAAAAGATAAGAAGGGGCTCTTTCTCATCTACCAAGGGTTAAACGAAGACAACTTTGAGAAAGTTGTGGCTGCCAACAGCTCTAAAGATGCTTGGTTTGAGAAAGTTGTGGCTGCCAACAGCTCTAAAGATGCTTGGATTATTCTTCAAAACTCTTACAAAGAAGTTGGGAAGGTGAGAAAAATTCAGCTTCAATCACTTAGATTTGAATTTGAAATATTACAGGAGTTCTTACCATTGTCAATCAACTAAGAAAAAATAGTGAGAATCCAGACCATATTGCATGGTCAAAAAAGTACTTAGACTATATGAAAATTTCAAGTTTATTGTGGCTTCTCCAAGAATTAAAGAATTTAAATCAAATGACTATTGATGAGCTAATGGATTCTTTGTAAACACATGAACATTTAGTTAATAAGAATAAATCATATGTGGTAGAACAAGTGCTCGAACAAAACTCACTTTGGAAAAAAAAAAAAGGGGGCTCAAGTGATTATGGTTGTGGAAGAGACGAGGAGGACGTGGTAGATATTAAAGGCCAAGGAGGAAGAGAAAAACATAATAAAAAATATAAAAATTCAAAATAATAATAAAAAAGAAGAGATACTAAAGGCTAAAGGTATAATTGTTCCAAAATTTAGTACTATTGTTATAAGAAATATGGTCATTATGCTTTCGGATACTATTACAATAAAAAAGAAGAAGAATCTATGTTAACAAGAAAGAAGAAGAATCTCGTGTTACTAGCCTTTAAAAAGAAGATATCATCATACATGTGGTACTAAACACTAGAGCTAGCAATTATATGTGTGATTAACAAATTTTCTTCATAAAATTAGAAAAGAAAAGTGAATAGCGATAGAAGATAGAATTAAATTCGGATTTATATATGATTTAAATAAAATTAAATTAGGATTTAGATATGATTTTTTCAACTGAATGAGGAAATCATGTAGGTTAGTTGAAGAAAATTCTCATATCTTCACCTATATAAATTGACGATGAATCAATGAATTAATTGGTATTTTCATTACTTCTTCTTATTTTCAACATGGTATTGAGCCCCTCTCTATAAGAGAGATTACCTTTTTTTTTATTTGCTGTCAAATTATAGCGTCTATCATCATTTGTCTGTGGACAACTCCGTTGCGAAACCACAAATACCCGGGGGTCATCCACCGCCATCCTCTCGGACATCCTCTGCTTCCTTTTCTCCGAAGGTAACTCTCTCTTCATCGGTGTAGATCTATCTCTTCTTGTTGTCAAACGATAGTCTTTCGTCGACGTCGAAGCTGGAGAATTCTAGTGCGTCGGTTTTCTCTTCCTTTGTTGGACTTTTAGTGTGTCGGCTTTCTCTTCCTCCATTGGACCCCGTTAGCTTTCTCAATTCCTCTACCAAGGCGTTCTTCTACACGAGGCCATCTTCCTTGTGCACCACCACTATCGCATCAGCTCCAACAAGTAGTGACACATTCCCTACCCCATCTGCAGCAGACGACGACTTCTACACTTGCTCGCCGGCGCCATCCCTCCTGCAGCCTCTGTTGCTCTGTTCTCTTTGCTGAGAGTACATGTACGGGCCATCGCTCATCGTCTCTCAGTGCTCTACAGAGAGGTGCAACAAGTTATTTCTCGCTGTCAAACGATAGTAAATCTATGACCGCAGCGCTTCTCTCGTTGCCCTTCAGATCTACCGATCGCCCCAGCCGTAGCAGCATCTCCTTCGCCGAAGTCAATCGTCGTCAGACCTTCACCGAGGTTGACAACACAACGGTCTCCTTGACATCGGGTCAAGATCTGCGTCCTTCATAGGAGCTTGATCTTGTGGGGTCATGATAGTCTGATCTAATCGGATTGTCGAATTTGGCTCCAGTAGAATCCTCTGCTCTTTTCTTCAGATTCATTGTCATCGGTTCAAGATCAGCGTCCTTAGTTCAAGATCGACATCCTTACAGGAGCTCGATCTTACGGGGGCATGATAGAAGATAGGATTAAGTTAGGATTTAGATATGATTTAAATAAAATTAAATTAGGATTTAGATATGATTTTCTCAACTGAATGAGAAAATCACGTAGTTTAGTTGAGGGAAATTCTCCTATCTTCACATGTATAAATTGACGATGAATCAACGAATCAATCAGTTACTTCTTCTTATTTTCAACAAATAGAAAAGTCTTTTTTTGGAGACTCTTTAAAATTATTGGTGAGAGAAAAAGATAATCTCTTAATATGCCTCAAAAATAAAAGTCATCAATTTATTTCAAATATTTATTATGTGTCAGATATGAAGAATAATATTTTCAAGTTTAGATTAATTCTTAGGAAATGATTACGATATTCATATGAAAGACAAACAATTCTATGATAAAAGCAACATAAATCACTTATTTACTCAAGAGTATTTATCCTTATGTGAAGGATTCATCATTGTTATGACACGTGAGGTTTAAACACTTAAACTTTTGATATCTCAACATTCGATCAACAAAGAAGATGGCACTGATACTCTTCCCTATATACAACACCCAAATCAAATATGTAAGAGGTCTGTTCTTACCAAATAATCAACAAGTTTTTTACATGAGGCAAACTTTAGAGTAAGAAAGTCACTTCAACACATTCACACTGGCGTTTATGGCCCTCTTACTCTTAACATCTTTTTGGTAAGGATAACTATTTTCTAACTTTTATTTATGATTAAGCAAGAAAAACTTGAGTTTATTTTTATAAAAAAAAATCTTTCTTATGTTCAAGAAGTTCAAAAGCTTCTTAGAGAATGAAAACGATTTCTACATCAAAATTATCTGCTCTAGTTGAGGAGATGAATTCACCTTCAAAACATTTGAAGATTCTGTGATGAACATGGCATTCGACGTTAACCCACAACATTATATTCTCCAAATTAAAATGGTGTGACAAAGAGAGAAAAACTAGACATTTCTCAATATAGTGAGAAGCACAATCAAGACCAAATAACTTACCAAAGAATTTTGAGCCGAAGTGATGACTTGTGTTGTCTACATCCTAAATCGATGCCTACTTTGAGCTTTGAGAAGAAAACTCCATAAGAGATATGAACAAAAAAAATTATGTATCTAATTGTAGAATCTCATATTTTGATAATAAAATCAATTGATAAAGTTATGATCTAATCTGTGTTCAAGAAAATAATGCAGGATTATCTTCGATCATGAAAAGGCAAAATGATTGAAATAGAAAAATCAGACGTTGGGCCGAAGTCAAAGAACGGGCATCGGCCCGGAAATCAGACATTGCGTGAAGATTGGATGTTGCAGGAGTCAACATGCCGATGGATCGAATAATACACCGAATGAGAGCATAATACGTCGAGGGTTCGGATGAACAAATGACATATTAGACAACACAATTAACACTTCGTAATAAAAAGTCTAGATCGAAGTAGTTAGAGTTCTAATTGAGTTGGCTTTGAATATAACAAACTAACTCAATTAAGAGGTCATTAGACCTTAATTAAGACTGATTTAGGCTTATTAGAAAGCTCATTTTAGTGACCCAAGATCAGGTAAGATACAATCTTCGAAGACACAATCTCTGAGAAGACAATCTTTAAAACTGTGTCAAGTGGTGGTATCGCCCAGACTGGGCGCTGGTACCACCTAGACACAGTCTCCTAGACTGTGTCAGGCGGTGGTACTCCCTAGGCCGGCAGTATTACCACAAGAACATAGTCTCCAAGGGTACGAGGCTACCAAAACTTCGGAATCCCCAAAAATTTGAATCTTAGCTCTACTTTTGAAGTCATTTGGGGCCTATAGATACCCCACCCATTCTTGCTTGAGTATGCAAAAATTAAGAGCAAAAAAAAACTTATGAAAATACAGTTGTAATTCTTTGAGAGCTCTCCCTCATTTCTTCTTACATAGTTTTTGTTTAAGGGAGAGCTGAAAAAATTGTAAAGGTTATCTCTTGAACCCGTAAAAGGAGAATAGAGCTGTAAGAGGGTAGTTGATCTTCACTCGCTGAAGGAAGATCAATAGTAGAAGCCGATGACCTCAACAGAGGAGGAATCAGGAGTAGACATAGGTCACGAGATAGAACCACTATAGATTAGTGTGCTTTCTCTTCTCCTCTCTATTGTTTACTTGCATTTGTATATTGCTTTACTTAATCATTATTGTCCTACAAACGCTTTTAAGCTTAAACGCTTTTTGGATTCAAACTTTATCGAATGAATACTCAAATCGACATAAAATTTTCATAAACATGCCTTTTTGGTATTAAAGGCATGTTTATCTCTATTTGGCTTAATACTTAAGAGAAATAGCTTTTATCGGTAATAAAAAAGGACTTTCTATCACTCCTCCTATGTTCAATTGATGGACTACACATATTGAAAAACTCAAATGAGAATTTTTCTACTTTCTATGGATTTCGATTTATGCATATTGTTGAAAGTGGTTTTGAAAAGTCTTCCAAACCGATGAACGAATAGAATGATTCAAAAAAGAAGACTATCTTTGAATGCTAAAGTGATGAATGCTTTATTTTTTACTCTTGATAAAAATGAATTTAATTGGATTTATATATGTGAAACTGTGCACAAGATTTGGCACACACTCGAAGTCACACACGAAGGCACTAGTCGAGTCAAAGAGTCAAAAATTAATCTTTTAGTGTATAGCTATGAGTTGTTTCGTATGGAACCAAGTGAGACTATTTGAGACATGTACACCCAGTTTGTGAATGTCATCAATGGTTTAAAAGTACTTGGTAAAAAATTTTCTAATTTTGAACTTGTTAACAAAATATTAAGATCCCTTCCAAAAAGTTGAGATCTAAAAGGAACGATAATACAAGAAGCAAAGGACCTAAATAATTTTTCACTTGAAGAACTAATCGGATCTTTGATAACCTACAAAATGACATGTATAGCACATGATGAACTCAAGAATAACCTTTCAAAGAATAGGAAGGATATAGCACTTAGAACCAAGGAAAACCACTTGGGAGAGAACTCAAGTGACGATGATGATGATGACTTGGCCCTTCTTACAAGAAAATTTTAAAAAATTCTTAAAATTGACCAAAATAAAACATAATAATAAGAACAAAAGTGAACTTAAAAAGGACTCACTAATATACTTGAATGCAAGAGTCGGGACATTTCAAAAATGAATCTCCCAGAGTGAAAAAGTTGATTCGAAGTCGAGGAGCCAATTAACAAAGAAAAAGTTACAAATTATGCATTAGTGGCATTTGGCAACGAGGTAAGTAACCCAAACGAGTCTTCCTTATCTTATGATGAATTATTTAATATATTTAATGACTTGATTTTAAATTAGTCAGTAAAAAGTATAAATTATTAAAAAAAAGATCATGCTTCACTTGCTAGTGAATTTAAAATTTTAAAAATAAGTATGATGAATATATGTTAGCTCCTTGCACTAAACGTGAGGAGTTAGATACACTTCAGAAAGAAAATGTTTCATTACAAGAAACATTAAAAAAATTTAAAATATGTAACAAATCCTTAAATATTATTCTTGTTAATAAGGGCCATGTTCATAGAAAGGAAGGAATTGGCTTTGTGAGTAATACTCAACAAAAACCAACTATCTTCGTTAAAGGACCAACATTACATAGTTCATCCGATAATAAATGTAACTTTTATGGTAAATTTGGATATTATGCCTATATATGTTCATTTAAAAGGCATCATCCACACAAATTAATTTGGGTTCCTAAAGGAACCATAAACAACTCGATGCTATTAGTAAAATTAGATAGAGCTTTTCATGAGGAACCCAAAGTCAAATGGGTACATAAAAGAAAACCTCATTTCTTGTAGATATGTTTACAATCAAAAGCTAGGAGCAAGAGATGGTACCTCGAAGGTGGATGCTCGAGGCCCATGACTAGAGATCCAACTTATTTCTCTAAGCTCACTAACCTAAATGAAGGATTTGTCACATTCGGAGATAACAACAAAGGAAAAATCATTAAGAAAGGAACCATATGTAACAAATCAAACCTCTTGATTAAAGATGTGTTATTAGTTGATGGTTTGAAACATAATATACTAAGCATTAGTCAATTCTGCGATAAAGGATACATTATCAAATTTGTATATAATGCTCGTATAATTGAAATACTATACAAAAATATATCTATGATTGCCTTAAGAAGTTTTAATATGTATACTATTGACATTGATAAGTTTTGTGATGAAATATGTTTTTCAGCTTTGAATGATAATGCATAGAATTGACATAGGAGACTAGGACATGCTAGCATGAAACTATTAAACTAAATGTCAACTAAAAATCTAGTAAGAAGAATGTTTAGCATCAAGTTTTTAAAAGATAAAGTTTGTGATGCATGTCAACTAGGAAAACAAATAAAAATTAGTTTCAAATCAAATAATCAAATAAGCACCTCTAGACCATACAATTGATCTATATGGATTTATTTGGACCAATTGATACAACAAGTCTAGGAGGTAGTAAATACATATTTATTATTGTAGATGATTATAGTAGATACACTTGGACATATTTTTTGGCACACAAAAGTAATTATTTTAAATCTTTTTCAAAATTTTGTAAACTTGTTCAAAATGAAAAAGGGTTTTATGATTTCGTCTATTTGTAGTAATCATGGTGGTGAGTTTCAAAAACATGATTTTTAAAATTTTTACGAGTCAAATGGGTATAATAATAATTTCTCTACTTTAAGAAATCCACAACAAAATGGAGTAATTGAAAAAAAAAATAGGAGCTTACAAGAGATGGTAAGAACCATGTTAAACGAACATAGCCTACCCAAATATTTTGAGGCTGAAGTTATTAACAGAGCATGCTGTGTCATGAACATGGTTCTCGTAAGACCATTAATTTTTAAAACTCCTTGTGAATTATGGAATAATAAAAAATCTAATATTTTATATTTCAAAGTGTTTGGTTATATATTTTATTTTAAACGAAAAAGATGTCTTACGAAAGTTTGATGCAAAATCCGATGAAGGCATATTTCTTAGTTATTCCTTATGTTCAAAAGTCTATCGTGTTTTTAATAAAAGAATATCAGTTATCAAGGAATCCATTCATATAATTTTTAATGAGATTTCTGAATTAAAGATAATTGATTTTGATGACGATTTTGATTTTGGTACTTTAAATTTGAATGAGAATTCTCATCTCCAAAGCAACTTATATGCATCTACTTCCAAGGAATACTTACCCAATAAATGGAAGTATATAGATGTTCATCCTAAGGAGCTAATAATTGGAGATATATCAAAATGTGTTCAAACTAGTTCATCTTTTAAAAAAAATTGTGTTATTGTCGTCTTTTTATCTCAAATTGAACCAAAATGCATTAATGACGCCTTAAAAGATTATTCTTGGGTTGTCACAATGTATGAGGAATTAAATCAATTTGAGAGAAATAAGATATGGATGCTTGTTCCTAGACCGAGTGACCAACTTGTAATTGGCACTAAATGGGTCTTTAGAAACAAGCAAGATGAATCTGGTATCGTGGTTTAGAATAAGACTAGATTAGTGGCTAAAGGTTTCAACCAACAAGAAAGTATTGATTGTGAAGAGACCTTCACTCCTGTGGTAAGACTTGAAGCCATTAGGATGCTCCTTGCCTATGCTTCTTTTAAAAATTTTAAATTATTTCAAATGGATGTTAAAAGTGCTTTTCATAATAATTTTATTTATGAAGAAGTTTATGTTGAATAACCACCCGGATTTGAAAATAATCTTTTTACAAATCATGTTTTTGAATTATCAAAGATACTTTATGGATTGAAGTAAGCCTTTAGGGCTTGGTATGAGAGACTTAGCTCTTTTCTTATTCAGAATAATTTTTTTGAAAGGCAAGGTGGATACCACAATGTTTATTAAATATTTTGAAAATAATTTATATTGATGATATTATTTTTAATTATACTAATGAGTCTTTATGTGAATCTTTTGCCAAAAGTATGTGCCAAGAATTTGAAATAAGTTAGTGGAAAAATTAACATTTTTCTTAGAATTATAAATTAAGCAATTGAATGATGATATTTTCATTGGTCAAACTAAGTATACCCTAGATTTGTTAAAACGATTTAGTATGGATCGTGCTAAGACTATAAGCACCTCTACAAATTACAAATTAGATTTGGATAATGAAGAAGAAAATTTTAATAAAAAAACCTATAGAGGAATGATAGGTACTTTGTTATATCTAACTACAACTAGACCAAATGTTATGTTTAGCGTTAGACTGTGTACAAGATTTTAGTCCAATCCTAAATAATCTCATTATAAGATAGTTAAACGAATATTTAGATATTTAAAAGGAACTTTAAATTTATGATTATGATATCCTAAGTCTGAATATTTTAATTTAATTACATGCCGACTTTGGAGGTTATAGAATAGATAGAAAAAGTACATCTTGAATATGTCAATTCCTACGACACACACTTGTTTCTTGGTCTTTTAAGAAGTAAAACTCTATTGCATTATCCACAACCGAGACTGAATATATAGCGGCAGGTGCATGCTGTACATGAGTAATCTTGATGAAGAACACTTTAGAGGATTATGGATTTTACTTAAAAAATATTCCTATAATATGTGATAATAGAAGTGTTGTTTGTTTAACAAAGAATCTCATTCAACATTCTAGGACTAAGCACATTGATATTATGCATCATTTTGTTAAGGATCATGTTAGCAATCATGATATATCTTTAGATTTTGTTGATTGATACAAAGCATCAATTGATAGATATTTCTATCAAACCATTATGCGAGGAATAATTTAATTTTATTAGGAGAGAAATAAACATGTTGAATCTACCAAATGCTAGTTATAGGTACCCTACAAGCTAATCATGTGAGTAATGGTACCTGTAATATGTTACATTAATCTCTTTACTTATTATTATTGACATATTCTCACATATATATTTCTATATATTGTGATGTCCCTGGTTTTGTACAATAGGAAACGACTTATAATGAGATCATGATAATGAGACCGATTCATCTTTAAACACAAATACTAAATTATTCTGGTCATAGGTTACTCGAGATAACTGGATAAACTAGTGTGTTATATACTCGTCCATATGATGAAGGTGGCTGGTCTCATAGTCACTTATGTTGAGACACTAGAGATACAGTGTAGGTGCTTATTGGAGAATGAGTTCACTGATTGATCCACTTACGGAATACTGTATGGATAATGATACATAATATCAGACAATGATTTCGTAGTCCCATTTATGTACTTGGTCCTTAAACTTAAGATACCAAAGATGACTTATATGAATACTCCTTTCTTTGACGCCGGTCTTACAGGTTTCGAAAGGATCCAGAACTGGTACAACCGGTTATCGAGATTGGTAACCAACCATACGAAGGCAATTGTTTGTCAACAAAGGATCATCCACTCTTCGGTATCATGAGACGAATATCTCGTGTGCTCGCTTAGGCAAAATCCCTAGCCAGGGTCATTCGGATTAAGAGAGAAGGATTTCTCTGAAAGAATCTGATTAGAGCGAGACACGGAAGGACTTTGCATATGGCTTGACAGTATCCATGTCCAATATACGGTCTCTGGGATATTAGTTGGATGAGGGACTATAAGTACACGATAACTGTAGATAGAAAGGTCCAATGGATTTGATTCCCTTGTACCGTCTGGGAATTATGGCGTAGTGGCCTAGTACGACCATAGTCGATGAGTCGAGTGAATTATTATGGGGGTAATAATTCATTAGATCATAAGGAGTTATGATGGGTATAACTCATGGCCAGCTCAGTATCGGGCCTAGAGAGTCACACACATATAGTAGATGTTACAACAAGTAGAGGTGCGAATATGAGATTTTCGCGAGACTGTTGATGTTGATAAGATTGGATAGGATCCAATCAAGATGAGATCCGATAAGAATGGCATCAGGAATATTTCATGAATATTCCATCTGGATAAGATCCAATATGAATGGCATAAGGAATATTTCATAAATATTCCATCTGGATAAGAATGGTATCGAAAATATACCATAAATATGCTAAGAATATGTCATTTGGATATGCATCCAATGACATCAGGAATATGCCATTTAGATAAATATCCAATGTGAACAGCATCAAGATGACATCAGAAATATGTCATTTACTTCTATAAATAAAGGGCGCCTCTATGTTTATAGGCTAGAACATTGGGGTTTGGCTTCCTATTTCTCCTTATTGTTATCTCCTCCTACTTGCGGAGAGTAAGAGAGGTTGATCCCGCTACTGAGGTGTTGTCGCTGTATCTACTGTGTGGATACCGCTATAGAGGATTACGCGAGTGTTCCTTCGACATCTCCGTCGGATCTAGAGGTTTCCAGAGATATACGATCTCTACAGTTAATACATCAGTTTGATTTTATGCAATTTTTCAAGTTTTTAGTATTTTTTCGCACACCAATCATCGCACAATGCCAAAAAGATTAAACTTTAGGAATATGGGATTTGTTTCTGCTTTTGTTGTGCATGTGATATTGATCCAAGATTTCCCGATAGTGGTATGAGAGCCATCGTGCGATAATTGGCCTTGTAAACTACATATGATGTGTTCGTTTGCGTAAAAGACGTTTTATGTGTTTTTGTCACATTTTGACGTGATTTCTAGATTTGAAAGCACCTTATTTTTCTGTTTGAAAGATGTTTTAGAGTGGTTTTATGGCGTTAAAAGTGTTGACGTAAAAGACGTAGCAACTGTTGATGCCGGACAGATTGGCCGAAGATTGCCGTAGGCGGTGGCTGGTTGTGGAAAAATGAATCGCGCACAAAAGTTGCGGCAAAGTCACTTGTCCGCAAAGGCAGCCCCGCTGTGAAAGCAGCAAAGGGGCAGCTCGCACTACGGTTGGGCAGCTTGCACATCGATTGCCCACGACCAGCTGCTGGCACGCCGGACAACACACTACAGCCAGCCCACAGCTCACCAGGCAGCAGCTGGTGCTGGCTGATAGGTGGCCAGCATGCAGGCGACCAGCCAGCCCGTAGGCTACGCGGTTGCCTGCATAGGTTGTGGCCCGCGCGGGCGCCGATGCCTGCGGCAGCCTACATAGATAGGCGAGCTGCGACCTTTGCGCGAGGCGGTTCCCCGCAAGGGAGAAAGGAAGGGTCTAGGGCATTCTGGCAAAATGACTATTTTCCCCTTGGAATTTAAGAAATTTCGAGCATATCCTTTGACTAAATTATGAAAATACCCTTGATATTTGAGAATTCCCTTCATGTTGCGAGGCTTAAGAATTAGTTAATTAAATTAATTAATTAATTGTTATTATTTATTTAATAATTTTATATCATGATACATATGATGTATGAGATGAAAAGATGTTTATGGACCTAAAAATTGTTTGTAATTGATTATTATTCTCATTTATCGGATTTGGAAGCCTGTAATTAAGTTGTAATTACACGAAAATGACACAAAAAAGCCTAAAAGTGATAGCGGGACATTTAAGGCTAATTACGACGCATGGAGATATGCCAATGTGCTTGTAGATCTGATAAAAAGTGGGATATATAATCACCATGCATGGAGATGCTCCGATATACACATAGGTCTGATATAAATAAGCCTATCGGCTCGGGCCCAATCATATCAGACTAGGCGGTTCATGATCATTTGATATGTTTTGCATGTGATGCAAATACATGTGTGTGACACATATGAGACCAAAATTAAAATCTCCTGATTATGATGAAGGTTGAGTTGGTTGAGTCCCTCGAGGCTCACCTATCCTCGTGATTCGAGATCTTTCCTACGACATGAGATGTAACCGATAACCTAAAGACATGGCATTGCTTGGTCAAGTCCCTCGAGAGCATATCATCAAATCAGAATCATGTTGTAACGATGGTGATGACTTAGCTGGATATCATGGTTGGTCGAGTCTCTCGAAACTATGGTAGTTCGAAGAACGAAAAGGACGGGAATCATAAGGAGTTATAATTGGCAAGAGTTGCCTACCTTTTGGGCTTAGTGTGATTGGTCGAGTCCTTCGAGATCATACTAAGATGCCAATTGGATCTCGATCCCCACTAAAAATCTACCAGAGACTTTCGTTTCACGTACTGAGGGTGTCTCGTGATTTAATAAAAAATAATGGGAGCATATCAAGATAAAATTCTATATCTTGATTATTTTATTTGTAAAGTCTGCATGTTATTTATTTATGATACATCTCTTGTTTCTAAAAAATATGTCGCATACAGACTTCCTACATAGCATACTTGATGCCAATCGCCTCACTGGACCAAATTTTGCTGATTGGCTCCGTAATTTGAGAATAGTTCTCAGGGTGGAGAAAATCGCATATGTCCTAGAGGGTAATACAAAAGTTGTCAAGAGAGACCTAGTAAAGGATAAAGGACAGTGCTTTCACTACGGGAAAAATGGGCATTGGAAGAGAAACTATAAGGAGTATCTTACAGAAAAGGTGAAATAGAAGCTTAGAGAAGCTTCAAGGTACATTCATGATAAGTCTCCATTTATCTGATTTTTATGACAATACATGGGTATTGGATACTGAGAGTGCTTATCACATCTACAATTCGTTGCAGCTTCTAACAAGTCCTAGGAGACTTGCTAAAGGTGAGATGGATCTCAAGATGGGCAACGGGGCAAGAGTTGCTGCTGTGGTCGTCGATGAGATCGTTTTACATCTACCCAGTGGAGCTACTATTGCATTAGATGTATGTTATTATATCCCCTTTATTATCAAAAATGTTATATCCATTTTATGTTTGACATTAAATGGCTATAAACTTATTTTTGAGAACAATGGTTATTCAATTATAAAGGATGATGTGATCATCCGAGGGACATTGCATAATGGTTTGTTTATGCTAGATACTGCTCCATATATCATGAATGTAAGTATGTCCAAGAGGAAAAGGGATGAGGTGAACACAGCATACCTATGACATTGTAGGCTATGTCATATCCATGAAGGAATGATTCAAAAGTTACTAAGATATGGATACTTGGATCCATTTGACTATGAGTCATATGCGACTTGTAAGCCTTGCCTTCAAGGAAAAATGACCAACTCTCATTTTAGTGGAACTGGAGAGAGAGCCAATGAATTATTATAACTTATATACAGTGATGTATGTGGTCTTATGTCGACTCAGGCTATATGTGGTTACTCATACTTCATTACATTCACTGATGATTTCTCAAGGTATGGACATGTGTACTTGATGAAGTACAAGTCCGAGGCCTTCGAAAAATTCAGAGAATATAAGATTGAAGTAGAGAACTAGATTAGAAAGAGTATTAAGACTCTTCGAGCAGATTAAGGAGGAGAATACCTAAGTACAAAGTTCACCCAGTTCCTTAAGGACAATAGGATACTATCTCAATGGACACCTCCTTATACACCTCAGCTTAACGGTGTATCAGAAAGGAGGAATCGCACGTTAGACATGGTGTGGCCCATGATGAGTTTTGCCGACTTGCCCGTTTCATTCTAGGAATATGCCTTAGATACCGCAGCTTACCTTCTGAACAGAGTTTCATCTAAATCGATAGTGTCTACTCCATATGAGATATGGAAAGAGAAGAAGCCCGATATTAAGGTTGTTAAGATTTGGGGCTGTCTTGCCCACGTTAAAAGACACAATCCCGATAAGTTGGAATCAAGGATAGTATGATGTAATTTCGTTGGCTACCCCAAAGAGACTTGTGAGTATTACTTCTATCATCCTGAAGACCAAAAGATCTTTGTTGCCAAGAGGGCAATGTTTCTTAAGAAGGAACATATACTTGGCAGGGATAGTGGGAGGATGATAGAGTTGAGCGAGATTAGATAACCTAGCTCAGGCACCATTCTAGAGATAGGATCTGCTTAGACACCTGACACATAAGTTCCAAATTTGCGTAGGTCTAGCAGAATGTCACATCCTCCTTAGAGATACGTGAGACATATCAAAAGAGAGGACACTCAGGATACTGATCCTCAGACCTACAAAGAGACTATTATGAATATAGACTCCAGAAAGTGACAAGAAGCTATGAATTCTGAGATGAATTTCATATACTCCAATAAGGTTTAGAACCTTGTTGATGCACCTAAGGGTATTGTACCCATAGGCTACAAATGGATATTCAAGAAGAAGATCAGAGTAGTTAGGAAGGTGGAGACTTATAAAGCAAGGCTAGTGACTAAGAGGTATCATCAAAGGCAAGGTGTTAACTATGGCAAAACCTTCTCGCCTGTAGCTAAAATCCATCATAATTCTATTAGCTATTGTAGCATACTATGATTATGAAATTTGACAGATGGACATGAAAACTGCATTCCTTAATGGCAACCTCACAGAGAATGTGTATATGACATAGCCTGAGAGATTCATGTCCAAGAAAAGTCCAGATAAAGTATGCAGACTGCTGAAGTCCATTTATGGATTAAAGAAGGCTTCCCGAAGTTGAAATTTAAGATTTGATGAGGCAATCAGATCTTTTAACTTCGTTAAGAACGAAGATGATCCATGTGTGTACAGGAAGGTAAGTGGGAGTGTTATAACCTTCTTGGTGTTATATGTGGATGACATCCTAATCATTGGAAATGATGTAGGAATGCTCTCCACCGTTAAGGCTTGCTATCTCGACACTTTTCCATGAAGGACTTAGGAAAAATATGCTATATATTGGGGATTCGGATCTATAAAGATAGATCTAATAGGATGCTCGGCTTGTCCCAGTCTAGGTACATAGACTCCATTGTCAAAGATTTGGCATGAAAAAAATCCAACAGATGTCTCATATCGATGAGACATGGAATATCACTTTCTAGGAGTATGTCCCCAAAAAACTCCTGAAGAAAGAGCAAACATTGATAGGATACCCTATACCTCAGTAATAGGGTCTATTACGTAGGGTCTATCATGTATGATATGCTATGTACCAGGCCTGATATAACATATGCTCTAAGTGTCATGAGCGGGTATTAGGCATATCTAGGCTTATAGCATTGGAAAGTAGTAAAGTGCATCTTTAAGTACTTGAGAAGAATTAAGAATCTTTTACTGGTATACGGAGGAGATAGCCTTCAGGTTGAAGGCTACACAAACTCGAGTTTCCAGTCCGATGTCGATGATAGCAAGTCAAATTTAGGGTATGTGTTTACCTTGAATGGAGCAGTAGTAAGCTGGAAGAGTTCCAAGCAAGATACTACTGCTGACTCAACCATAGAAGCAAAATATATTACTGTAGCAGAAGCTGCAAAAGAGAGAGTCTGGATAAAGAAGTTCATCAAAGATCTAGGAGTTGTTCCGAGTAGCGTGGAAGCAATCCCTATGTATTGCGATAATAACGGGGCAATCACTCAAGCGAAGGAACCCAAGTCTCATTAGAAATATTCTAAGGAGGTTCCATTTGATTAGATAGATCGTAGACCGAGGAGATGTAGCAGTGGAAAGAGTTTCATCCAAATATAACATTGCAGATCCACTTACTAAACCATTACCTCAGATTGTGTTTGAGTATCACAGAAGTTTGATGGAGATCAGACATGTAGGTGATTGGCTTTAGGTCAAGTGGGAGATTGCTAGTTATAGGTGCCCTATAAGCCAATCACGTGAGTGATGGTACTTGTAATATGTTACGTTAATCTCTTTGTTGTTATTATTAGCATATTCTCACATGTATATTTCTATATATTTGTGATGTCCTTAGTTCTGTGCAATAGGAATCAGATCATGATGAAATCATTATAATGAGATCGATTCACCTTTAAACGCAGATCTTAAATTATCCAGGTCATAGGTTACTCGAGAGGGACATCGAGATAACCGGATAGACTAGTGTACTTACTGTATACTCATCTATATGATGGAGGCGACTGGTCTTATAGTCGCTTATTGGAGACACTAGAGATACAATGTTGGTGCTCATTGGAGAATTAGTTCACTGATTGATCCGCTTATGAAATATTATATGGATAATGATATCTAATGTTAGACAACGATTGCGTAGTCCTAGTTGTGTACCTGGTCCTTCGACTTGAGACACCAAAGATGTCTTGTATGAGTAACCAGATAGACTAGTCTTGAGACACCAAAGATGTCATAGGTTACTCGAGAGGGACATCGAGATAACCGGATAGACTAGTGTACTTACTGTATACTCATATATATGATGGAGGCGACTGGTCTCATAGTCGCTTATTGGAGACACTAGAGATACAATGCTGGTGCTCATTGGAGAGTTAGTTCACTGATTGATCCGCTTATGAAATATTATATGGATAATGATATCTAATGTTAGACAACGATTGCGTAGTCTTAGTTATGTACCTGGTCCTTAAACTTGAGACACCAAAGATGTCTTGTATGAGTACTCCTTTCTTTAACGCTAGCCTTACAAGTTTCGAAAGGATCCAGATCTGGTACAATCGATTATCTGGATTGGTAGCCAACCATATGAAGGTGATTATGTGTTAACAAAGGATCATTCACTCTTCGGTATCATAATAGAATATCCCGTGTGCTCGCTTAGACAAAATCCCTAGCCAAGGTCATTCGGATTGAGAGAGGAGTTCTCCAGGAGAATCCGATTAGAGTAAGATATAGAAGGATTCTGTATGTGGCCTGACAATATCCATATCCAATATACGGTCTCTGGAATATTAGTTAGATGAGGGATTATATGTATACGGTGACTGTGAACAGAAAGGTCCGATGGATTTGATCCCCCTGTATAGTCCGGGGACTATGGCGTAGTGGCCTAGTACGACCATAATCAATGAGTCGAGTGAATTATTATGAGGATAATAATTCACTAGATCAGAAGAAGTTATGATGGGTACGACTCACGACCAGCTCGGTATCGGGCCTAGAGGGTCACACACATATAATAGATGTTGCGATAGGTAGAGGTGCAAATATGAAATATTCACGGGACTCCTAATGTTGATAAGATTAGACGAGGCCCGATAAGAATGGAATCAGGAATATTTCATGAATATTCTATATGGATAAGATCCAATATGAATGGCATAAGACATATTTCATAAATATTCCATATGGATAAGAATGATATCAGGAATATGCTAAGAATATGTCATTTGGATAAGCATCTAATGGTATCAGGAATATGCCATTTGGATAAATATCCAATATGAACAGCATTAGGATGGCATAAGGAATATGTCATTTAGCTCATAAATAAGGGGCACCTCTATGTTTATAGGCTAGAACATTAGGGTTTAGCTTCCTATTTCTCATTAGAGTTATCTCCTCCTCCTTGCTAAGAGTGATAGAGATTGATCCCGCTACTGAGGCGTTGTCGTTGCTATATCTACTATGTGGATACCGCTAGAGAGGATCACGTGAGTGTTCTTTCGACATCTCCATTGGATCTAGAGGTTTCTAGAGATATACGATCTCTACATGTAACACATCAGTTTGATTTTATATAGTTTTTTAGGTTTTTATGATTTTTTCGTACATCAATCATCGCACAACGGCAAAAAGATTAACTTTGGGAATCTGGGATTTGTTTCTATTTCCACTGCGCATGTGATGTCGATCCAAGATTTCCCGACACCAAATGTACAAATTTTTACATATATGCTTTGATCATTATCTTGGTTTCTCATTTTTTATGATTAAAGTTTTTCTTTTAAATCAATATCATTTCCTATGATTCCTCTTCTTGCTATTTACAAGAGGAGAAATTTGTCGAAATGATTTGTCTTTTTTCATGATTTATCTTTCATGTGATAACGTTGATGCAAATTTTTGCACTATTGAATCCTTCCCATCTCTTTCTTTTTGACAATTACAAAGGGAGAGAAAAACTTACAAACTTGCACATCCCAAAAAGAAGATAAAACTTGCATGTTATACTTTTCTCCTTTTTGTTGATGACAAAAGGAGATAAGTTATGATAATGCATGTATGATGTACTTTAAGGGAGAGAAGTTATGATGATAATTTCAAACTTTAATCATGCATGATATGATGTAATTTGATTATTTAAAATTATGCATAAAATACATGATTTTATGATGCATGCAATGATATTTCATCTATGATTCATATTGTTTCGACTTGAATTCAAAGTTTATCACTCTTTTTTAATTCGAGTTTTTATTATTACAATATAGTATATAGATAGGGAGAGTTTAGTTAAACTCCATCATTAAATTCGTTGTCATCATCAAAAAGGGAGAGACTGTTGAATCTCATATTTTGATGATGAAATCAATTGATAAAATAATAATCTAATATGTGTTAAAGAATTGAAGTAGGAAAATCAGACATTGGACCGGAGTCACGGACATTGCGTCAAGATCGGATGTTGCGAGAGTCAATATGCCGATGGATCAAGCAATATGTCAAAGATGAGCATGATTTCCCTAGGGTTTGGATGAACAAATTGCTGGCCACAGGCAACCTGCAAGCCAATCACGTGAGTGATGACATGTGTGACATGCTATGCGATATTTTTGTTTATGATTATTATTGGCATATTCTCACATTATGTTATCTATTGCATATATATTATGGTGTTCTTGGTTCTGTGCAATGGGAATCGGATTATGATGAGATCGATTCACTTTCAAACACAGATCCTGAATAATCCCGATCATAGGTTACTCGAGATGGACATCGAGATAACCGGACAAATCGGTGTACTATATACCCGTCTATATGATGGAGGCGGCTGGTCTCATAGTCACTTGTGTGGAGACACTAAGGATATAGTACAGGTGTTCATTGGAGAATGAGTTCACTGATTGATCTGTTTATGGAATGTTGTATGGTTAAAGATACCTAATATTAGAGAGCGATTCCATAGTCCCAGTTGTGTATTTGGTCCTTACACTTGAGACACCAAGGATGTCTTGTATGAGTACTCATTTCTTTGACGTCAAACTTACAGGTTTGGAAAGTTCTAGATCTGGTATAGCTAGTTATCAGGATTGGTAGCCAATCTTACGAAGGTAATTGAGTGTCAATAGAGGATCATCCACTCTCGGTATCATGAGAGGAATATCTCATATGTGCTTGCTCAGATAAATGCCTGGCCAGGGTCATTCGGATTGAGAGAGAAAGAGTTCTCCGGTATAATCTAATTAGAGCAAGACAAACTGATTTCGTATGTGACCTGACAGTACCATGTCCAATATACGATCTTTGAGATATTAGTTGGATGAGAGATTATAGATACATGGAAACTTTGGATAGACAGGTTTGATGGATTTGATTCCCTTGTATCGTTTGGGGATTATGGCGTAGTGGCCTAGTACGTCCATAGTCGATGAGTCGAGTGACTTATTATGGGGATAATAATTCACTATATCATAAGGAGTTCTGATAGGAGTGACTCACGGCCAGCTCGGTGTTGGGCCTAGAGGGTCACGCACATATGGTGGATGCTTTAGTGAATAGAGGATTGGATAGAGATCCAATTAGCCCATATTCTTATTAGATGAGACCCTATGCTGATAGGCTCCTTGATTGAGTCCCAATTAGAGGCTTAAGGAGATTATTGGATAGAGATCCAATAATACAATATTAGTGGGTAATTGGATGGAGATTATTTGTAATTACATGGAGAGGCACAGCAGGAGCGTACTGGTGACAGCAGGACCCACGATATCGTGGTGGGAGATCACGTCGTATGATGATGCGACGATATAACAAAATCGATGATGACGAGATCAATAATCACAGGACATGGAGATACGCCGATGCACACATAGATCCTATTATGAATGATTAGGCCCATTGGCTCGGGCCTAATCATATTAGGTGATGACTCATGATCATCTGGTATGGCTTGCATATGTGATGTGTTATACACCTACTAGATATATGTATATATATATTTACATGTGATGTAGATATATATTAAATACGCATGTGTGTGACACGACATATTAGGAGACCGATATAAAACGAAAATCCCTCCTATAATAATATTAAGTCGGTAAGCGTAAGGCAATAAGATTGACCCACGTGGCCTTCCATCATTATAGGAAGAAACTGAATCACGACATAGGTTGAGTTAGTCGAGTCACTCGAGGCTCACCTATCTACGTGATCAAGTTCTTGCCTACGACATATAGATGTCACCGGTGACCTAAGGACATGGTATGACTTGGTCGAGCAGTCGAGAGCATATCCATCAAATCAGACTCATCTTGTAACAATGGTGATGACTTAACTAAACTTCATGGTTGGTCGAGCAATCGAGACCATGATGATTTAGAGGCCGAACATGACTAGAATCACAAGGAGTTATGATTGGCAAGAGTTGCCTACCTTTTGGGCTTAGTATAATTGGTCGAGTCCCTTGAGGTTGCACTAAAATGCCGATTAGATCCCGATCCCCACTAGGAGTCTGCCGGAGACTTTTATCTCACGTGTCGAGGGTGTTGCATGATTCGCTAAGAAAATAATGGGAGTATATTAAGATAGAAATTCATATCTTAATTAATATTTTTAGCAAAGTCTGCATGTTATTTATTTATGCTATATCTTGTTTATCGCTTGCAAAACCCCTATGTGGCATACTTGATGCCAACCGCCTCATTGGTCCAAAGGCTCCGTAATTTAAGAATTGTTCTCATGGAGGAGAAAATTATATATGTCCTTAACATGATTATGTGCATGCTGAGGAAAGGACAAGCGAGGATGAGATCGCTCATTTTGTGAAGTATATAGATAGTCCTAGAGGATAACTTATGTGTTGATCTTATACTTCAGTCCCTACTTGATTCCTTTTCACAGTTCATTATTAAATTTAATATATATAAGCTTGAGGTGACTCTATCTGAGCTCCTCAATATGTTGAGGGAAGCTGAGAGCATCATCAAGAAAGAGATGCTAGTTCTCTATATTGGTGAGACTAATAAGAAAAAGAAGACTAGTAAGACCATTAAGAAGGGCAAAAGCAAAGGAAGACCGGGTAAGACAAAGGTTGCCAAGAAAGACCCAGCAAAAGATAAAGGACAGTGCTTCCACTACGGCCAAGACGGGCATTGGAAGAGGAACTATAAGGACTATCTTATAGATAAGGCAAAATAGAAGCTTAGAGAAGCTTCATGTATATTTATGATCAATCTCCACTTGTTAGATTTTTATGATAACACATGGGTATTAGATACCAAGAGTGCTTACCATATCTGTAATTTGTTACAAGTTCTGGCAAGACCTAGGAGATTGGCCAGAGGCGAGATAGACCTCAAGATGGGCAATGGAGCAAGAGTTGCTGCAATTGCTGTTGGGGAGGTCATCCTACATCAGCCTAGTGGAGTTATTATTGCATTAGATGCATGCTATTTTATCCCTTCCGTTATCAAAAATATTATTTTCATCTCTTGTTTGACAATTAGTGGATATAAATTATTTGTTGAGAATAATAGTTGTTCAACAATTATGAATGATGAGATCATCACTATATGGACACTTATAAATGACATATATGTGTTAGACACTTCTCCACACATCATGAATATAAATATGTCTAAGAGGAAAAGAGATGAGGTGAATAATGCATACCTCTGACATTGTAGGCTAGGTCATATACATGAGGGAAGGATTTAAAAGTTGCTGAAAGATGGATACTTATATCCATTTGACTATGAATCATATGCAACTTGCAAACCTTGCCTTCGTGGGAAGATGACCACTCTCCTTTTAGTGGAACTAGAGAGAGCCACTGAGTTATTGGAGCTCATACATAGTGATGTATGTGATCCCATGTCGACTCAGGCTATAAGCGGTTACTCATACTTCATTACATTTACTGATTATTTCTCTAGGTATAGACACGTGTACATGATAAAGTACAAGTCCGAGGCCTTTGAGAAATTTAGGGAATATAAGAATGAGGTGGAGAACCAAATTGGAAAGAGTACTAAGACTCTTCGATCAGATCGAGGAGGAGAGTACTTGAGTATGAAGTTCACCCATTTCCTCAGGGACAATGGGATTTTATCCCGGTGGACACTTCCTTATACACCTCAGCTCAATGGTGTCAAAAAGGAGGAATCACACACTATTAGACATAGTGTGATCCATGATGAGTTTCGCTGACCTACCCGTCTGATTCTAGGGATATGCCCTAGAGATCGCAACTTACCTTCTGAACAGAGTTCCATTAAAGTCGGTAGTGTCTACACCATATGAGATATGGAAAGAAAAGAAGTCTGATCTTAAGGTAGTTAAGATTTGAGGCTGCCCTGCCCATGTTAGAAGACATAACCCTGATAAGTTAGAATCAAGGATGGAACGGTGCACGTTCATGGGATACCTAAGAAAACTTGGGGTATTATTTCTATCATCCCGAGGACCGAAAGGTCTTTGTTGACAAGAGAACTGTGTTCCTTGAGAAGGAACACATTCTTGGTGAAAATAATGGGAGTGAGATAGAATTGAGCGAGGTTAGAGAACCTAGCTCAAGCACCAGTCCAAAGCTCGAGTCTATTCAGTTACCTAACACACAAATTCTAACTTTTCGTAGGTCTAGCAGAGTATCTCACCCTCCTGAAAGATATATAGGACATATCAGTGGAGAGGACTCTCAAGATGTTAATCTTCAGACCTACGAGGAGGCTATTATGAGTATAGACTTCGGAAAATTGCAAGAAGCCATAAATTCTAAGATAGATTACATGTACTGTAATAAAGTTTAGAACCTTGTGAATGCCCCTGAGGGTATCGTACCCATCGACTACAAGTGGATCTTCAAAAAGAAGATTAAAGTAGATAGAAAGGTAGAGACCTATAAGGCAAGGATAGGAGGGAGGAACCCCTATAGCGTTCCAAGGGTTGATCCCCCTCAAGGATCAAAATCTATAAAACTCCTTCTAGGGTTCTATCATCTGGTATTAGAGAAGCGATCTTGCTGCCCCTATAGTCATCATCCATGTCTCTACCTTCCCAAGCAATTCCCACAATTGTTGTGACACGCGCCTCCACCTATCACCCCAACCGCAGATCAAATCAGTCTGCCGCTGTCCCCTGCGTTTGATCTAGAAATCTGATATATTTTTTATCATTCATGTCTCTTCAATACTATAAGATTCCTTACTTTTCACATTGAAGATTTTTTCCAAAATTTTATCCGCTGCAAATTTAGTTTGTCGTAAACATTATCGTTGTTACGAAGGCGGAATGCTGCAGAAATTTTCAGCCATGTTTTTGCCTCTTGAAACTGGCATATTCTTTCTCCTTTTTGGCTGAAATTTTTACACAAGTCTCAAGATCAAGTTGCTTTCATCTGGATTTGATTTCTAAAAAAAACGCTTTCTGGAACTGGTTTTATTGTGCAATCTTTGACCATCACGTAGTTCTAGAATTTTACGATGAAGGAATCTGCCTTTCGTCTTTTGCCCTATTTCCCTACTGTTATGCTGCCAAAATTTCATCAAACTTTTTACTGGTATTAACAACATCTGAACCAAGGGTTTTTGTATAATTTTCTTGAACTTTCCTCTGGAATTTACGTCGAGAAGTCATCGTTTCTCCGACATAAAACCGGTTCAAAAGGACAGCACATCATAGCACTTTTTTTCATTGAATTCTATCATATTTGAGTGCTATTTTTTGTGAGATTTTGGACTCTCTTTTTCTCATCTCAAAACCCTACCATCCTCACCAATAACCCTTCAAAACCCTACCCTAAACCGAAACCAAACAGTCCCCCAAATCTGCCCTAAACCATAGCCTACTTCTATCCAAACTGATTCACCTTCCAATCAACCACCCCCTTCTCCAAAATTCCCATGCCATTAACCCGACAACAAAAAAAAGATCTCAATATTATAGATCCAGAGGTGTATACTATGGCATAAAAGGAGGCTATCAATGCAAAGTTTGAAGCCTTTGAAAATCGCATGGAAGAGAAGATGCGATCCCTTTTCGTCGAATTCAGCATTGGCCGACCGTCGAGCCCGAGGAAATCACAACACGGAGAAACTTCATATCGGTGAGATGATCCTCAAGAACATCGTCACATCACCTCTGATCTCAATAATCCATGCATGAAGGTTGGCTTTCCTAGATGGGAAGAAGGAGACCAGATCGGGTGGATCTCGCGCGTGGAGCACTATTTTTGGTTTTACCGAACCACCGATGCCACACAGGTGGATATTGCTGCCATCTACCTCATGGGAGATGCTATTTAGTAGTTTAATTGGTTTGAGCACACCCATGGAGGACTCTCTTGGCAGCGATTCAAGGAAGGACTACTAAACCGCTTCGAACCAACCGATTTCGACAACATCGACGGACAATTGGCAAAGATTCGTCAAACCTCTACAATACAAGAATACCAAACAATGTTTGAGTGTTTATCTAACCAAACTGAGAATTGGTCTGGGAAATAACTTTTAGGTACTTTTATCGAGGGCCTAAAGCCAGAGATCCGAGGAGAAGTAAAGGCGCGGCAACCGTACAATCTTATGGTGGCGATTTCTTTCACGCATATCCAGGAAGAACAATTGAACCACGAAGTATGAAGGACAAGGGTCTCTCCCCGACCAGCCATGCCGAGGCCTACTGCCCCCTCTACTGCCATCCAAGCCCCTGCACCAAAAAAGTTGACAAGAGACGAGCTTCGCGAACGATCGGCTAAGGAGTTGTGTTGGCATTGCGATGAACCGTGGAGCCGTGAACATCGCTGCAAAAAGGGTCGACTCCTCGTGATTGAACCAAGGGAGGATGAGGACAATGAAACATCTGAAGAAGCCCTTTAACCTAAAGAAGAAGCCATGGAGGAATAGTCTCAACCAACCGACTACGTAGTGCACGCATTGGCCGACTACTCCAACTCGCAGATGATGAAAGTTGGAGGACTTCTAAAACAGCAACCCATCACCATTCTCATCGACACGGGCAACACCAATAACTTCCTTAACAGTAAGGTTGTTGCAGGTTTGGCGCTTCAAATTGAAGGTTGCAACAAGTTCGACGTAAAGGTCGCTGACGGCCGAATCTTTAATTGCGACCAACGGTGCCCGCGGTTGAAACTGCTCCTCCAAGACCAAGAAGTGGTAGCTGAATTCTTCCTCCTACCCATCGATGATTATGAAGTCGTACTCGGGATCGAATGGCTCACAACACTAGGTGATATCTCCTAGATTTTTTTTAAATTAATCATGAAATTTTATTACAAAGGGAGACAGGTCACGTTACGAGGCAAGCGCATGAGTCAAATTTCTACTGTTTCATCGCAACGAATGGAGAAAGTTTTGCACAAAGCATATGGTGGATTTTTTATGCATATTCAGTAGTCATCTACGGGGGAGAACGTACAAAACTCAGATCCTAAGCTTGCCCTTTGCTTGAACAAATTCGCGGATGTTTTCTTGGAGCCGCGCGGGCTGCCCCCTAACCGGTCGCATGACCACCGCATTCCTATTTTGCCAGGCAAATCTCTAGCAAATTTATAACCGTACCATTATCCTCATTTGCAGAAGGACGAGATCAAGAACATTGTTAAAGAGATGCTGGACACCGGGGTGACTCAACAGAGTTGCAGCCCTTACTCCTCACCGGTGTTGCTAGTGCGCAAGAAAGATGATGAACTCTTGGACGAATTAAAAGGAGCCCAAGTCTTTACTAAATTGGATCTCTGATCCGGATACCATCAGATTTGGGTATGCACTGAAGATATTCTGAAAATTATATTTCGCATGCATAAGGACCACTATGAGTTTCTGGTAATGCCTTTCGGACTTACGAATGCTCCTTCTACTTTCCAAAGCCTGACAAATGACATCTTCTGAAGTTTTCTATGCAAGTTCGCATTAGTATTCTTTAATAATATTCTCATTTATAGCCTTACGCTTGATATACATTTTCAGCACTTAAGAATTATTCTAACGATTCTTCGAGAGAATACTTTTTATGTTAAACAGTCAAAGTGCAGCTTCTTACAGCATAAAGTGGAGTATCTTGGGCACATTATATCAGAGGCTGGAGTGGCGGTGGACCCGACAAAGATCGAGGCAATGCAAGGATGGCCGAGACTTACAAATGTATAATCGCTACACAGTTTCCTTGGACTCACGGGCTACTACCAAAATTTTGTGAAAGATTATTGTAAGATCAGTGCCCCACTCATGTCCTTACTGAAGAAAGACTCCTTCTTGTGGTCAGATAAAGCCTCCGCAACCTTCGAATGACTCAAGGTAGCCATGACGATGACGTTGGTCCTAGCGCTGTCCGATTTCGGTCGCACTTTTGTCATTGAGGCCAATGCATCAGGGGAATTGGGGCTATTCTTATGCAAGATGATCGACTCCTAATTTACACCGAGGATTCTACCACACTTCCTACGAGGTTTTTACAAGAGATACTAATTACTACCAAATTTAAAATATGGTCGGATACAGGTCCATGGCACGAAAGAGGAGTAAAACTAGAAGAATTGCTATCCATGCTCATGCCAGATGGGGCTCTCATCATCTTAAACCATACCAAAGGGCAGTCACTATTCCAGAAGAAAGATTGACTATCACTAAAGACTAACTATATGGCAGCATATGCAAAGAAGAAACGACCTTCCGACAAACTTCAGAATGGACGAAAAATTGAAGATCGAGTTTTTCTACACCTCCAGCCCGATCAGCAGGAAACTCGAGCCTTAATGAAATGGTCTCCCTATTTCTTTGGGCCTTACAAAATTGAGGAACACATTAGGGCCCTAACTTGGAGCCAGATCAAGATTACAGTTGATCTGCCAGGTATCCCACCTTAAATGAAAATTTAAAGAAGACGACTCAGCCCAAATCCTTCCAACTAACACTCCAGCTAATGATGAGGTCAAAGTTCAGTTAATGATAACATGGGAGTCATATGAGGAGTTGAAGATCCAATTTCCAGAGTTTATGTACCCTCAGCCTTGAGGACAAGGCTGATCTGAAGAGGGCGAACTTGATAGGACTCCAACAGGGTTGAGTCCTAATCATCTTAGTACTAGTCAATAAAAATCTTATTAGATTATAATAAAGTCACTCCTATCTTATAAAGGAGTATGACTAGGGTCTAGATTAGCCCTTAGGGCTTAGTAGCCACCACACCCCTTACTGGGTTGGTCGGCCAGGGTTTCCCCCTACTTAGGTCAGCTATAGAGCCACTTAGCCGCCTCCTGTTCCTATTAAGACAGGTTGGCTATAGGAGGGGCAAAGGGGTAATTATACTTAGGCAAGCACCCCCTTAGGCTAGGTTTTGATATCTATTTAAAGATGTAGCCGCCCCCCTCTTGAATCAAGCAATTATCAATTTTATTTCAGCTTTGTGCCGAATCTAGGAGGGAGGAACCCCTATAGCGTTCCAAGGGTTGATCTCACTCAAGGGTCAAAATCTATAGAGCTCCTTCTGGGGTTCTATCAGACTCCTGAAGAAAGGGCAGACATGGATAAGATACCCTATGCTTCAGCTATAGAGTCTATCATGTATACTATGCTATGTACCAGGCCTGATATAACACATGCTTTAAGTGTCACAAGCAGGTATTAGGCAGATCTAGGTTTAGAACACTAAAAGGCAGTAAAATATATCCTTAAGTACTTGAGAAGGACTAAAGATCTTTTACTGGTATATGGAGGAGGTAGCCTCCAATTCGAGGGCTACATAGACTCGAGTTTTCAGTCCGACATTGATGATAGTAAGTTAAACTCAGGATATGTTTTCACCCTAAATGGAGGAGCAGTAAGCTGGAAGAGTTTCAAGCAAGTACTACTATTGACTCGACCACAGAGGCAGAATATATTACTGCAACAAAAGCAGCAAAAGAAGAGGTACGGATGAAGAAGTTCATCATGATATGGGAGTTATACTAAGCAGCATGGAGCTGATTCATATATATTGCGACAATGACAGGGTGAAAGCTCTAGCAAGGGAACCCAGGTCTCATCAAAATTATTCTGAGGAGGTTCCATCTGATTAGAGCGATCATGACCCATAAAGATATAGCAATGAAAAGAGTTTCATTCAAAGATAACATTGCAGATCCACTGACATAGTTGTTGGCTCAGATTGTATTTGAGCATCACAGAGAGGTCTGATGGGGATCAGACACATAGGTGATTGGCTTTAGGTCAAGTGGGACATTGCTGGTCACAGGTGCCCTGCAAGCCAATCACGTGAGTGATGGCACGTGGGACACGCTGTGCGATCTTTTTTACTTATGATTATTATTGACATATTCTCACATTATATTATCTGTTGCATATATATTGCGATGTCCTTGGTTCTGTGCAAAGGGAATCAGATCATGATGAGATCATAATAATGAGATCAATTCACCTTTAAATACAGATCATGAATAATCCCGGTCATAGGTTACTCGAAAGGGACATCGAGATAACCGGACAGACCGGTGTACTATATACTCATCCATATGATGGAGGTGGCTGGTCTCATAGCCACTTGTATGGAGACACTAAGGATATAGTACAAGTGCTCATTAGAGAATGAGTCCACTAATTGATCTGCTTATGGAATGTTGTATGGTTAAAGATACCTAATGTTAGACAGCGATTCCATAGTCACAGTTATGTATCTGGTTCTTACACTTGAGACACCAAGGATGCCTTGTATGAGTACTCATTTCTTTGACGCCAGACTTATATATTTGGAAAGTTTCAAATTTGGTACAGCTGGTTATCGGTATTGGTAGCCAACCTTACGAAGGCAATTGAGTGCCAATAGAGGATCATTCAGTCTCAATATCACGAGAGGAATATCTCATATGTGCTTGCTCAGATAAATCTCTGACCAGGGTCATTCAGATTGAGAGAAAAAGAGTTCTCTGGTAGAATCCGACTAGAGCAAGATAAACTGATTTCATATGTAACCTGACAGTACAATGTCCAATATACGATCTCTGGGATATTAGTTGGATGAGGGATTATAGATACATGGTAACTGTGGACAAACATGTCCGATGGATTTGATCCTCTTATACCGTCTGGGGACTATGGGTTGTGGCCTAGTATGTCCATAGTCGATGAGTCGGGTGAATTATTATGAGGATAATAATTTACTATATTAGAAGGAGTTCTAATGAGAGTGACTCACAGCCAGCTCGGAATCGGGCCTAAAGGGTCACACACATATGGTGGATGCTTCAGCGAATAAAGGATTGGATGAAGATCAAATTAGTCCCTATTCTCATTAGATGAGACCCTATGCTGATGGACTCCTTAATTGAGGCCCAATTAGAGGCCTAAGGAGATTATTGGATAGAGATCCAATGATGCAAGGTTAGTGGGTAATTGGATAGAGATCCAATACCCACTAAGGCAGGAGCCCTATGGATTTTTGGTGGCTCTCTATAAATAGGAGGGGAGACTCATAGTTGATAGGCTGTGGCTTTGGCCTTCCCCTCCTATTCTCTTCCTTCCCTCTGCGCAACAGTTGCAAGATCAGATTGGAGGAGTTTTGCTACAGAGATCCATCATGTGGATACCGCTAGAAAGGAGGACACTTGAAATTCTTCATCCTCTCCATCCGGATCTGGAATATAGGGATATACGATCTCCTAAGGTAACCAATCTCTCACACATGATGCGGTTTTTCGATTTTGAGATTTTTTCTCGCGATCCTAATATTCTGCACGATGATTTGATCTGTGTGAGAAATCAATTTTTTTTTTTTTCCGTTGTGCATGTGATGCACCCGCTGAGGTTTAGTTTAAATAATTTGTCTAAATAATTTCTTGTTTTAGTTTTACTTTGTTGATTTCCTTATTTTATTTTTCCAAAACTAAAAAAATAGGATATTCAATCCTATTAGTTTATTATCAGAGTAAAAGTCTCTACCAAGTAAGTTAATTATCATCCTAAAAAATTTATCAAATTATATAAAGCCTTTAATTTTAGTAAGTATGTCTACAAGATCAATGTCATCAATATTTTAGATGTTCAAGGTTTATCAGGAACTCTCAATTATAAGATTTAATTTTGAGTCTTAAACCCTTATTAAGTGGATTTGATACATTTCCATCATATCAATATTTTAAGTGTGACGATGAACCTTATCACAAATTGAGTCCGAGTATAATTAATTTGCATGCATCTTAAAGAACACCAATCAAGAAATCGATCGAAACTTTCATCAAAGCTAATATATAAATGAATAATAACAAATTCATTGTATGAGTTTGTTTGCAGATAATTATTCAATTATCCTTCACCGTTAGATATGTCAATCATAGATGAAACGCAATAAGCACAGCAAGTCAGCAGTTAGATATCTTAATTCTTTTTTCTTTACCTAAAATGTAATGCTACCATCACATAATTTAGATTCCAATGATTGTCTTGCCTCCAAAACCCTTCCCATCATTCACAATGACAACGAAAATTTTAGTATTTAAAACCAGCAATGAATTATGTAGCAAAAACCATCTAAATAAATTGGTCTAAGAAAAGTTACCTATCTCGTAAATTAATCCAGAGAGAGCTGAACACCCCGGGCCTCCTGTTAGCCACGCTAGTAGAGGATCATCCTTAGGTTCCCTCTCTGACTTTATGAAGTAGTAGAAAAGCTGCACATCATTGGCTTCATCCACATTCACGTAGCTGAGAAGCATCAATCAAGGGGAAAAAGAAAAAAACAGTAAAGATAACATGGTTTTCAATTTTTTTGTAGGTTAATATTTCTCCAACATGAATATGCTTGATTAGTTGCCCATCATTCTGGGAATGAAGACTACAGTATTCATTTTACTCTTAGAGATGGGAACTGAACTGGCGTTAGATTCGTGTTGGTGTGAGGTGCTGTGGACACTAGGAGTGATTTGGAGCTGCCACTGTTAGCTCACAGTGCTTCTCTCCGGCTCTCTCGCTGTTTGTGCCATCTAGTAGCACTTAGCAAGTGGTAGGGATCATCTCCCATTCTCCAACTTCGCTTATGGACTACGTCATAAGTTATGCTTCGAGGGATACATGCGCATGGGACTTTTCCGTCTTGTTCGCTTCTTCGGTTCTATGTTGTCATTCAACAGCAAACAGAAACGAAAGTTTTGACTTCGAACTCTTCTTGGCTGACAATTAACGAGTTCAAGAACCAGCTACCTAATATGAGTAGCCGAATAAATTGTTCAAGGACCTTGTTGAGGACGTGAGCAGTTCAAACAAATCCAATCAAGGGAGAAGAAAACTCACCCGGTTTCCAGATAGAACGGCAGAGGCCCATCAAATCCAGGAAGATGGGTAATTACGTTGAGAGATGAAACAAGAGGCCACGGCGACAGGAATAATAGCAGCAGGAAAATATGAGAAACGCTCAACACCACCTCTTTCGCTCCCTTGCTGATAGTTTCTGTAGCTGCTGCTGCTGCTGCCATGCTTCCTACCTCGCAAATTCTTGGGAGAGAGTCTCCTCCTATCTCGCGAACTGTCGTACGTCCGTGGAGCAGATGTCAGGACGGAGATAGTAGCTTGTTTTGTGGTGGGGATGCGACCACGGAGACCACAGAGGATAACATGTAGTGTTAGAATGAGAGCAAGCAAGCTGTGGCACAGGTTGATAATCTTACCCAAGCATCTCAAAGATGATGGAAGACGATAAAGAAGAGCAACGGACTCGTTTGTCTTTTTGCATTGTCATCTATTGTAACGTTAGTTTACTTCACCTAATATGTAAATTGCGTGTTGGTGAACTAAAGTATTCAAATACCATCAAATGTGTGTTCAATATGCTTGAAACCACCAGAAATACCTGCAAGAAATAAATGAATACAAAGTAAACATTGCAAGTACTATATAACCCATATAGAGGAGACTATGACTAGATCTTTAAAATGTAAGAAAGAGGTGATAGCTGTGAGGACCAAGGTAGAGTGAGAAGAGGAGGATAGCACGTGAGGAGGCAACTCATAGGGAAACAAAGGAGTGGATATCCAGATAAAATTTTAGTTTACAATTCGTAAATCCATATTGAACATGTAGATATTTTGTTGCATGATTATGTTTTGGTAATGTAGCATGAAGTGTTTTTCTCCGCTGCCTTCCAATGCCAAAATTACTATTTAAAATGTCAGATATGATTTAATTTGAATGACATAGTCCAAAGACTCAAACACACTATCTTCTAGTTTCTAGTTTAGTGTATGAAATATTACTATATATTCATCTAAAACGTTGAGGTGATGGATGAAACAAAATTAAGCTCATTCATTTATTTAGTATATTTTATGATTCAATAAAAGTTGGTTCTGGAATTCTGTGAGATGGTTTATACAGAATTAATTTGAATCTTGAGTTTACAAATACATTATTGACCCTGCAATCAAGTATTGAAATGAAACGTAATTCTAATAATGAAATATCTTCTATATTGTGGCATAGACATTTGAGGCATATCTCCAAGGAAATAATTGAAAGATTAGTGAAGGATAATATTTTAGAAAATTTAGACTTCACTGATTTTGATGTTTGCATAGATTGCATTAAAGGAAAGCAAACTAAGCATACAAAGAAAAATACTACAAGAATTAAAGAACTTCTTGAAATTATTCATACTGATATCTACGGACCACTCCATATTCCTTATTTTAGTGGAGAAAGGTATTTCATCACATTTATAGATGACCTGTCCAGATATGACTATGTTTATTTAATACATGAAAAGTCTCAGGCCATTGACATTCTTGAAGTGTACATAAATGAGATCGAGAGACAATTAGATAGAAAAGTTAGAATTGTCAGATCTGACAGGGGTGGTGAATTTTATGGCAGATATGATGAATCCAGTCAGAATATTGGTCCATTTGCTAGATTCCTAGAACAACGGGATATTTGTACTCAGTATGCATTACCAGGTGTGTCATAGTAGAACGGTGTTATTGAAAGGTGAAATCGTACTCTTATGGATATGGTTAGGAGCATGATAAGTTATTTCTCTGTACTTGAGTCAATGTGAGGTGATACTCTTAGGACAACTATGTATATCCTAAACAAGGTTTCTAGTAAATCAGTTCCATTAACTCCATTTAAGTTATGGATTGGTAGAAAACCCAGTTTGAGACATTTACATATTTGGGGGTGTCCTACAGATATAAGAGTATTCAATCCACATGAAAAGAAATTGGATCCAAGAATAATTTTTGGATATTTTATTGGTTACCCAAAAAGATCCAAGGGATACAGATTTTATTACCCTAATCATAATATGAGGATAGTAGAATATGATAATGTAAAATTCTTAGAAAATGGCAAAATTAGTGGGAGTCAAAAGTCTCAAAGGATTAATTTTGATATTGAGGAGATTCAGGTTTCTTCTCCTATATTATCCCCTATTCGAGAAATTATTATTCCTCAAATCAATGAGAGAATTGATGAGGGTGAACAACAAAATAACATTGATAAATTCTCACATGATGTTGATGTCACTGCTGATAGTCTTGTAGAATAATCACAATTGGCAGATTTGAGAAGATCTCAAAGAAAAAGGAAACATGCCATTTCTGATGATTATGTGGTACATATGCAAGAATCAGATTTTGATATAGGAATGAAAAGAGATCCCTTATCGTTTTCACAAGCCATAGAAAGAAATGATTCTGAAAAATGGTATGATGCAATAAAAGACGAGTTAAAATCAATGGACTATAATGGTGTTTGGGAACTCGTTGAATTACCCAATAATTGTAAAAGAGTCGGTTGTAAATGGGTCTTTAAGACTAAACGCGACTCGGTGGGCAATATCGAACGATATAAAGCTAGACTTGTGGCCAAAGGTTTTTCTTAGAAAAAGGGCATTGACTACCATGAAGCATTTTCTCCAGTTTCTCGAAAGGACTCATTGAGAATCATCATGACATTAGTAGCTCGATATGATCTTGAGTTACATCAGATGGATGTGAAAATAATATTTTTGAATGAGGATCTAGATGAGGAAATCTATATGGAACAACCTGAATGATTCATAGAAAAGGGAAAGGAAAGTTAGGCTTGCAAACTTAAGAAATCTATTTATGACCTTAAACAAGCTTCTAGACAATGACATATAAAGTTTCATGATACCATTACTTCCTTCGGATTTAAGGAAAATACTGTTGATCAGTGTATATATCTGAAGGTTAGTGGGAGTAAGTTTATTATATTAGTCTTATATATGGATGATATATTGCTTGCCAGTAGTGATATTGGTTTGTTGCACGAAACCAAGATATTTCTCAATAAGAACTTTAAGATGGTTGATATGAATGAGGCATCCTATGTTATTGGCATAGAGATATTCAATGACAGATCTCAAGGTTTGTTAGGATTGTCTCAGAAAGGTTATATTAATCGTATCTTGGAAAGGTTTAATATGCAGCTTTATAAAGTCAATGATACACCTATTACTAGAGGTAAAAAATTCAGCCAAAACCAGTGCCCGAAAAATGACTTAGAAAGGGATCAAATAAAGAATATTCTTTATGAGTGCGTAATTAGAAGTCTATTATATGCTCAAGCCTATACAAGGCCATATATCAGCTTTGCAGTGGCAATGCTGGGTAGATACCGAGTAACTCAAGAATGAAACATTGGAAAGCTGCAAAAAAAGTAATGAGATATCTGCAAGGGATAAAATATTATATGCTCACATATAGGAAATCAGATCAGCTTGAAGTAACGGGATATTCAGATGCTGATTTTGTAAATTACCTCAATAGTAGGAAATCCACTTCAGGATTTGTGTTCATGCTAGCTGGTGGGGTAATTTCTTAGAAAAGTATAAAATAATCACTTATTGTATCATCTACGATAGAAGCTGAATTTGTGGTATGCTTTGAGGCCACAAATCAAGCTTTATGACTGCGGAATTTTATCTCAGGACTTGGTGTGGTCGTCTCAATTGTCATGCTGCTGAAGATATTTTATGATAATACTATAGTAGTTTTCTTCTCTAAGAACGACAAGTACTCTAGTGGTTCCAAGCATATTGAGATAAAGTACTTGATGGTTAGAGAAAGAGTCCAGAAATAATAAGTGTCAATTGAAAATTTGAGCACCACTATGATAATTGTTGATCCATTTACTAAAGCTTTGCAGTGTAAAATATTTAAAGAACATGTTCTTAGAATGGGGCTTGTGAGCAAGCCATAAAGGATATGGTGATGTATGTTTAAGTGGATGCTATTATTGATATTTCTTTTGCATAATTAAAATTATTTGTTTCTGCTATCCTCTTTGTGTTTATGATTATGCATATTATGGTTGAATGCAAGAAACATGATTGTCTTGACAAGATAAATTACAAGGATCATTATAGACTATATAAGGAAAGACTAACAGTGTTGTAGTATATAGAAGGAAGTATGACATTGATGACATACAACCGCTATGACTCACATTGATAGTTGGACTAAATATAGTATTATTGTGCTTATTGGACTTATTGGCTTATTTTTAAAAAATCATGGCCGTGTATAAAATGATTTTCAAAATTTTTCAGAATCCAATTATATAAAATTATTTTCAAATAAATTTTATTTTATTTATTTTGATTTTGAATATCTTTTATATCTTATCAATTAATGGGTAAAGTGGGAGAATGTAAGATTATGTGGTCCTTTATTAATTGAATAAGATATATTATGGATTATTTAGATTCTGATAAAAGATATTAGCTAATATTAAATAAAGTCCATATTATATTGGAATATTTTAGGAGATACCCTTGATGGAAGAAACTCTCTTAATAATTTACCCTAGACCCTCTGCTTTTGCTTATAAATAGACAGGACCTACTATAAACCCAATGCACGACATAACACAAAACGAAAAAAAGGGGTGAATTGAGCAAGAGATTACGGAGGAGAAGGGGTTTAGATCTATTCTAGTTCCTCTTATAGATCGATATCTCGACGTTATTCAGATCCGACAGGCGGTGCTATTGAAGATCTAGTTGGATCTCAATTAGATGACATATAAAGGTACGTACCATAAACAAATATAGTATTATTTGATTTCAATCCTGACATAATAGTTTTTTCGCATAATAGTTTACATGATCATAGTTTTTTATGCCAACAAACTACTGTCAATTAAGGGTTAATATCATTAAAATTTATATTAAGTTACAAGGATAAAATTAGTTAATTAATGATCTTATTTAGTAATCTAATTAGTAATAAAAGTTAAGAATAGAAAAACATACATAACTTAATTTCTGATATCTGATATGAATTTCTTGATGCCGAAACGAAGTCACAATAAATCTTCTCCACTTTCCTCTCTCCCTCTCTCTTTGTTTTCCTTTCTTCTTCGGTTTCTTTCCTCTATTCTGCTTCGTTTCTTTTTTTTTGTTTGTTTGGTTCTTTTAAGAACTAAGTCGATTGCATAAGATGGTGGGAGAGAAATGATAAAAAATTTGCTCTTTTGCGATTTGACCCTTCTTAAAGTATTTTTTATGATTATATTTTATAGAAAAATATGTAATAGATGCGGGGTGTGGCCTCGTCGGACATGCTCCCCACTAATATTATAATATTCTTTAGGTGATAAGTGGTCTTAAAAGCGACATCTTGATGGAGTATTTACCTCCTCATATATCCTGCTCTTAAGACGTAATAATAATCTTTAGTAAGTGAGCCTTGGCTTTGTGACATGGATCGATGATCAATTCTTGCACTAATATTCTTTTTTTTTTGTGTGTTTTTTAAAGTCTGAATGCATCCGAATGGATGATAGGACGAAGTGAATAGATCTCTTATCGTTCAGGTGATCTTTGTGTTTCGATTTGGTCGTAGCAAGAGAGGTGTGAAGCAGCAACTGTTCCAAGTCGAGGTTTTGTATGGAGCTTTGTAGTGTCCATGTACATGCCAACAATTTCATCATCAAACGTTTACCCAGTAAGAGTGTTGGACCCATCAGCGACTCGCGAGCCAATCTATACAGACAAAGAAAAATAGCTTGAACGCAAACGTCTCCGATACAGACCCATATATCACAATAATTGATGACAATAATTGGTGACAAATTTCACCGACACTCTCCTCCTTTTCTTCACCGCTTCTCGCGTTTGCATACCCGAGAGCGACGCCGCTCTGCACCAAAGAGTAGGAGAGAGAATAGGGACCAGCCTTACAACAATAAGCACCAGATCAAATGACGCTCTTCCCCTTCCTTGTCACACCCCTCTCATATCTCAGTCCCCCACCACCAGAATATTCTCGGTCGATGGATCGCCAACGACAAAATTAGATGGGCCTGCTTGCGGAGAATTACTGCGTTCCTCCTCCTCCTCCGTCTCCTTCACTGCCGCCCGTTCCTGGAAGCTCATGCAAGCTCAGAGTAGCCACGACGAAACAAGAATTGCGAGCGAAACGGCGAGTTCGGCCGCGCGTATTGCCACGTTCGGCGAGGCACCGTTGAACTCGTCGCCGCCAACGAACTCCATTGCGCCGCCATCGCCGTCGCTTGACGATAGCTGGGCGCCGGCCGACGATTCCGGATTCTGGCTCGAGGATTTCTGACTGCACCAAAAGTACACGAAAACAAACATCATATAATTGCATGGGCATTACGATAACAGGAGGCGAATAATGGAGTGATGGCAGTGTATAAAGTATGGGTAGTAGCCAAAGCAAGACGTGTTTTATGTGTGATGTCTCTTGATATCTCCCTCCATTTGCTGCTGTCTGACAGTTAAAAGAAGGTAAAGACATGGCATGAAGAGGAGAATGGTCAAGCTCAAAACTAAGACAAAGGAGGTGAAGACAACAATCCATGGGTTGCCACTCGTCTATCGACGCCCTTGTCCAGCTAAAATGGCTTGTCCAAAAGCAGATGGACTTAAATTTGAGCTCTGTAATGGTAAAGCATTCAACTTGGTTCAGTCTCCATCCGTTGACTATTTACCTGGCGGTGATGGGGCAGAAAGTGATGCGGTAGTCGGCGGAGGCGCAGGTGAACGTGGAGGTGGCGTCGTCGAAGGCGTAGCTGTAGGCCTTGGGGCAGGCGTTCTTAAAGAACTGCGAGAAGGACGAGGGCATGCACGTGTTGGGATTGCCGTAGGCGCCGCTGCAGCAGTACTGTGGCGACCCGAAGGCCTCGCACGCGCTCATGCACGCCACGCCCTCGCTCCCCCGGCTGCTCGACCGCGCCGCCACCACCTTCAGGTCCGACGGGCACACCCCGTTGAGATCCGCCACGCACCCCGTCGAGCCGCAATCGCCGCCCTCCCCCCCCCCCCCCCCTCCCCCCCTGCGGCACCACCAGCATCGGCAAGTTGTAGCCGTCCACCAGGCTCACGTCGTGGTAGTCCATCCCGCCTCCGCCGCCACCTCCCGGGGTGAACTCCGCCAGCGAGACCGGCGGTGTGGCGCCGCCGCCGGAGCACTCCACCTTGCCAGACCCGCAGTCCCCGGTTCGGCAGCTGAACCTGCCGTAAGAGTCGGTGGCGCAGAGGGTGCGGGCCCAGAGACGGCCCGACCACCCGGCGGGCGCGTCGAGGCTCTTCGACTGCCCTGTCTCCAGAGCGAATCCCGTCGTCGAGAGCGCAGCATCTCCGGCGTTCGATAGCACGCCTGAATTATAAAATACAGGCAAACGCAGGAAAACACTTCATACCTTGAAGAAGAAAGAAGACCAAAAGAGTAGCAGACAAACTAGCCATGAATCCAGCCATACTCCAGAGCTGCTCGTCTACTCCGCTGCTGATGTCGGCAGCTCTGCGAGGGAGATGGTAGGCAATGGGATTATGTGACACGGTGAGGCACAAGGATTGGGACCGAAGAAGTGAGTTCCCAGGACTGCAAGGGTTGAGAGACTCCACACAACTTTACGTAAAAAAGAAAGAGAGAGATTGAGTTGGTGCATATGACATACAAAACAACTACGCCCAAACACGTGCTCAATCTTTGTGGCCTTGACTCAATAGCTAGAAAAATGATTAATAGTGATATGAAAAATAGTAATAAAAAAGGTTCAAGGTTCTCCTGCACAATGTGGATGGTACGGAAGTTTTGGTGAGAGAGTTCTTTGGCATGTTTGATTATAATGAATGGAAACATGAATTATTTTTATATGGGCAAGGTAGTGGCACAACACTTTTTTAACTTGGATTAGATGATCCAATCAAGCAATGATACGACTCTTCATTGCAGTAAACACTAGATTTAAGTAATCCAACTCAAGAAAACTAGAATTCAGCATGCGAGTCCTAAGGATTTCATGATCTGAGCTACCAACCATTTAATGTATGACTCAATATCTTTATCCCTAGGAGAATCCAGTTACTGTGCACATCAACAATAGATGTTCCTGTAGATCAATGAGTAGATGCATCAAAAGGTCCCCAGACCACTGACACACCTACAAGAAGCTGTAAGATTCCAACTGCTTGTGGTCAAGTACAGGGAATACCAATTATAACCGAGACCCACTGAGAGCTCTGTTGAATCAAATACTGTGACAAAAGAATGAAACTGCCCAACTTTCAAAAAAGAGAAGGAAAACAACATTAGCTAGCGTTTTGTGAAGACAATATGTAGTCCAGAATTCATCACATGCCTTGGGTAGTTGTTATACACATTTAGCATTGCATGATACCTAAGACTCTGACCATAAAAGGAGAAACCACTTGAGTATTGACACCTCCATGTTCTTCAGACAGTGTGGCCTGTTTGTGCCTACTACACAAAGTCATGAACATTCTTGTTAACCGTGAACAAGCCTTGTTTGGATTCAATTATTAGATAAAACTATCGAGAGCCATGTCAAATGTTCGAACTGCTGCATGATGAATACTGAAAAGAAGCTTTTCTTGTGATAAATACATACTTTTTCTATCAACCAGAGTCTATTGTACTTTGGGGTCATACCAATCTGAGAAAACAGATTCCAACGAGCTGAGTGCCAAAGAATCATCATCAGCCAAAAAGTTGGGAATTCCACAAAATGGAAAGAATACCTTTGGCAAGGTCTCACCCTGTTTTCTTTGATTGCCAATGTTATCCACACCATTGAGTTGTGATGACATAAACTGAAGCTTCGACAGTTTTAAAAGATTATATTTTGTTGCCAAGAGATGACAGCAATCGTTGTAACTTCCTCTCCATCCATCCATCTTTGGAAGTGTTAGTTACATTTGACCTGAACAAGATATTGTAGTCAGCTAGAGAATATGATATGTTGAACTATATTCTATGTCAAGCAAGCAATTCTAACTAATATGATGAGTGTGAAAATAAAGCAACAAAATTTTTACAAGTAAAATGTTAGGGGAGGGAGGGAGGGAGAGAGAAATGGAGAAAGAGAGAGGCACCCTCAAGAAATGATATTTCTTGTTTAACACCACAATCTTCTTTCCTACTGTGGAAAATATAAATAAAAATGAACCTTTATTCAGTCAATGTTTTCTTGGCCAGAGAACATAGAAAACAAATGAGAGGCTTCTTTGCACTGGTTAACATAGCATCATATCCCACCCCACTTTCATCAACCAGAATGCCTTCTCGAATTGATTGTACTCTTCGAACAAGTTTTCGCAGTTCCTGTTGGTACAGTTGTTAACTACATTTCAGACATGGGCCACCACATTTGATATCAAAGTAAATTTAAAACTCTCTTGAAACTGAATTTATTAGAATGACATACAAAGCTAGATCCCAATGAACGTCTTGGAGAAGGTAACTTACATAAAAAGTTTAGTGGAATACAAGAAAGCGGTTTTAGGCAACTTGAGAATATATGGATGAGCAGATGTTTTTTCTTTAATAATTTGAATCCAAATGATGTCACTTGTAATTCAGAAAACTTGGACTGATAAACAGACCAAAGAACTATAGACAGCCAGCAGAAAAGCAAGTCGCTCTTTAGTTACACAAGTCTCCTTCCCAGATCTAAATTAGGATTTAATAACTCTATAATTTGTTAAAAGGAGAATTTTAGATAGCAAACCATATATTTCTGGGCTGCAACTTCATATTACAATTTCCTTTTTTTTTTTTATAGCAGTACATAAAATTTACAGGTGCCAATAAAAATGACTAATTGAGTTGAGATCAGCAGACTATAAAATGACAAAGGTAAAGCATTATTCTGACAGGCTAATCATGACGATTCACTGAAGACAAGAATTATAGTGGACAACATAGCCCAGTAGTCCAACGCCGAATATCATAGTAAATATTAGATTTAAGTGATGTAAATGGCATATTGAAGGTTAGTAAATTGTATGACTGCTTCCCAACAAAGGTATCAAGGCTTCAAGTCATGTAAACAATCTATATATTTGTAGGAGTTAGAATATATATACACTGACTATCCCAGATTCTGCATTATCAGATGCCTCATGCACTAGGTCATCCTTGTAGCTAGAATAGAAGGGCATTGACAAAAGCAAGTGGGTTGTGTTGCCAAAGAAAATAGAATACGGAACCAAAAGTATATATACTATATGCTTAAATGAGAGAAAATAGAATAACATTTCATTGCATAACAAGCAAGTGGGTTGTTTTGCCAAAGAAAATTGTTCAAAAAAGACCTTTAATTTCTCTCTAATTAAGAATTAAGATATTTATCTTCAATAAGCTAATAGTTGTATTAGTTTGAATAAGTATTTGTTTCAAATTTATTAAAGTTCTGCTTGAATTCAAACAAAGGCTATACCACCTACTAACATAGAATTGCAGCTGGATAAAAAGGACATGCATGCAGTGGTTTACCTCGAATGGAACAACTTTCAGATTCTCATTTCTGGCTTCTATCTTCTTGTTATATCCATTTGTTCCTATTTTTCCCAAAAATCCCTCCTTTATCTTAGTTACTTTATATTATTTTAGTACATTCTACTTTATTCTTTTTTAATCTTCACTCAGTTGCAATGATTATAGTTGCATTGCATAATTGCTGCTATTATATTATGAAATGATATGTTTCTCATACAACTAAATATTAACTTTGAAAAAAGCATGTATCCTATCTTCAAGACACCCCTTATACCAAAATGGTCTATCAAAATATCTTCTTTTTTGAAGATACAACACTTAGTGAAACTCAAATTCCCTTTCCAACTCCATAATAGTCTTTGCAAGCAATCCAATTACTTGATTTCAAAAGGAGCATAAGTAGAAATTAGACATATTAGGAAAATGAGATGAAGATCAAGAGGAGCTAAAGAAAACCGTGTTTTTCTAATGAAGTTTCCCTTAACAGAGTTAAATCATGTGATAGGATTCATGAAGGTGTCAGGAATGATTTTTTTTTTTTTTAAAGCAATGAGGAGTGATTGCTTACAGAAGGCTTGACATTTTAATTAAAAAACACAAAGCAACACTCCATCAGAATAAGAATACCATATTATAAGAAGCTGCATGCCAATCAACACATGACTATAAAAAAGAAAGACTTCCTATAGATAATGCTCCTCTTATTTGTCAGATAATGAAAATGGCAGAATAAAGAAACTTCAAGATTCTATTGTGTACTGAATATATCTATATAATTTAGAAGATAGTTATAGTTATACCTGACGATCAAACTCAACATTGTGAATTGAATACACTTCCTTTGTGATTAAAGCATCTTTATCAACAAGGCCATCAAACCACTTGGTAGCTATTTCTGCATGGTTTTTAGATACCTAATTGATATTCCCAATAATCTCATGCTGTTAGCTCAGAAGTGATAATTATTGCTATAGTGGTCAAAGTAACTCAGAAGTTATCTAACCTCAATGGAGGCCCATGTGTCATAGACAGCCTCTTCCCGATATATGTCTTCTTCTTCTTCCTCTTCACCGTTTTCATCAGACAATGTCTGAGGACCAGCCAAAGCTAGCAATCTATCATTGTCACCATCTTTAGAAGCTTGAATTAGAGCATCCATCAAATCAGGTCGTGCTTGCCGCAAAAGTCGTCCTAAAACATAACAAATGCATTGTGAAATAGACAGCAAAACCATGATTTTCACTGTGTGATCTTTTCTGGCATCTAAATGTTCAAAACCTGTAGATAGAAGTTCAGACAAGCTTTTATGTACTATGGTCCTCTAAGCACAATTTTGGTCTATAAGAAAGATAAAAGCTCCCTATTTGCATGCACCTATGGCATAGGTAAAAACCTCCAAAAGACGCAAGAGACATCAAGGAAAAAGAGCTTTGATATAAAGCTCATTCAGGACAGCAAAGAGGAGGTTTAGTGTCATTGATAGAGCTCAGATTAACAGGCTGCTGCATATTTCATTTTCTAATCTATAATTTGGTTTATCCTGATCTTCCCAACCTATAAATTGAGATACAAAGGTTTAGAGACAATCAGAAGTTCAAAATATAGCCAATAATACAGAACAAGATTGATTGAAATTAATGCAGCAAGCAAAAGTCTATCATAAGTTTATAACAATTACAACATTCATCGCTAAGTAGACATAATACTTCCTATATTGTAGTTCCAACAGCCAACAACAGTAGTTATTCAATGAAATGTTGAACAAAAGAAAACACATGCATTTAAGCTAGCATATCTATCATAATCTTGTCACAAGGCTTCTAATAGAAGGTTATAAGCTTTTCAATGCACTTACATATTGTCACGCCTGATTAAATAATCTCATTGTCCTTCCGAACATGGTTTTATTCCTTGACGTAATTTGCATGCTAAGAAATTCACACTGTAAGTCTTAGCATGCACACATCTTTCTGGTTTGAAATTCAGCAAATTCATGGTCACTGCTTGTTGTGGTTCACATTCTTGATAACAAATGCTTTGGAAATTTCAATACCTAAATTTGAATTATCTATATCTAAGCATCTGGTCATTGTCATCCTCAATCACTTTTTTAATGATCTCAAGAAATCATTTCACGAGAGAATGTAATATTGAACCGAGGGGACAAAAAAGTTGCTTTCATTTCTGTAAAATCAATAACATGACACGCCCAATAAACTCAAAATACCAATGTAATTGAACTGCCTCCTCCTCCCTTCGCGAACATCAGGACCTAATCTCTGGGAACAACAAAATCCATGTCCCCGGTAAGAACAAGCATCAAACAAGGATTATTTTTTATGAGGAAACATAATAACAAAAGGGCCACAATGTAGCAACACTACCTTCACTAGCATTAGGGCGTCGAAGACCTCACGCTCAACAGAGGCAATTCTGCAAACAGAAGAATCAGCATATAAAGCAAACAACAAAAACAAGGGATGAGAGAACTCGGGAGGGAGGCAGCAAAAGCAAAAACCTAAGCACGCGCTTGATCTGCGGGTTGGAGAAGCTGGCGAGCTCCATGCCCCACTTGACGGCGCGGCGGGCCTCCCGCTTCAGCTCGTTCCGGCTCTTCTTGACCGCGGGCGCGTCCGGTTCGCCGTCCCCGTCGCCCTCGAGCGCCTGAGGGGCGAGAGGCTTGAGGGCGCGGGCGACAGAGAAGAAGATGTGCTGTGGGTGCTTCCCGGAAGAGAAGATGGAGGAGAGCCGCGGCCATGGCGAGTGCCGCACCGAAGCTACCGCCACTGCCGCTTGGGCCATGTCCACAATAGCCTTTGCCTTCGGAGGCTCCTCGGAACGGCGCTGTTGGATTGGGGTAAAATCTACATGATTCGATAAGAGTGCCTTTAAGACTGACAAATAGGTCGGGGTTGGAACAAGATCCAGCAGCGTGGTTCTCTGGAAATTTGAGATTTGGGTTTAGCTTGTCGGCTCATGATCGAGTCTGATTCGAACCGGCCTAATCAAACCCAAACCTGATTTAATCTGCAACTATTGTGAACTCGAGCTAAACACTGAGACCTCACATGATCCCATCAAGATTCCCGTTCCTATAGCCCATGGTTTTGTTCTTCCTTGTTTTGGGTTGACGCTGCGCGTCCGGACCGGACACGAAGAGCGCACAGGCCCTGATGCCCTCACGATGAGGCCGGCCGCACCGGCAGCCGTCTCCCGATGCCCACCCAACCCGCCCCGTGCCTCCTCCAGTCCCTCCGCCGCTGCCTTGCCGTCGGCCACCTTGACCTCGCCGTCGACACCCTCCCCCTCCTCGCTCGCCGCGGCCTCCGCCCTGACTCCGCCACCCTCGCCCTCCTCCTCCGCTTGTGCCTCCGGTCCCCCGCCGCCCTTCCCTTAGCCGGCCGCGTCCACCTCTTCCTTCGCCTTTCCGGCCTCCTCTGTACCACCCCCACCCCTCCTCTCGCCAATCACCTACTCGCCTTTCACTTCCTCCGCGGCCGCCCTGACGACGCTCGCCGCCTCTTCCGCCAGATGGCCACCCCCAACCTCTTCTCCTTCAACACCATGCTCGCCGGCTACGCCCGCCTCGGCATGCTCCACCAAGCCAGGCGCCTCTTCGACCGCATGCCCCACCGCGACGTCGTATCCTGGAACACCATGATCCTCGCCCTCGCTCGCGCTGGCTCTTGCAGCGACGCCGTCGGCCTCTATTCCCAGCTCCGCCGCTTCTCACTCGGGTTCAACGCCTACACCTTCTCCGGCCTCCTGGTCGTCTGCGTCCGGTTCGGGGAGGCGCACCTTGTCCGCCAGGTCCACGCCCAGGTGCTCCTTGTCGGGTTCTTGACCAGTATCATCATCTCCAGCTCGCTGGTCAATTCTTACACGAAATGTGGGTTTGTGGATGATGCCAGGAAGCTGTTTGATGAGATGCCCGCCAGAGATGTACTAGCTTGGACTACCCTGGTTCACGGTCTTGCCAGCAGCGGCGACCTAGTTTCTGCTCGTAGGGTGTTTGATGAGATGCCGGAGAAGAATTCCATCTCCTGGACTGCCTTGATTGGAAGTTACACGCGCCATGGCCACCCTTTCGAAGCTCTGGATCTGTTTAGAAACATGATGACATTGGGAGTTGCGCCAGATCAGTTCACTTTCAGCAGTGCCCTTTGTGCCTGCGGTGCTATTGATTCAGTGAAGCATGGAAAGCAGATCCATGCTCGCTTGCTGAGAACCCGTTTCAACCCAAATGCCATAGTCATCAGTTCTCTCGTTGATATGTATTCCAAGTGTGGGGATCTGGCAGGAGGTCGAAGGGTTTTTGACCTTACGGATGCTGGCAGGTTGGACACTGTGGTGTGGAATACAATGATGTCGGCTGCTGGGCAGCATAGTGATGGAATAGAGGCCGTTAAAATGTTCGAGGAGATGATTAAAACAGGGACAAAGCCTGATGCTAATACTTTCATAGTTGTTTTGACTGCATGCAGTCATTCGGGCCTTGTAGAGCAGGGATTACAGTTATTCTGTTCCATGAGGAAACAGCATGGTGTTGTTCCGGATGAAGATCACTATGTGTGTTTGGTAGACTTGCTTGGCCGAGCAGGGCGTCTTGAAGAGGCAACAGAATGCCTCAGGGAGATGCCTTGTGGACCCAGTGCTCGAGCATGGAACGCATTGCTAGGGGTTTGTAGGATTCATGGGAACTTACATCTTGGAAGGATGGTGGCACAAAGGGCTATTAAGTCGGATCCAGAATGTCCGACAGCATATGTCCTGCTTTCAAATTTCGGAGAAGGTCAGACACCTCATGCAGGAGAATAAAGCAATGAAAGAACGAGCTTCCAGCTGGATTGCAGTTGATAATGAGATCCAGTCTTTCGGAGTCCTGGATCAATTGCAGCCCGTGGAGGAGGTGTATGTGTTAGGAACATTAATTTGTCAAATGAAGCATAGTTCTCTGGTTCCCTGAGTTCTAGCTCTAAAGAAGCACTTCTTTCTGTGTTATGCACGTGAAGTAGAACCATAGTTCCTTTTGGATTCCATGACCTTCAGCAATGACCAGCAAACTCAGAATTTTACAACTTAGTTCTTGTGATATAAATCCATTACTTTTTTGGTCATTCTTGATATAGCGGATATTGGCCTGGCTGTCACGTCCCCCCCCCCCCCCCCCCACCCTTGGACAATTAGGCCTCCAGCATGATCGACCTGACACAATAGAACCGATCTGACACAGACATGGTTGAGTCGGCGCTTGTACGACCGACATGGCGTAGGTAAGGTCGACCCGCCACAATTGTCCCATGGTCATTTTTTAATATGCATCTCGACCATGTTGTGGTCTCTATTTGTTATCACTCAGATCAATTTAATATACTAATTTACATATAATTCCGAAAGCATGTGGGAATGTTAATGTACCTTATATTATATCTTTTTCATTATATTCTTATACTTGTTACTGTTTAATATTTGAATTGATAGTACAGTTTGCAAAACTTTAAGTTCGAGGTTATACCATTTCAAACTATTGATAGTTTAGGCATAATCTAGGAGATGTAATCTATTTCATTGTAGATGCTGGCTGATCTTGATCAAGAGCTGACATGTTGGGGAAAAAAAGGAGTTTGCATGTGGAACTAATGCTAGAGGGTACCCTCAGCTAGATCACATTGGAATTGGCTGATTGAGTGGACCATGAACAGCATGTCAGAAGTTTCAACATAAATGATGTTACACTATTGTTGTATTGCATTGGGTTTTGCTCCCCAGGAGCAAGCAACTCTAGAATGTGTAAGCAATCTAATTGACACTATTATGTATTGTGTCCTTCCACTAAATCTGTTCATCTATCAACAGTGTTTGCGGGTGCACCTATGTAGTTAGTGGCTTTAGTGGCTTTAGCTCACCTAAGAGTCCTTGCTTGGCCATCATGTGTACATCTCAATAAATATTCATGTGTGAAACTATAATCTATAATAGTATGGCTTGGCAGCTTACTTTCCGTTTTCTTCTTTGGTGCCGAGGCAACAATCCCAAAAGACTTTTGATAGGATTAGCCAGGTAAATGTAGAGATCTATGCAATGTTTCTTCTAGTTGTCATATCTAAAGACTGGATAGGTATCGTTTTTATGCTAAACTTAAATGCAGGAAGAGGTAGTCTCAGAATTTGGGAATTCATAAATATTCAACTTAATTGCTTATCTAGTATTTTATGCTTTTTATTTTTGACAGAGACATCACGGTTTGCTCTTTCAATGTTGCACAGCACGATTCGATGGAACTCCTCTATGTCTTTCCACCATATATCAATAGTACAAAAGATCCTACCTTTAGATCCCTCTAAAGGAAACATCTTCCTCGAAAATTATAGGAGAAAATGAAAAAAAAGAGATTTATTAACGTAACTAACTATTATATGTTTACTTTGGATCCCTCCGTCTCACTTCCATTAGTAGATTATTTAAGATTTGATTTAGAGTTCCAATTAAGTTAGATTTGAAAGAAATATAAATTAACTCAATGTGATACGGTTGGGTCCACTTTGGATTGGATTTGAGCCCAGGTTGAATTTATTTCGTTGACCTAGAAAGGGGTCAACATGAGGTACGAGTCGGGTACGTAAAAGTATGAAAAAATAGTTTTTATGAGATTTTCGACAATAGTACCGCCCAAGTCGACGGTTGTACTGTTGTCACCCTATTTTTAAGGTGTTTTCGATGGTAGTATCGTCGACGTCGGCGGTAGTATTGCTCGTACCCCGGCTTTGTGGAAAACTTTGAATTTTGGCTCCAATCTGAAGCCAATTGCGGTTTATAAATACCCTAAGTTTTCGAACTTTGGAGAAGCAAGAGTGGTGAACGAAAAAGTGGGATAAACTTCTGTTAAAAAGTTGTAAAATTTGAGAGCTTCCCTTGAGTGCCTCAAATTGTAAATTGAGTCTAAAGAAAGTGAGAAAAACTTGTAAAGGTTCCTCTCCTGAATATTTGAAAATGAGAGAGTGAGAAGTGTAAGAGTTTGATCTTCACCTAAAGAAGGTCATTAGTGGACACCAGCGAGTCTCAAGAAGAACTCCGAAAAGTGAACGTAGGCCAAGTTTTGGCCAAACCACTATAAACTGTGAGCATCTCTTAATTTTCCTTTTTGAATTTTGTATATTCTTACTCGAGCTTTCTTTAAGCAAGATCGTAACTTAGCATTGTTCAATAGTTTAATCGCTCACTCAACTTGAACGAAACACTTTCGATTTTACTTCAAATTCTTTAAACCGAGATTTTAGTGCTTTTTACACTAATCCCCCACCCCCACCCCTACCCCCACCCTCTCTCTCTCTCTCTCTCTTAGTGTCATTGGATTAATACCCAAGTGAGTAAATGACTTATTATGACATTAACGAGGGACAATGCATCATAAGTCCTCTCATGTTAATGGGATAGATTACACTTATTGGAAAATAATAATGTATATATATATTTTTTATTTCTATGTATTTTGATTTATGACATATCGTTGAGAATAGATTTGAAGAATCTTCCAAAATAATGAACGAATAAAATGATTTAGAAAATAAGACTTTTTCTTTAAATGTAAAAGCTATGAATGCTTTGTTTTGTACTTTAAATAAAAACGAGTTTGATCAAGTTTCTTCTTGTGATTCAGTATTTGATATATGACAATCATTAAAAATTACATATGAAATCACAACTAAATTAAATAAATCATTAAATGAAATGATCAGTAAAGATAAACTTGAAGAACACCTTCCAGAGAACAAGAAGGAAAATACTTTGAGAATATAAGAACAAAATATTACAAAGAACATGAAGGATTGTGAACTGAGAACAACAAATGACTCATCGAGTAAAACCTCGAGTGATGAGAACTTTGAACTTATAATAAATGAATAAAAAATATTAATAAATAGAAACTATAAAAATTATCTTAAAATGGGCAAAACCTTTTGCTATGAACGCAAGAAGCCAATATACTTTAAAGATGAAGAGCATAACCGAGAAGTGGAGAATTTCACACTTGTGGCTAACCACAATGAGGTAAGTAACTCACCTAATGTCTCATTTACTTTTAATAAATTAATAAATATTTTCATGAGCTTTATGATAAATATAGTATTATTAACAAATCCTATAAATTACTTAAGGAAGCGTATACATCACTAGTTTGTAAATTTAAAAACATGCATTGAGCATTAACATCTTATATTTCTTGCTCTAAATGTACGTCATTAGAGGTAGTCAAAAAGGAAAATATCATGTTAAAACAAACTTAAAAAAAAATTAAAATAGCGAATAAATATCTAAACATGATCCTTGCAAATAAGAGTTATAATCATAAGAAAGAAGGTATAGGCTTTGCGGGTAATCATCAACAAAAGCCAACTATTTTCGTTAAAGGACTCACTTTAAACTCTTCATCTAAAATTAGATGTAACTTTTGTGATAGATTAGGATATATAGCTTATAAATATTTATTTAGAAAATATAGTCCACGTAAATTAATTTGGGTTCCTCAAGGAACTATAAACAACCTCAAGCCATTAAAGAAAATGAGAAGAACCTTTCATGAGGGACCCAAACTCAAATGAGTATCTAAACCAAAACCACATATCTTGTAAAGTTATATAGTGGATGTTCAAGCCATATGACTTGAGATCTAATTCATTTATCAAGCTCTCTAGCCAAAATGACAAAAATAAGGAAAAAATATTTGAATCAAGATGATTGAAACTTAATGATCTTTGTTTTGATTATAATAAATCTTTTTAATAAAAATGGTTCATGGATATACAATTAATCTTGATGATGCATAAGTAAAGCATGTTAGTACAAAAATGAATTAGAAAACTTTAGTCTTTTTTTTAAAAACAATCTATGTTGCCTTCATTGAAATTTTTTGAAAATCAATTTTGATGATGATTTTGGATAAGATCGATGAATATATTCAACTTCATTGATATTTTTTGATTTTAATAATTTGATAACTTAAATCATGATCTTGACATCTTAAGAAATTGAAACTTGAAATCCTTATATAAATTAAGTTTGTTCAAAGAGAATTAAATAAATAAATCATAATTTATCTCTTTGGAATAATAATTTGAAAACCTTTTTATGAACCATATTCTTGACGATTTGAAGTTTTCTATATACAAATCAAGATCTTCTATCTTTTCTTTTTTTCAATTTATTTATGATCTTGATATATATAATTTGATATTTCTATGCATGAAATATTCTTTTTTGATCTCCCAAGATTTCTAAAGTTTTGAATCTTATCTAAGAAGAGATTTATTAAAATACATCATGTCCTTTGACATTCATGATTTGATAATAATATCATTCATGACATGATTATTTATGACTTTCTTTTTAGTATAATTTATCACCAAATTAATATCCCTCAAAATTATGATGAGTTGAAAATTAAATGAGATTTTCTTTATCGTGAACATTCTCTTAACTTGTAGACTTGTCATATCCTTAAAGAAAATCAAATTTTTAACCTGATTTCTTATTTTGCTAAAAGTAAGATTTATTATTTTGATAATTATAATTTAAGATTTTTAAATCAAGATTGTTTAGATTTTATAGACTTATTGTTATGCGAGTTATTCAATTAAATCATATCTTTTAGCACTTAAAGAATTGATTTTTTATATTTAATGATATAATCTCTTTGTACTTATGGTCATAAAGAAAATATATCATAATCCTTTTTGACAATAAAAAAAGAGACAAAATTATTGATTTAGTTAGAAGAAAATTGGATATAAAAAATATCTTCGAACACTCGATGAGAAGCGATTTGCTTTAAAGAAAATTAGAAATTTTAAATACATGAGATTTGCATGATTTGATTCTATTTTACTTAGAATTTTAAGTACATAAGATTTTTTGATTACTTATATTGAAATTCACAAACAAAAAGGGAGGGGCAAATTTAGTAAACCATGTTTTTTGGTATTTAAAGATTTGATTTTTCATCTTTAATGACATGATCCTTTGTACTTTTAGGTATAATTAGAATATGAATGTAATGAAAAATTATATTATCATATTCCTTTCTAACAACCACAAAGGGAGAGAAAATTATTATCTTAACAACAAAGCCAATAGACGAGGAACAATTTGATTATAAAAAAATTTAAAATGAATTTAAATCTTCCAAATGCATGAGTTGTCATCATATTCTTGTTTTTGCAATATGACATTTTTTAAAAAACTTATATAAGATGAATTTAAATTCTCCAAATGTATAAGTTTATATCATATTTATGCTTTTGTAAATTGAGCTTCTTCTCAAAATTTACATTAAATGATTTCAAACCTATCAAATGCATGAGATAGTTTCACATTATGTGATTCATAAGCTTTTTGTCTAATCAAATCTTTGATGGACTAAATAATTACATAAGATGATTTTGCATAATGAAACTTTTTGTCTATTTCTTTTTAGTTGCTTGAAATTTATATAAGATGAATGCATGAATAGCCCTTGGATTTATTGGATATTGAGCTCATATTCGAAATAATATTTTCACAATTTATGTCTGTAAGAGATTAAGAGCTCTTCTTAGTGATGTGATGTTTGTCTTTACACCCCCCCTCTGATAATTTCTTCTTCCTTTTTATTCACAAAGGGAAAAAGAAAATTTTGATAAAAAAATTTATGTCTCTTATCCTATTTTACTAAGGGGGAGCAATGAAATAACTTCTTCATGCACTGAATGTTTAGATATATAATCAATATTTATCCTTTTTTGATAGCAAATGCAGAGAAACTTGAAATATGATGAACATTTGTCTTGAAATTATTTGCTTAATATTTTACCTTTTTGTTGATGACAAAGGAGGAGAAATGATTATTGATGACAAATGCAGAATATTAATGAAAAATGGTAAAATGGGCATTTCTCCTTTTGTTGATAAAAAAGGGGGAGAAATGATTAATGACTTAAGGGGGAGAATTTGAAATTGATGTATGAATGTTGTTTCATGATGAATGGAAATATGTTTTAAAAATCTTTAATATATTGATGGTTGATGACTTAAAAGAAAAAATTGTTCGAAATTAATGTTGTTTCATAATGTATGAATGTATGTCTTGAAAATCTTTGATATATTGACAGTTGATGAATTAAGGGGGAAAATTATTGTATGAATGTATGTTTTGAAATATTTATGAAAGGTATCATGCTTGAATTCAGAAGTGTTGGGTTTTTTTGAATTCAAGTTTGTTTTATCCTATGGAGTTTACATAGGGGGAGTTAAGGTTAACTCCTATCATCAATTAGTTGTCATCATCAAAAAGAGGAAGATTGTTAAATCTCAAATTTTAATGATGAAATTAATTAATGGGTGTTTGATCTAACCTTTATGTTAGAGAAATTGATGCAGGATTAACTACGACAAGGCAATACAATCAGATGTTGAACCAGAGTCAAGTTCGGGCATCGGGCCGAGGTTCGAACGATGTAGTGGGAACTCACTGGGAGATCGCATCGGGCCGAGGTTCGAACGATGTAGTGGGAACTCACTGGGAGATCGCATAGTGGGAACTCACTGGGAGATCGCATGTTGAACCAGATGTTGAAGCTTGCCAAAGGTATTGGGGGCATATTGAGAGTTCGCCAAAAGCTCATCGAAGGTGTCAGAAGCTTGTCGGGAGTTCATTGGGAGCTCGCCGAAGGTGATCGAGAACTTGCCGGAATGCACTGGGGGTTCGCCAGAAGATGACCGACTCAAGTTGATCTCATTTCGTTGACCTAGAAAGGGGTCAACATGAGGTATGAGTCGGGTCCACAAAAGTATGAAAAAAGTAGCTTTTATAAGATTCCCGATGGTAGTACCGCCCAAGCGACGGTTGTATCACCCAAGTTGGTAGTTGTACCACTGTCGCTCTGTTTTCAGCGTGCTTTTGGTGGTAGTACTATCAGCGTTGATGGTAGTATCGCCCGTACCCCGGTTTTATGAAAAGATTCGAAGTTTGGCTCCAATCTGAAGCCAATTGGGGTCTATAAATACTCTTTTTTTTTACTTGGAGAAGCAATGGTGGTGAACGAAAAAGTGAGATAAACTTCTATTAAAGAGTTGTAAAATTTGAGAGCTTCCCTTGGGTGTTTCAAATTGTAAATCGGGTCTATAGGAAGTGAGAAAAACTCGTAAAAGTTCCTCTCCTGAACCTATGAAAATGAGAGAGTGAGAAGTGTAAGAGTTTGATCTTCACCCGAAGAAGGTCATTAGTGGACACTGGTGGGCCCCAAGGAGGAGGACTCCGAACCACTATAAACTGTGAGCGTCTCTTAACTTTTCTTTATGAATTTACATGTTCTTACTCGAGGTTTCTTTAAGCAAGATTGTAACTTAGCATCGTTCAATAGTTTAATTGCTCACTTAACTTGAACGAAACGCTTCTGTTTTCTAGTTTTACTTCAAATGAAATTTTCTTTAAATCGAGACTTTATCACTTGCACTAATTCACCCCCCCACCCCCCCTCTTAGTGCCAATTGATCCTAATAGATAGGACAAAGATATTTTCAAGAAGAATTTTTTGCCTTTTTAGTTGTCTCATTCATGTGATTTGTTTGAAGAATGGTTTCCAAATCCATGCATGGTCATTATAAACAAAAATCGAATTACATAAAAAAATCATCAAGATCATTACAATAAAATATTTTTAAACAAGTAAAATATTTTTAAATATTTTAAAACTAAAAACTAAGTATCATTTCCAATGTAAATTATTAAGATTATTATAATAAAGTATTTTCAAACAAACACTTTAATTTATTTTAATTCTAATGAATTTTCCTTCTTTAGACTTAGTCCAATAAGTTATCATACAATTTTCATTCTCATTTTAAGATAAATTTAATTTTCAAAAACATTCAAAAGAGAAGCATGATAATTTCCTTTTTTAAATTTTATTTTAATTCATTCAACAACAAACAACCTATTTCAATATACAACCATTCAATCATTTAAATAAATTATTCAATAATTACATTTATAAGCCAACTTAGTCAATACCAACATACAAGCCAATAATTTTTAACCTATCATCAAAATCTCTTTTTCAATACTTTTGCATTAAAAATAACTAAGGTTTCTTTAATCTAATTGATTTTTGTACTAGCATGCTCTAGCTATGCAAAAGCCATGCATCATTAAAAATCAATCAAGATTAACTTTATAACCATGAATCATCATGAGATTTCTTGTTAATATACTTAATTCTAATATTTTATTATTATTATTATTGTTTAGGCAAGTGAGCTTGAAAAAAATGTTAGATCTCAAGTCATGTGCATTGAGTTTCTACTTTCAAAATACCATTTAGTGCTCATAGCCTTTGTTTGGAGATAAATTTATAATATGTAGGGTTTTAGTTTAGGTACTCATTTGACTTTGGGTTCCTCATTAAAGTTCTACCCATTTTTACTAATGGCTTATGGTTGTTTATGGTTCATTTAGGAACTCAAATCAACTTATGTGAACTATACTTTCTAAATAGGCATCTATAGGCTAAGTGTCCACATCTTCTACACAAATCACATTTGTTTTCTGATGAAGAATGCAATGTGGATATTCTAATAAAGATAGTTGGCTTTTGATGAGTATTACCCACAAAGCCAATATCTTCCATATGAACATGACCCTTATTAATAAGGATCATGTTTAGAGACCTGTTGCCTATCTTAAACTTTTCTAAAGTTTGTTTTAGTATTACCTTTTCCGTTTTAATTACCTCTAGTGACTCACATTTATAATAAGAAATGCATGATTTTGATTCTTCATGCATGTTTTTAAGTTTACTAGCAAGTAAAACATAATCCTTCTTAAGTAATTTATAAGCTTTGTTAAACTTCTTAAATTTATTAAATAATTCATGAAAGACATTTAGCAATTCATCAAAAGTAAAAGAAGGTGAGTTACTTATCGTTGATGGCGATAAACGCGAGATTCTCCACTTCTTCGTAGTTGTGCTCTTCATCTTCGGAGTGCCTCAGCTTCTTGCATTCATAGCAAATTTTTTTATCCATTCTAAGTTTATTTTTTATGTTTTTATTTATTTTATATTAATTTATTTAGTTCTTTTGTCATAAGTTCAAATTCATAGTCCTCATCGCTCGAGGTTTCACTCGAGGAGTCATCTATTGTTCTCAATTAAATTTTCTTAATATTTTTTTGGAAGGTGTTATTCTTGTGTCCTCTGTTCAGTATCCTTCTTATTTTTGGAAGGTGTTCATCTTTGGTTCTCAAAGCAATGTCCTTCCTTTTCTTTGGAAGGTGTTCTTCAAGTTTATCATTGTTAATTATTTTATTTATTTTTTATTCCTTTAATTTAGTTGTGCTTTCATGTGTGACTTCTAAAGTATACCATATATCAAAAGCCAAATTATAAGTATAAACCAAATTAAATTTATTTTTATCTAAAGCACAAAACAAAGCATTCATAGCTTTGGCATTTAAAGAAAATATTTATTTTTCATGACCATTCCAATCATCTATCGGGTTGGATGACTTCTGAAAATTATTTTTAATAATATACCATAAATCAAAATAAAAAACTATGCATTCTAGTTTTTCAAAAGGTGTAGCTCGTCTAATTGAATATAGGAGGACGTGTGATGCATTGACCCTCGTTAATGCTAAAATAAGTCATTTAACTTGTTTGGGTGTTAAACCAATTGAGTATAACCAGCTTTGATACCAACTATTAGGATTGAGTTGGCACTGGGGGGTGTGAATTAGTGCAAATGTAAAAATACTCAATTTGAAAAAAAAACTTTACTCGAAGTAAGAAAAAATTAGAAGCGTTTCTTTGAATTGGTTGAAATCAAGTGAGAGATTGAACTTAAGACCAAATGAAGAATCTAGATTTAGCTACAGAATGCTAAAATAAAAAGCAAGTAAAGAAGACTCACAAATTTATAGTGGTTCGGTCACTAACTTGACCTACGTCCACTTCTCGAGTCCTCCTTTGTCGAGGCCCGTCGGTGTCCACAAATGATCTTCTTCCATGGGTGGAGATAAAAACCCCTTATACTTTTCTCCTTTTCCCGGGCCTAGGAGAAGAACCTTTACACTCTCCATTTCACAGGTTCAGGAGAGAAACCTTTACAACATTTTACTCTTCTGTTAACCTCACTTTACACTTGAAGCACGCAAGGGAAGCTTACAATTTTTACATAATTTTTACCCACTTTTCTTTCTCTTTTTCTTGCTCTTCCAAGTAAGAAAACTTATGGTATTTATAGACCCCAATTTTAGCTTCCAATTGGAGCCAAAATTCAAAGCTTTTTGTAAAACCAGGGTATGAGCGGTATTACCATCGACACTGATGGTACTATCATCGAAAGTGCCCAAAAAATAGGGGCGACGGTGGTACTACCATTGTCCATCGACAGTACTACCGTTAGGAATCATAGAAACTATACTTTATGTATAATTTTGTTACCTAATTTGTACCTCATGTTGACCCCTTTCTAGGTCAATGAAATGAGCTCAACCTAAGTTCAAATCCTAACCCAAAGTGGAACCGATTGCCTCAAATTGAATTAATTTGAATTTCTTCTAAATCTAACTCAATTAGGACTCAAAACATATGATACTAACTACAACACACTAAGACACACAAATACAATCATTCTTATTATCCGATATGTCAATTAATCTTACGAACTCCTGGCGAACTTCCCAACATCCTCCGGTGAACTCCCAACGAGCTCTTGATCATCTTCCACCAAACTCCTAGCGTATTCCTGGCAAGCTCCCAATCACCTTCGGTAAGTTTCCGACAAGACCTCGATCACCTTCGGCGAGCTCTCGGCGAACTCCCGGCAAGCCCCTGATCACCTTCGGTGAGCTTTTAGCGATCCCCGACGAGTTCCCACTGCATCATCCGAACCTTAGCCTAATGCTTGAACTTGACTTAGGCCCAACATTAGATTGTATACTTTTTTATTATCATAGTTAATCCTGTATCACTCATCTCTAACATATAGGTGAGATAATAAAACCCATCAATAGATTTCATCATCAAAATTTGAGATTCAATAGAAAGCTCTTGAAAACTTGTTCGGGACTGAGAGTCCTTTGGGAGCTCGGAAGCTCTTAAAAACTTATTGAGGACTGAGAGCCCGTTGGAAGCTCGAAAGCTCTTGAAAACTTGTTTAGGACTTAGAGCCCTTTGGTCGGGATTGAAAGCCCTTTTAATTTGTTTATAGAATAAAAGCCCTCTGCTTGGGACTGAAAGCCCTTTGAATCTATTTTGGGTCTGAAAGCCCTTTAGGAGCTTGAAAGCTCTTGAAAACTTATTCGGGACTGACAGTCCTTTGAGAGCTCGAAAGCTCTTGAAAACTTGTTAGGGACTAAGAGCCTTTTGGGAGCTTGGAATCTCTTGAAAACTTATTCAAGATTGGGAGCCCTTTGTTCGGGACTGAAAGTCTTTTGAATTTATTTCAGGACTGAAAGCCCTTCGTTCAGGACTGAAAGCCCTTTGAATCCGTTTTAGGATTAAATGCCTTTTGGGAGCTTAGAAGATCTTGAAAACTTGTTTGGGACTGAAAGCCCTTTAGGAGATTAAAGGCTCTTGAAAACTTGTTTGGGATTGAGTGCCATTTGGGAGCTCGGAAGCTCTTGAAATCTTGTTCGGGACTAAGAGCCCTTTGTAGTCAGTCGAGTTGGTACCCGAGCGACCTTGGAGTTGGGCTGAAAAAGCCCTTTGAAGTTAGTCAGGTTTGGTCCTAAGCAACCCTGAGGGCAGGGCTGTAGGCCCCTTGAAGTCGGTCAGGTTGGTACCCGAGCGACCTTAGAGTTGGGCTGAAAAAGCCCTTTGGAATTGGTCGAGTTTAGACCCTAGCAACCCTGAAGGCAAGGCTGTAGGCCCTTTGAGGTCGGTCGGGTTGGTACCCAAGCGACCTTGGAGTTGGGCTACAAAAGCCCTTTGGAGTTGGTCAAGTTTGGACCCGAGCAACCTTGAAGGTGGGGCTGCAGGCCCTTTAAAGCCGATTGAGTTGGTACTAGAGTGACCTTTGAGTTAGGCTGCAAAAGCCCTTTAGAGTTGGTCAGGTTTAGACCCAAGCAACCCTGAAGGCATGGCTGATGGAAGCGACTCACGGCCAGCTCGATATCGGGCCTAGAGGGTCACACACATATGGTGGATACTTCAACGAATAGAGGATTGGATAGAGATCTAATTAGCTCCTATTCTCATTAGATGAAACTCTACATTGATGAGCTCCTTGCATGAGGCCCAATTAGAGGCCGAAGGAGATTATTGGATACAAATCCAATAATACAAAGCTAGTAGGTAATTGGATGGAGATCTAAGACCCACTAAGACAAGACACCTAGGGTTTTTTTGTGGCTCTCTATAAATAAGAGGGGAGGCTCATAATTGATAGGTCATATCTTTATCGTCCCCTCCTATTCTCCTCCCTCTCTCTGCGTAAGAGTTGCGAGACCTGGGATTACGACTGGAGGAGTATCGCTGCAGTGATCCATCGTGTGGATACCGTTAGAGAGGATGCTTGACCTCCTTCATCCTCTCCATTCAGATCTGAAAAAATAGGGATATACGATCTCCTTAGGTAAACAATCTCTCACATGATATGGTTTTTTGGTTTTGCGACTTTCTTGTGACCCAATCTTTAGCATGAAATGATTTGATCTGTGTGGGAAACTTATTTTATTTTAATCTTTCACTACGCATGTGATGCTCCCGCTTGGTTTCCCAACAGTGGTATCAAAGCCAGGTTGTTCGTGCGAAAGATTGGTTCTAAACTGTGTGATGAGATTGAATCGTGTAGAACTATTCTACGCGTTTTTACTACGTTTTTATAGCAAAGACAACAAGGAAGGTGGCAGCCACTTGAGGGCATGCCCCATGTAGGGGCAACCGCACACGGCCAGGGCCACTTACAAAGGCGACCGCCAGCAGAAGTGACGGTCACTCGAGGGCAGCAGTGCCCACCCGCGGGGACGATCACTCGTGGCTAGAGGCGACCGGCGGTGGCGTGCAACGCTACCGCCTGCGCAGGGCTAAAGGGCTTACAATTTTTTTTTTGTGAAAAGGATGATACTGCCCTCAAAATTTAGGAAATTCCAAGTTTTGTCCTCCTGTCTAGAATTTTGAAAATGCCTTTGACAATTCTGAAAATTCCTATCCTGTCTTGATTTCTAAAAAATAATTAATTAAATAATTTAATTAATTATTATATATCTAGTAATTCTACATGTGATGTAATGTGTACATGTGATATATGATGTGGATGGATGATCATGAGTCATTTATTGTGATGTGTGTAAATGTGATTATTATTATTATTGGGGCTTGTGAGCCTCCATTTCTCTCGTTTATTTTCGGGCTTACGTGTCTGTGATTATTTTGTAATTATATGGAGAGACACAACAGAAGCATAGAGGTGACAACAGGACCCACGATGTCATGGCAGGGAGATTATGACGTATGGTGATGTAGCGAGGATCTGATAGAACCGATGATAACGAGATCAATGATCACAGGGTATGGAGATGCATCAATACACACATAGATCTTATTGTGAGTGATTAGACCCATTAGCTCGGGCTTAATCATATTAGGTGAAGGCTCATGATCATCTAGTGTGGCTTACATATGTGATATGTGTTATATACCTACGATATATATATATATATATATATATATATATATATTCATGTGATGTAGATATATATTAAATATGTATGTGTGTGAGTGACATGACATATTGTGAGACCGATACTAAACAAAAACCCCTCTTGCGATAATATTAAGTCGATAAGCATGAGGCAATAAGATTGACCTACGTGACCTTCCATCGTTATAGGAAGAAATTAAATCACGACATAGGTTGAGTAGTTGAGTCCCTCGAGGCTCACCTATCTATATAATCGAGATTTTACCTACAACATAGAGATATCATCATTAACCTGAGGACATGGTATGCTTGGTCGAGTCCCTCAAGAGCATATTATCAAATCAGACTCATCTTGTAACGATGGTGATAACTTAACTAAATATCATGGTTGGTCGAGTATCTCGAGACCATGATGATTCGGAGGCCGACCATGATGGAAATCATAAAGATTTGTGATTGGCAAGAGTTGCCTACCATTTGGGCCTAGTGTAATTGGTTGAGTCCATCGAGGTTGTATTAAGACGCCAATTGGATCTTGATCCCCACTATGAGACTGCTAAAGGCTTCCGTCATGTGAGTGATGGCACATGTGACATGCTGCACGATTTTTTTTGCTTTTGATTATTATTGGCATATTCTCACATTATATTATCTATTGTAAATATATATTATGATGTCCTTGATTCTATGCAATGGGAATCGGATCATGATGAGATCATGATAATTAGATCGATTCACCTTTAAACACAGATCCTAAATAATCCCGGTTATAGGTTACTCGAGAGAGACATCGAGATAACTGGACATACCGATGTACTATATACCCGTCCATATGATAGAGGTGATTGGTTTCATAGCCACTTGTGTAGAGACACTAAGGATACAGTACAGGTGCTCATTGGAGAATGAGTTTACTGATTGATCCACTTATGGAATGTTGTATGAGTAATGATACCTAATGTCACACAATAATTCCACAGTCCCAATTGTGTGTCTGGTCCTTAGACTGGAGACACCAAGGATATCTTGTATGAGTACTCCTTTCTTTGACGTCGGACTTACAGGTTCAAAAAGTTCATCCACTCTCGGTATGCAAGAGGAATATCCCATATATGCTTTCTCAAACAAATCCCTAGCCACAGTCATTTAGATTGAGGGAGTTCTCCGGGAGAATCCGATTAGAGCAATACTCAGACAAATTTCATATATGGTCTAAAGTACCATATCTAATATACGGTCTCTAGGATATTAATTGAATGAGGGACTATAGATACACGATAACTGTAGACAAACAGGTCCGATGAATTTGATCCCCCTATACCATCTGGGGACTATGGCGTAGTGGCCTAGTACGTCCATATTCGATGAGTCGAGTGAATTATTATGAGGATAATAATTCACTATATCAGAAGGAGTTTATGATGGGTGCGACTCACGGCCAGCTTGGTATCGAGCCTAGTGAGTCACATACATGTAGTGGATGCTTGAGTGAATAAATGATTGGATAGAGATCAATTAGCCCACACTCTCATAAGACGAGACCCTGCACTAATGAACTTATTGTATGAGGCCGAATTATAGGCCAAAGGGGATTATTGGATAGAGATCCAATAATGCAAGGTCAGTGGGTAATTGGATGGAGATCCAAAACCCACTGAGGTAGGACCCCTAGGGTTTTTGGTGGCTCTCTATAAATAGGAGGGGAGACACATAGATGATAAGCTGCATCTTTGGCTGCCCCCTCCTATTCTCCTCCCTCCCTCTGTGTAAGGATTACGATTGAAGGAGTATCACTACAGTGATCCATCGTATAGATACTTATTAAGAAACCTCAGCGGGAGCATCACATGTGCAGCGTAAATCAAAATAAAAATCGATTTCCCATGTAGATCAAATCGTCGTGCAAAATATTGGGGTCACGAGAAAAATATAAAAATTAATAAAATCACAATGTGTGAGAGATTGATTTTACCTAGGGAGATCGTATATCCCTATATTTCCAGATCCGGATGGAGAGGATGAAGGAGGTCAAGCGTCCTCCTTTTTAGCGATATCCACATGATGGATCTCTACAGTGAAACTCCTCTAATATGATCTCGTAACTCTTACGCAGAGGGAGGGAGGAGAATAGGAGGTGATGGCTAAAGCTGCAGCCTATCAACCATGAGTCTCCCTTCCTATTTATAGAGAGCCACCAAAACCACTCTTGCCTTAGTGGGTATTAGATCTCCATCCAATAACCCACTAACCTTGCATTATTAGATCTTTATCCAATAATCTCTTTAGGCCTCTAATTGGGCCTTAATCATGGAGCCCATTAGCTTAGGATCTCATCTAATGAGAATAGGGGCTAATTGGATCTCCATTCAATCCTCTATTCGCTGAAGCATCCACCATATGTGTGTGACCCTCTAGGCCCGATACTGAGCTGACCGTGAGTCACACCCATCAGAACTCCTTCTGATATAGTGAATTATTATCCCCATAATAATTCACTCGACTCATCGATAATAATTCACTCGCTCGACTATGGACGTACTAGGCCACTATGCCATAGTCCCCAGACGGTATAGGGGGATCGAATCCATCGGACCTGTCTGTCCATAGTTACCGTGTATTTATAATCTCTCATCCAACTAATATCTCAGAGATCGTATATTGGACATGGTACTGTTAGGTCACATACAGAATCCGTCATAGTCTCGCTCTAATCTGATTCTCCCAGAGAACTCTTTATCTCTCAATCCGAATGATCCTGGCTAAGGATTTGTCTGAGCAAGCACATATGAGATATTCCTCTCATGATACTGAGACTAGATGATCCTCTATTGACACTCAATTGCCTTCGTAAGGTTGGCTACCAATCCCGATAATCAGTTGTACAAGATCTGAAGCTTTCCAAACCTGTAAGTCTGGCGTCAAAGAAAGGAGCACTCATACAAGGTATCCTTTGTGTCTCATATCTAAGGACCAGATACATAATTGGGACTATGAAATCACTGTCTGACATTAGGTATTATTAACCATACAACATTCCATAAGCGGATCAATCAGTGAACTTATTCTCCAATGAGCACCTATATTATATCCTTAGTGTCTCCACACAAGTGGCTATGAGACCAGTCGCCTTCATCATATGGATGGGTATATAGTACACCGGTCTGTCCGAGGTGGCAAGTTTGGGAAAACTACAACCACTACCTATACTGGACTCAACATGGACTGACATCTCCATGGACTTTATTGAAGGGCTGCCATCATCTCAAAGTAAAAGCACAATCTTTATGGTGGTAGATCGTCTAACCAAATATGCTCATTTTTGTGCTATGAGACATCCCTATACCGCTACCAGTATTGCTCAAATCTTTGTAAAAAAAATTATAGAACTGTATGGGATGCCAATGTCGATTGTGAGCGACCGTGACAAGGTGTCTACAAGCAAATTTTGGATCGAACTCTTCCAATTACAGGGCACCCAACTCAAAATGAGCATAATATATCATCCGCAAATGGACAACCAAACAAAAGTGGTGAATTGATGTCTCAAAACTTATCTACGGTGGTTCACTTGTGATCGACCAAATGAGTGGACAAAATGGCTTCCTTGGGCCGAATGGTGGTACAATATAACCATTTATTCATCAACTAAATGTACCCTCTATGAGACATTGTATGGTCGACCGCCCCTATAATACCTAAATATATAATTTGTGCAGCCAAAGTAGATCACGTTGACCGAAACTTAATTGACAGATAAGATTCTGCAGTTACTGAAGGATAACTTAACTATTGCCCAAACCTGCATGAAGCAACAAGCAGACACTCATCGAAGCGAGCAAAAATTTTCAGTAGGAGATTGGGTCTACCTTCGCTTACAACCAGACAAGTAGTTGTCAATCAACACCAGAGCATCGATGAAGCTATCTCCATGATTCTATGGATCACATCAAATCTTGGAGCGTATTGGGGCCGTGGCATATAGATTGAAGCTCCTAGAAGACGCTAAGATTCATCCAGTCTTCCATGTGTCCTTACTAAGCCCAAATTGGAAGAAGATGAGTCGGCCTAGACCCAGTTGCCGAGCACTACAAATGATGATGAGATTCAAGCTCAACCATAAACTATACTTGATCAGATGATTGTGATGCATCGTCGACACCCCTCAACTGAAGTCCTCGTGAAATGGAACAACTTACCATCCGAAGATACAACGTAGAAATCTTATGAGGAGCTGAAGACCTGCTTTCCAAAGTCTTATGAGGAGCTGACGAGATTCAAGCTCAACCACAAGCTATACTTGATCGAAGGATTGTGATATACCGTCGATGCCCCTCAACTGAAGTACTCATGAAATGGAACAACTTACCATCTGAAGATACAACATGGAAATCTTATGAGGAGCTGAAAACCCGGTTCCCAGAGTGTATGGACCCACATCCATGAGGACAAGACTAATTCAAAAAGAGTGGGCTTGATAGGACTCCAGCAGGATTGAGTCATAATCACCCTAGAAGTAATCAATAAGAACCCTGTGAGATTATAATAAAACTCCACCTAGTCACTTCTATCATATAAAGAAGTGTGGCTAGGGTTTAGATTGGGGCCTTAGGGCTTAGTGGTCGCCGCCCCCCCATACTGGGTTGGTCGACTAGGGTTTCCATCTGCTAGAGTCGGTTATATAGCCAACTAGGCCACCGTCCATCCCTATTAAGGTAAGTCAGCTATAGGAGAGGCAAGGGGGTAATTTTACTTAGGCAGCACATCCTTGACCTAGGGTTTATAATCCTATATAAGCATGTAGCCGCCTCCTCTTTCTATCAAGCAAGAATCATCTTATTCCTGCCTTGTGCCGAGTTCTAGGTGGGAGGAACCCCTATAGTGTTCCAAGGATTAATCCCCCTTAAAGATCAAATTCTATAGAGCTCCTTCTTGGATTCTATCACTATATTGGTGAGAAAAAAAAGAAAAGGAATGCTAGTAAGACCCTTAAGAAGGGCAAGGGCAAAGAAAGATCGAGTAAGGCAAATGTTGCCAAGAAAGACCCAGCAAAAGACAAAGGATAGTGCTTCCAATATGGCAAAGATGGGCACTAGAAGAGGAACTATAAGGATTACCTTGCCGACTAAGCAAGAGAGAAGCTTGGAGAAGCTTCAAGTACATTCACAATCAGTCTCCACTTGTCATATTTTCATGATAACATGTGGATATTGGACAACTGGAGTATTTATCATATCTGTAATTTATTGCAGATTTTGGCAAGACCTAGGGTATTGGCCAGAGGCAAGATGGATCTCAAGATGGGCAATGAAGTAAGAGTTACTGTAGTTGCCGTTAGGGAGGTCACCGTACATCTGCTTGGTGGAGCTATCATTGCATTGGATACATATTATTTTGTTTCCTCTATTATCAAAAATATTATTTCCATCTCTTGTTTGACAATTAGTGGATATAAATTGGTTTTTGAGAAAATAATAGTTGTTCAATAATTATGGATGATATGATCATCACTAGAGGGACCCTGATAAATTTCTTATATGTGTTAGACACTTCTCCACATATCATGAATATAAATATGTCATAGAGGAAAAGAGATGAAGGTGAATAATGCATACTTGTGCCATTGTAGGCTAGGTTATATACATGAGGGAATGATTCAAAAGTTGCTAAAAGATGGATACTTAGATCCATTTGACTATGAGTCGTATGCAACTTGCAAACATTGCCTTCGTGGGAAGATGACCAACTCTCCTTTTAGTGGAACTGGAGAGAGAGCCATTGAGTTATTGGAACTCGTGCATATTGATGTATGTGGTCCCATGTCAACTAAGGCTATAGGTGGTTACTCATGCTTCATTACATTCATTGATGATTTCTCTAGGTATGGACACATGTACTTGATGAAGTACAAGTCCGAGGCCTTTTAAACGTTCAGGGAATATAAGAATGAGGTAGAGAACCATATAGGAAAGAGTATTAAGACTCTTCGATCAGATCGAGGAGGAGAATACTTGAGTACGGTATTCACCCATTTTCTCAAGGACCATGAGATTCTATCTCAGTGGACACCTCCTTATACACCTCAACTCAATGGTGTATTAGAAAGGACGAATCACACGCTATTGGATATGGTGCGATCCAAGATGAGTTTCGCTGACCTACCTGCCTCATTCTGGGGATCTGCCCTAGTGTCACGAACGGTCGTCGCTCAACCGCAACTCTTCGCTCAGTGAACTGTTTGACTTTTGTTTGCTTGTATAGATATTTGGTAGCACGTTTTACCTTGATTTTGTATAATTTTGCCTAAGAAATACGAGCCAAAATAGTCTGTAACATTGTAGAATGATCGCTCGCAGCGTAGAGCCAAAACAGGCCAAAACTACCTAGTTTTAGGTCATTTTTGTATGCTGCGGTGACCAATATGAGTGGTGTATCAGCCATATCAGCCCATTGGAACCCCCCGGGTGGCACAGGGCTGGATGGGGCTTCGGGTATGTATCAGGCGTGAGCATTCATCAATAGTTGAACTCGACTTGCATCTGATAACTTATGAACCATTGTTTATGGACTTGCAACCATTCCTATAGCCCTCCAAAGTCCTGTTTCACTCTCTTCCTCTCTTTCTCTATTGTGCTCAAGGTGTTTGACTAATTGCTTATAAGAGTTGTCATCTCTGTGAGACGTTGGGACTTGTCCATTGCTCATCTTCAAAACTAATTAACTTCTCTTTTACAAGTCCTTTGAGACTTGCACGAGGTTGTAAGTGGGCTGACCCTTTATGGACAAAACGCTTTGACGTTTCAAGACTTAGGGAATCCTAGCTAAGTTTGGAAGATTGGATAAGGTTGCTTCCAACTTAGGTAATTTTAGCTAACTCTTCAAGTTTGCTGCTAGGGTGTCGCATGGCTTAGGCAAATTCAGCTAAGTCTATGACATTATGGTATCAGAGCAACCAAGTAATTTGAATAAGCAGCAAAGAAAATTCACAATCTTGCCATGACGAAGCATCATGGTGAATCAAGCAAGATGGGGCAAGCTAGACCCTTGCCCCAAGCAGCCACAGGTGGGCTGCTAATGCAAACTCGCTCGTAAGCTGTTGGAGCCGCTCATGAGGAGCGTGATAGCGAACAAGACGAGCGTGAAGTTGGGTACTCTCCGTGAGTGGAGGAGGCGCAATCTAGTGCACCAAATGGGAAAAGGAGCCACAAAGAGAGACAATGGTGGAAACCCACCTCGACATTCTTGAAGCGAGGTCAGAGAAACTCGAGAGTGATGGCACATATGACACGTTGTGCGATCTTTTGCTTATGATTATTATTAGCATATTCTCACATTATATTATCTGTTGCATATATATTATGATGTCCTTGGTTCTGTGCAATGAGAATCAGATCGTGATGAGATCACGATAATGAGATCGATTCACCTTGAAACATAAATCCTGAATAATCCCGATCATATATTACTCGAGAGGGACTTCGAGATAACCGGAAAAACTGGTATACTATATACCAGTCCATGTGATGGAGGCGACTGGTCTCATAGCCACTTGTGTGGAGATACTGAGGATATAGTACAAGTGCTCATTGGAGAATAAGTTTACTGATTGATCCGCTTATGAAATGCTGTATGGTTAAAGATATCTAATGTCAGACAACGATTCCATAGTCTCAGTTGTGTATCTGGTCCTTTGACTTAAGACACCAAGGATGTCTTGTATGAGTACTCCTTTCTTTGATGCAAGCCTTACAGGTTTGGAAAGTTTCAGATATGGTACAATTGGTTATCGGGATTGGTAGTCAACCTTACGAAGGTAATTGAGTATCAAAAAAGGATTATCCACTCTCAGTATCGCTAGAGGAATATCCCGTATGTGCTTGCTCAGACAAATCCCTGTATAGGGTCATTCGGATTAAGAGAGAAAGAGTTATATGATAGAATTTAATTAGAGCAAGACAAACTGATTCCATATGTGACCTGACAGTACCATATCCAATATACGATCTCTGAGATATTAGTTAGATGAGGGATTATAGATACACAGTAACTATAGACAAACAGGTCCGATAGATTTGATCCCCCTGTACCGTCTATGGACTATGGCGTAGTGGCCTTGTACGTCCATAGTCGATGAGTCGAGTGAATTATTATGGGGATAATAATTCACTATATCAGAAGGAGTTCTGATGGGAGTGACTCACAGCTAGCTCTGTGTCGGGCCTAGAGGGTCACACATATTTGGTGGATGCTTCAGCGAATAGAGGATTGGATAGAGATCCAATTAGCCCCTATTCTCATTAGATGAGACCCTATATTGATGGGCTCCTTAATTGAGGCTCAATTATACGCCTAAAGAGATTATTGGATAGAGATCTAATAATGCAAGGTTAGTGGGTAATTAGATGGATATCCAATACCCACTAAGGCAGGAGCCTTAGAGTTTTTTGGTGGCTCTCTATAAATAGGAGGGGAGACTCATGGTTGATAGGCTGCAGCCTTGGCCTCCCCCTTATATTCTCCTCCCTCCCTCTGTGCAGGAGTTGTGAGATGAGATTGGAGGAGTTTCGCTGCAGAGATCTATCATGTGGATACCGCTAGAGAGGAGGATGCTTGACCTCCTTCATCCTCTCCATCCGAATTTAGAAATACAGGGATATACAATCTCCCTAGGTAATCAATCTATCATATGACATGGTTTTATCGATTGTTTGTGGCTTTCTCGTGACCCCAATCTTTTACATGACGATTTGATATGTGTGAAAAATTGATTTTTTGTTTTGATTTTCACTACGCATGCGATGCTCCCGCTGAGGTTTCCCAACAGTGGTATCAGAGCCAAGGTTTTCGTGTGAAAGATTGGTTTTAAACTGCGTGTGATGAGATTGAATCACGTAGAATCGTTCTACACATTCTTGCTGTATTTTTGCAGCGAACATAGCAAGGAGGGGTGGCCAGCCACTGCCAGGCTACCTGCAGGGGTGGCCGACCATGGCCACGCCCTTTGCCGGGGGTGACCGACCACAGCCTGGCCACCTGCAAGGGGACGGCCGACTATGGCCAAGGCCTTCTGCAAAGGGGCGATCGGCTGTAGCCAAGGCCCCCTGCAAAGAGGCGGTTGGATGTTGCCAGGGCCAACCCGCAAGGGCAGCAGCCCACAGGTGGCCGCCCGCTGGGGCAGCAACCGCCCGCGGGCACAGCCACTTGCAGCGCGGCGCCGCAAGGAGCGGCCGCTAGCGACCAACCGGCAAGGGGCGACCCTAGCGGCCAGGGGTGCTGCCAGCAGGGGCAACAGCGTCGGCCGCAAGAGCGACGTCGACCGTAGGAGCGGCTGCCAGCGGGCAAGGGCAGGCGCCGCCTACGCAGGGGCGGCGATAGTGGCGTAGAGGGGCCAAGAGGTTGTTAAGGCAATCCTTTTATAAAAAGGATGATCCTGCCCCTCTAAATTCGAGAAAGTTTAAGGATTGTCTTTATGTACAGAATTACCAAAATACCCTCAATAATTTTTGAAATTATGAGGATTATCCTCGCATCCAGAATTATGAAAATACCCTTGACAATTCTAGAAATTCTGAGCATATCTTGATTTTCAAAAAAATAATTAATTAAATAGTTTAATTAATTATTACATATCTTGTAATCCTATATATGATTTGATGTACATGTGATGTATGATGTGGATGGATGATCATAAGCCATGTGTTGTGATATGTGTAATTATAATAATTATTATTATGGGGGCCTGCGAGCCTATATTTTTCTCATTTATTGTCAGGCCTGCATGCTTGTGATTATTTGTAATTACATGGAGAGGCGCAGCGGGAGCGTGGAGGTGATAATGGGACCCACAATGCCGTGGTGAGAGATCTCGACGTATGGTGATGCGACGATTCAACAGAACCGATGATGACGAGATCAACAATTACAGGGCATGGAGATGCGTCGATACACACATAGATCCTATTGTGAGTGATTTGGCTCATTGTCTCAAGCTTAATCATATTAGGTGACGGCTCATGATCATCCGGTATGGCTTGCATATGTGATGTGTTATACACCTACTAGATATACATATATATATTTGCATGTGATGTAGATATATATTAAATATGTATGTGTATGACACGACATATTAGGAGACCGATACAAAAATAAAAAACCCCTCCTACGTTAATATTAAGTCGGTAAGTGTGAGGCAATAAGATTGACCCATGTGACCTTCCATCGTTATAGGAAGAAATTGAATCACGACATAGGTTGAGTTGGTCAAGTCACTTGAGGCTCACCTATCTACGTGATCGAGTTCTTGCCTACGATATATAGATGTCACCAGTGACCTGAGGACATGGTATGACTTAGTCGAGCAGTCGAGAGCATATCCATCGAATCAGACTCATCTTATAACGATGGTGATGACTTAACTGAACTTTATAGTTAGTCAAGCAGTTGAGACCTTGATGATTTGAAGGTCGAACATGATGAAAATCACAAGGAGTTGTGATTGGCAAGAGTTGTGTACCTTTTGAGCTTAGTGTAATTGGTCGAGTCCCTCGAGGTTGCACTAAGATGTCGATTGGATCCCGATCCCCACTAGAAGTCTGTCGGAGACTTCCGTCTCACGTATTGAGGGTGTCACATGATTTGCTAGGAAAATAGTGAGAGTATATTAAGATGGAAGTTCATATCTTAATTAGTATTTTATGCAAAGTCTGCATGTTATTTATTTATGCTATATCTTATTTATCGCCTCATTGGTCTAAAGGCTCCACAATTCGAGAATTATTCTCACGAAAGAAAAAATCGTGTATGTCCTTAATACGATTATTCCTACGTCGGAGGAAAGGACAAGCGAGGATGAGATCGCTCGCTTTATGAAGTATAAAGATAGTCCTAGAGGATAACGTGTGTGTTGATCTTATACTTCAATCCTTACCAGATTTCTTTTCATAGTTCATTATTAACTTTAATATGAATAAGTTTGAGATGACTCTACCTGATCTCCTCAATATATTGAGAGAAGCTGAGAGTACCATCAAGAAAGAGAAGTCAGTTCTCTATATTGGTGAGACCAATAGGAAAAGAAAGGCTAGTAAGACCATTAAGAAGGGCAAGGACAAAGAAAGACCAGTTAAAGCAAAGATTGCTAAGAAATACCGGGCAAAGGACATAGGACAGTGCTTCTACTATGGCCAAGATGGTGATAGGACTCCAGTAGGGTTGAGTCCTAATCTCCCTAGAAGTAGTCAATAAAACTCTAGTAGATTATAATAAAGACACTCATATCTTATAAAGGAGTATGACTAGGGTTTAGATTAGCCCTTAGGGCATATTGGCCGTCGCCCCCTTACTGGGTTGGTTGGCCAGAGTTTCCCCTGCTTAGGTCGGCTATAGAGCCAACCTAGTCGCCCCCTATTCCTATTAAGGCAGCTTGGCTATAGAAGGGGCAAAGGGATAATTTTACTTAGGCAAGCACCCCCTTAGGCTAGGATTTTGATCCCTATATAATGATATAGCCGCCCCCTCTCTTGAAGCAATTATTAATTTTATTTCAGTCTTATGCCGAATCTAGGACGAAGGAACCCCTACAGCGTTCCAAGGGTTGATCCCCCTCAATGATCAAAATCTATAGGGCTCCTTCTAGTGTTCTATCATCTGGTATTAGAGCAGCGATCTTGCTACCCCTGTAGTCATCTCAACCACCTCCACCTTCCCAAGCAATTCTCACAATTGCTATGACACGCGCCTCCATCTTCCACCCAGCAACAGATCAAATCAGTTTGCCGCTGCCCCCTACGTTTGATCTAGAATTCTGGTATATTTTTATCATCCACGCCTCTTCAATACTACTAGATTTCTTACTTTACACGTTGAAGATTTTTTTCAAATTTTATCCATCGTAAATTTTGTTCGTTGCAAACGTTATCATTGTTGCAAAGGCAAAACGCTGCAGAAATTTTCAGCCGATTATTGATTCTTGATACTAAACTTTTAATTGTTCTTTTTGGCTGAAACTTTTATATAATTTCATAGATCATCTTAACTTTCATCTAAGACTAATCTTGTGAAAAAACTCCTTCTGGATCTGGACTTATAGCACTGTGATTCTTCATTGCACAGTACTAAAATTTTACAATGTAGAATCTACCTTCCGTCTATTGGCCTCTTGAAACCAAACTTTTGTTCATCCTTTTTGGCTAAAATTTTTACACAATTTTCAAGATCAAGTTAAATTTCATCTAGATTTGATTTCATGAAAAAACTCCTTCTAAAACTGATTTTTTGTGCAATCTTTAACCATCACGTAGTTCTAGAATTTTACGATGAAGGAATCTATCTTTCATCTTTTGCCCTATTTCCCTACTATTCTACTGCCAAAATTTTGTCAAACTTTTTACTAGTATTAACAACATCTGAACCAAGGGTTTCTGTATAATTTCCTTGAAACTTTCCTATGGAATTTATGTCGAGAAGTCATCGTTTCTCCAATGTAAAATCGGTTCAACAGGACATCATATCGCATCACTTCTTTTCACCGAATTCTATCAGATTTGAGTGCTATTTTTTGTGGGATTTAGGAGTCTCTTTTCCTCATCTCTAAACCCTACCATCCTCATCAAAGATCCTTCCAAATATTACCCTAAACCGAATCCAAACAGCCCCCAAATCATCCTACTTCCTTATCGATCCACTTACCTTCTTAGCCAACTTTTCTTACCGAGACACCTACCTTTGCTGCCATCTATCCGAGACCTAAAATCTATTTTCCTAACCTTCATCTACTACTATCACAGCCCTAAAACTATACCAATTTGTAGCCTAAACTCCACAAAATCGCAGCCCTAAATATGCCCTAAACCGCAGCCTACTTCCATCCAAGCCGATTCACCTTCCAACCGGCCACCCCATTCTCCAAAATTCTCATGCCACTAACCCGACAACAGAAAAAAGATCCTAATATTGCATATCTAGAGGCATATACTATGGCATCAGAGGAGGCTATCGATGCAAAGCTTGAAGCCTTTGGAAACCGCATGGAAGAGAAGATGCGATCCCTTTTCGTCGAATTCAGCATTGGCCGACTGTCGAACCCGAGGAAATCATAACACGGAGAAACTTTAGATCGGCAAGATGATCCTCAAGAACATGGCCACATCACCTCTGATCTCAATAATCCATGCATGAAGGTTGACTTCCCTAGATGGGAAGGAGACCCGATCGGGTGGATCTCACGCACGGAGCGCTATTTTCGGTTCTACCGAACCGTCGACGCCACTTGGGTGGAGATTGCTGTCATCCACCTCGAGGGAGATGCTATTCAGTGGTTTAATTAGTTTAAGCACACCTATGAAGGACTCTCTTGGCAGCGATTCAAGGAAGGACTACTAGATCACTTTGGACCAACCGATTTTAACAACATCGACGGACAATTGGCAAAGATTCGTCAAACCTTTACAATACAAGACTACCAAACAAAGTTTGAGCGTTTATCTAACCAAACTGAGAATTGGTCTGAGAAACAACTTTTAGGTACTTTTATCAAGGGCCTAAAGTCGGAGATCGGAGGAGAAGTAAAGGTGCGACAACCGTACACTCTTATGGCAGCGATTTCCTTCGCGCATATCTAGGAAGAACAATTGAACCACGAGGTACGAAGGGCAAGGGTCGCTCCCCGATCAGCCATGCTGCGGCCTACTGCCCCCTCTACTGCCATCCAAGCCCCTACACCAAAAAAGTTGACAAGAGACGAGCTTCGTGAACGATCGGCCAAGGAGTTGTGTTAGCATTGCGATGAACTGTGGAGTCGCGAACATCACTGCAAAAGGGTCGGCTCCTCATGATTGAACCAGCGGAGGATGAGGACAATGAAACATATGAAGAAGCCCTTGAACCTAAAGAAGAAGCCATGGAGGAAGAGTCCTAATCGACCAACTATGCAGTGCACGCATTGGCCGGCTATTCGAACCCGCATATGATGAAAGTTGGAGGACTTCTAAAACAACAACTCATCACTGTTCTCATCGACACGGGTAGCACCAATAAATTCCTCAATAGTAAGGTTACTGAACATTTGGTACTTCAAATCAAAGGTTGCAACAAGTTTGACGTAAAGGTCGCCGACGGTCGAATCTTTAATTATGACCAACGGTGCCCATGGGTGAAACTACTCCTCCAAGACCAAGAAGTGGTAGCTGATTTCTTCCTCCTACCCATCAATGATTATGAAGCCATACTCGAGATCGAATGGCTCACAACACTAGGTGATATCTCCTGGAATTTTTCTAAATTAATCATGAAATTTTATTGCAAAGGGAGATAGGTCATGTTACGAGGCAAGAGCGGGAGCCAAATTTCCACTGTTTCATCACAACAAATGGAGAAAGTTTTATACAAAGCATATGATAGATTCTTGATGTATATTCAGCAGCCATCTATGGGGGAGAACATACAAAACTCAGATCCTAAGCTTGCCCTTTGCCTGAACAAATTCGTGGATGTTTTCTTGGAGCCGCGCGGGCTGCCCCCTAACCGGCCGCATGACCACTGCATTCCTATTTTGCTAGGCAAACCTCTAGCAAATTTATGATCATACCACTATCCTCACTTGCAGAAGGATGAGATCGAGAACATTGTTAAAGAGATGCTTGACACCGGGGTGATTCGACCGAGCTGCAGCCCTTACTCCTCACCGGTGTTTCTTGTGTGCAAAAAAGAAGGTATGTGGCAGATGTGCGTTGACTACCGGGCTCTAAGTGCCATCACCGTCAAGGATAAATATCCTATCCCATTCGTAGATGAACTCTTGGACGAATTAAAAGGAGCCCGAGTCCTCACTAAATTGGATCTCCGATCCAGATACCATCAGATTCGGGTATGCACTGAAGATATTATGAAAACTGCATTCCGCACGCATAACAGCCACTACGAGTTTCTGATAATGCCTTTCGGTCTTACGAATGTCTCTTATAATTTCCAAAGCCTGATGAATGACATCTTCCAGAGTTTTTTACGTAAGTTCGTATTAGTATTCTTTGATGATATTCTCATTTATAGCCCTATGCTTGATATACATTTTCAGCACTTACAAACTGTTCTAACGATTCTTCGGGAGAATACTTCTTATGTTAAACAGTCAAAGTGCAGCTTCTTATATTGTAAATTAGAGTATTTTGGGCACATTATTTTAGAGGATAGAGTGGATGTGGACCCGACAAAGATTGAGGCAATGCAAGGATGGCTGAGACCTACAAACGTACAATCATTACATGGTTTCCTTGGACTCACGGGCTACGACCAAATTTTTTTGAAAGATTATGGCAAGATTAGTGCTCTGCTCACGTCCTTACTAAAGAAAGACTCCTTCTTGTGGTCAGATAAAGCCTCCGTAGCCTTTGAACGACTCAAGGCAGTCATGACAATGACGTCGGTCCTAGCGTTGCCCGATTTCGGCTGCACTTTGGTCATTGAGGCTGATGCGTCAAGAGTTAAAATTTGGGCTATTCTTATGCAAGATGGTCGACTCCTAATTTACACTGAGGCTTCCCCCACACTTTATACGAGATTTTTACAGGAGATACTAATTACTACCAAATTTAAAATATAGTTGGAATAGATCTATGGCACAAAAGAGGAGTTAAACTAGAAGAATTGTAATCCATGCTCACGCCAGATTGGGCTCTCATCATCCTGAACTATACCAAAGGGCAGTCACCATTCCAGAAGAAAAATTGGCTATCACTAAAGACTAACCATGTGGCAGCCCATGCAAGGAAGAAACTTCCCCCTGACAGATGTCGGAGCAGAAGAAAGTTTCCTCATAAAGTTCAAGTCTCCCTTCATCTTCAGCTCCACCAGCATGAAATTCAAGCCTCAAGAAAGTGGTCTCCCTATTTCTTTGGGCCTTGCAAAATTGGGGATCATATTGGGGCCATAACCTGGAGAACAGATCCGTGCACTAGATCAAAATTACAATTGATCCTCCAAGTATCCCACCTCAAATGAAAATTTAAAGATGAAGACTCAGCTCAAGTTCTTCCAGCTGACACCCAAGCTGATAATGAGCTGAAGACCCGATTCCCTGAGTTCATGAAACTTCAGCCTTGAGGACAAGGCTGATTTTAAGAGGGCGGGTTTGATAGGACTCCAGCAGGGTTGAGTCCTAATCTCCCTAGAATTAGTCAATCAAACCCTACTAGATTGTAATAAAGCCACTCCTATCTTATAATGGAGTATGGCTAGGGTTTAGATTAGCTCTTAGGGCTTAGTGGCCGTTGCCCCCTTACTAGGTTGGTTGGCCAGAGTTTCCCCCTGCTTAGGTCGGCTATAGAGCTAACCTAGTTGCCCCCTGTTCCTATTAAGGCAGGTTGGCTATAGGAGGGGCAAAGGGATAATTTTACTTAGGTAAGCACCCCCTTAGGCTAGGGTTTTGATCCCTATATAATGATGTAGCCGCCCCCTCTCTTGAAGCAATTATCAATTTTATTTCAGCCTTGTGCCGAATCTAGGAGGGAGGAACCCCTACAGCGTTCCAAGGGTTGATCCCCCTCAAGGATCAAAATCTATAGGGCTCCTTCTAGGGTTCTATCAGATGGGCATTGGAAGAGGAACTAGAAGGACTACCTTGTAGATAAGGTGAAACAAAAGCTTGGAGAAGCTTCAGGTATATTCATGATCAGTCTCCACTTGTTAGATTTTCATGATAACACATGGGTATTAGATACCGGAAGGGCTTATCATATCTGTAATTCATTGCTGGTTCTGGCAATACCTAGGAGATTGGTCAGAGGCGAGATGAACCTCAAGATGGGCAATAGAGCATGAGTTGCTATAGATACCGTTGGGGAGGCCTGATGGTGTACCATTGCATTAGATGCATACTATTTTGTTCCCTCTATTATATCCATATCTTGTTTGACAATTAGTGGATATAAATTAGTTTTTGAGAATAATAGTTGTTCAATAATTATGGATGATGAGATCGTCACTAGAGGGACATTGATAAATGGCTTATATGTGTTAGACACTTCTCCACATATCATGAATATAAATATATCTAAGAGTAAAACGTTGAATCTTAGATTTTGAAGATGAAATCAAATTGATGGTTTATTAATCTAACAGGATTATTAGAATTGATTGATGCAAGATTAATTACGATAGAATGATTATTATAATCAAGATTGGCCAAGGTCAAGTCCATACATTGGATCAATGCGGTTGGGAACTCGCCAGGAGTGCGTCAGGAGCTCGCCGAGGGTATCGGGAGTTTGCCAGGATGGCCTAAGGGAGTTCACCAGAAGAAGACCGGGACTCACCGAAAGATTGTTGGGGGTAACTGAAAAGCTTGTCGGGAGTTAGGATGGTCTTGTAATGGATGTTTGACAATTATAATTGTATTTAATTATGTTATAATTAGTATCGTACAAGACTAACTATGACAGGAGCAATAAAGTAACAACGAGATGATGGGCCAAGATCAAGCTTGAGCATCGAGCCGGGGTTCAAACGATGTAGTGGGATCTCGTCGGAGTTCGCTAAGAGATTCATCGAAGGGATTAGGAAGCTCACTGGGAACATGTCAGGGATTAGGAAGCTCAAGAATGCCAGAGGCTGCCGGATTGGCGGGAGTTAGGTCATGGTTTAGCTTGTTGGTCATTTAGTGTTGTAATCTGATAGAACCCTAGAAGGAGCTCTATAGATTTTGATCATTGAGGGGGATCAACCCTTGGAACGCTGTAGAGGTTTCTCCCTCCTAGACTCAACACAAGGCTGAAATAAAATTAATGATTGCTTTATTCAAGAGGGGGGGCGGCTACATCTTTAAATAGGGATCAAAACCCTAGCCTAAGGGGGTGCTTGCCTAAGTAAAATTATCCCTTTGCCCCTCCTATAGCTGATCTACCTTAATAGGAACAAGGGGTGGCTAAGTTGACTCTATAGCTGACCTAAGCAGGGGGAAGCCCTAGTTGACTAACCTAGTAAGGGGGGCGGCGGTTACTAAGCCCTAAGGGCTAATATAAACCGTAGTCATACTCCTTTATAAGATAGGAGTGACTTTATTACAATCTAACAGGGTTTTTATTGGCTAGTACTAAGATGATTAGGACTCAACTCTGTTAGAGTCCTATCAAGTTCACCCTCTTCAAATCAGTCTTGTCCTCAAGGCTGAGGGTCTATAAACTCTGGAAACTAGGTCTTCAACTCCTCATCAGCTTAGGTGTTAGTCGAAAGAATTTGAGCTGAGCCGTCATCTTTAAATTTCCATTTGAGGTGGGATACCTAGAGGATCAATTGTAATTTTGATCTGGTGCATGGATTTGACCTCTATGTTAGGGCCCCAATGTGATCCCCAATTTTACAAGACACAAAGAAATAGGGAGACCACTTCATTAAGGCTCGAGTTTCCTGCTGATCGGGCTGGAGGTGTAGGAAAACTCGATCTTCAATTTCTCATCTATTCTGAAGTTTGTCGGGAGGTCGTTTCTTCTTTACATGTGCTGCCATATGGTTAGTCTTTAGTGATAGCCAATCTTTCTTCTGGAATGGTGACTACCCTATGGTATGGTTCAGGATTTAGAGTCCAATCTGGCGTGAGCATGGATTACAATTCTTCTAGTTTTACTCCTCTTTCGTGTCATGGACCTGTATCTAATCATATTTTAAATTTGGTAGTAATTAGAATCCCTTGTAAAAACCTCATGTGGATTGTGGGGGAAGCCTCAGTGTAAATTATGAGTCGACCATCTTTCATAAGAATAGCCCTAATTCTAACTCCTGACGCATCAGCCTCAATGACAAAAGTGCGACTGAAATCGGGCAGCGATGGGACCGACATAGTCATCATGGCTGTCTTGAGTCGTTCGAAGGCTGCAGAGGCTTTATCTGACCACAATGAGTCTTTCTTTAGTTAGGATGTGAGTGGGGCACTAATCATGCTATAATCTTTCATAAATTTTTGGTAGTAGCCCGTAATGATTTTACGTTTGTAGGTCTCGACCATCCTTGCATTGCCTCGATCTTTGTCAGGTCTACTATCACTCCATCCTCTGATATAGTGTGCCCAAGATACTCTACTTTATGCCATAAGAAGCTACACTTTGACTATTTAACATAATAAATATTCTCCCTAAGAATCGTTAGAACAGTTCGTAAGTGCTGAAAATGTATATCAAGCGGAGGGCTATTAATGAGAATATCATCAAAGAACACCAATATGAACTTGTGTAGAAAACTCTGGAAGATGTCATTCATCAGGCTTTGAAAAGTAGAAGGAGCATTCATAAGTCCGAAAGGCATTACCAGAAACTCGTAGTGGCTGTTATGCGTGCAGAATGCAATTTTTGGAATATCTTCAGTGCATACCCAAATCTGATGATAACCGGAACGAAGATCCAATTTAGTGACGACTCAGGCTCCTTTTAATTCAACCAAGAGCTCATCTATGACTGGTATAGGATATTTGTCCTTGACGAAGATAGCGTTCAAGGCCCGATAATCAATGCACATTCATCATGTACCATCCTTTTTGCGCACTAGCAACACCGGAGAAGAGTAAGGGTTGCAACTCGATCGAATCACCCCAGTGTCAAGCATCTCTCTGATAATGTTCTCAATCTCATCCTTCTATAGGTGAGGATAGTGGTACAGTCACAAATTTGCTAGAGGTTTGCCTGGCAAAATAGGAATGCGGTGGTCATGCAGCCGGTTAGAGGGCCACCCGTGCGGCTCAAAGAAAACATCCATGAATTCGTCCAGCAGAAGGGCAAGCTTAGGATCTGAGTTTTGTACGTTCTCCCCCTTAGATGGCTCAAGAATCCACCATGTGCTTTATGCAAAACTTTCTCCATTCGTTGTGACGAAACGGTGGAAATTTGGCTCCCGCGCTTACCTCGTAACATGACCCGTCTCCCTTTGCAATAAAATTTCATGATTAATTTAGCAAATTTCTAGGAGATATCACCTAGTGTTGTGAGCCATTCGATCCCGAGTACGGCTTCATAATCATCGATGGGTAGGAGGAAGAAATCAGTTACCACTTCTTGGTCTTAGAGGAGTAGACGGAAGGCAGATTCTGCATGGTAAAATTTTAGTACTATGTAATGAAGAATCGTAGTGCTATAAGTCCTTATCCAGAAGGAGTTTTTTCACGAGATCAGTCTTAGATGAAAGCTAAGATCATCTATGAAATTGTTTAAAAGTTTCAGTAAAAAAAATGATTAAAAGTTCAGTTTCAAGAAGCAATAATTGGCTGAAAATTTATACAGCGTTTCGCCTAATCAATGATGATAAAGTTTACGACGGTAAAATTTTACAGCAAGGAAACTTTAGAAAAACTTCTCTCACATATAAGATAAAGGAATAATAGTAGCAAGAGGTGTGGGCTTGGTGTTTTTACCAGATCTTTTGATGTTGATGCAGAGGAAGGCAACAGATTGATGAATCTGCAGCTTGGTGGGTGACGGTGGAGGCGACATCAAAAGCAATTATGGGAATTACTTGAGAAGGTGGAGGCAGCTGAGATGGCTACAAGGTAGCAAGAAAGCGGCTCAGTTATCAGATGATAGAACCCCCGAAGGAGTTCTATTGATTTTGATCCTTGAGGAGGATCAACCCTTGGAACGCTGTAGAGGTTCCTCCCTCCTAGACTCTGCACAAGGCTGAAATAAAATTGATGATTGCTTGATTCAAGAGGGGGAGTGGCTACATCTTTAAATAGGCATTAAAACCTAGCCTAAGGGGGTGTTTGCCTAAGTAAAATTATCTCTTTGCCCCTCCTATAGTTGACCTACCTAAATAGGAACAAGGCGGCTAAGTTGGCTCTATAACCGACCTAAGCAGAGGGAAACCCTAGCTGACCAACCCAGTAAGGGGGGCGACGGCTACTAAGCTCTAAGGGCTAATCTAAACCCTAGCCATACTCCTTTATAAGATAGGAGTGACTTTATTATAATCTAACAGGATTTTTATTAGCTAGTACTAAGATGATTAGGACTCAACCCTACTGGAGTCCTATCATAATCATTGAGTCGTAGTTAGGAATTGAGTCATAATTGAGTTGGATTTGGATGAAATCCAAATCAACTCAATAAGGCAATCGAGTCCACTATAGGGTTTAGTTAAGCTTAATTTTGGATAAGTTTTCAAATGATTTTATTTTAAAAAGAGATTAATGAATCGATTATGTTATTTTTATGACTCTCTTGAACCATAAAAATGATTTTGACGATTTGATGATTTAAACTTGAATAAATTATTATCATGATTTTGGCAAGTTTAGAAAATGAAACTTGAAAATCTTCTTATGAACCATATTCTAGAAAACTTGAAGTTTCATATATATAAATCAAGATCTTCTACTTTTTTCTTCCTTAAAATTAACTCATGATCTTGATATATATAATATGATATATTTATGAGATGAAGACTCTTCTTTGTTCTCTTATGATTCTATTTTATCAACTAAAAAGAGATTTATTAAATTAAATCATATCTTTAATATTCATGAATGTCTTTTGATATCAATATTTATCTTGACATGATTTATTTTAAAACTCATGAATGGCATAACTTATCACCAAAATTAGTATTTCTTAAATTTGTGATAAGTTAAAAATTGAAATAGATTTGTATTATCATGAATATTTCGTTAATTTCTTAGCTTGACTTTTACATTATGTGAATCAAATTATTGATCTCTATAATTTTTTAATAAAAAGGAGATTTATGATCTTAACAATAATAAATTAAAATTTTTATCTAGAAAATTCTTCTTTTTTAATAAATTTTTTTATCTTGGATGAATTGAGATTATCCCTAAGACTCATTTTTATTATTCACAAAAAAAAGGGGAAAGAAACTTATTAAACGAAATAATGTCTTTTGGTATTCAAAAATTTGATTTTATCTTTAATGACATGATCTCATTGTACTTTTTGGCGTAACTTGAATATGAATGCTAAGAAGAAATTATTCCATCATATTTTTTTCTTAACAATGACAAAAAAAAAGGAGAGATAAAATTATTAATATGATTAGAAGAAAATTTAGATATGCTAACATTGAATGAGGAACAATTGCTTAAATGAAAATTAGGATTTTCTAAATGTATGCAAAATACTTGATTTACAATTTGAGCTTTATCTACTATCATGCATTCTTATGAAATTCTTGATGCTTTTTATCAAAATTTTCAATAAATGATCTTTTTTTGCTATACTTGAAATTGCATGAGATGATTTTAAATATATGAATAGCTCTTAAACTTTTGAATCTCCTTGAATATCTTAAAATTTTTTAGCTTAATTTTAAAATTTACATCTATAAAATTTACATCTTTAAAATTGAGTATTTTTATGATATGATATTTTTCATTTCTCTATCTTGATTCTACCTTCTTGCTTACACAAAGTGGAGAAAGAAAATCACTAGCATTTCAAGAGACTAATAAATCTATTAATTACATTTTAAATCTCTTAAAAGTGATTTTGATGATTTTGAAATTAAATGGGTGATTTACCTATATCATGGTTTTGATTTCTTGGAATTACAACTTGAAACCTTTTATGAATCAAAATATTTTGTTATGTATTCTTGTAGTATTTAAAAGGAAATTTTTATACAAATCATGAACTTAACAACTTAAGATTTCTTATGAATGAATCAAGATATTTTATTTTATTTGTTTCTCTTATAATTTGTCTCTTGATAGTCACAATTTGTCTTTATGAATTGTATATCTTATCACTATGTTAATTTTTCTTGATATATTTCATGTGATGATTTGAAAATTGATGTAATGGAAAAAATTTTGCACTCTCTTCTTTTTCACAATAACAAAGAGGTTTGCTTACATGATGTAAACTGGTAGTTTGAATATTGTAAAAGAATTAAAAATTTGCTAGCTTACACTTCTCAAAAGAGAAAAAAGAACTTACTAGCTTGCATGTTCTAAAGTGATGAAAAATTTGCTAAATTACTAAGCTCTCATATATCAAAAACTTGCTAACCTCCTTTTTGTTGATGACAAAGGGGGAGAAGATATGATGATGTGAAATCATGTATGATGATAATGCATGTTGATTTTTAAAAATATACATGATGATTTGGAATAATAATCATAATTTTATAATATGATGTATTGCATATGATGTGGTTAAAATAATTTTAACTTGGACTTTTGAGCTCATCTTAATATTCTTTTTAAAATTTATTAAGAGCTCTTCTTAATGATGTTTTACAACTCCTCCCTTATTTTCTTTCCTTCTTTTTCATAAGAGGAAAAAAATTATTTATGGCTCATGTCGTATTTTACAAAGGGAGAGCAAAGACTCATGTGTCTTAAAATCCTTAGCCCTATTTTTCACCTTTTTATTGATGATAAAGGGGGAGAAATATATATTGATGACACATGATATTGATTGATGACCCATGATGTTGATGATATACATCAAATTGATGATTTGATGACTTGATGCAAATTGATGTTGAAATTTACATAATGTTGATTGCTTGAATTTAAGAGTGTGTGATTCTCTTAAATTTAAGTGGCATAGATTTAGGGGGAGTTAGGATTAACTCGTGTCATAAATTGATTGTCATCATAAAAAAGGGGGAGATTATTGAATCTCGAATTTTAATGATGAAATCAATTGATGGGTTATTGATCTAACAGGATTATTAGAATTTATTGATGCAGGATTAATTATGATAAAATGATTATTATAATCAGGATTGGCCAAGGTCAAGTCCAAGCATCAGGTCGATGCGGTCTCACCGGAAGATTATCGAGGGTAACTGAAAAGCTTGTCGGGAGTTAGGATAGTCTTGTAATGGATGTTTGACAATTATGATTGTATTTAATTAAGTCATAATTAGCATCGTGTAGGACTAACTATGAGAGGAGCAATGGAGTTACAACCAGATGATGGGCCAAGATCAAGCTTGAGCATCGGGCCGGGGTTCTGACGATATAGTGGGATCTCGTCGGAGTTCACTAGGAGATTCCCTGAAGGGATCGGGAAGCTCGCTGAGAACACGTCGGGAGATCGACGGAAGAAGACCATAAGACTCGTCGTAAGAATGCTGGAAGCTACCGGATTGGCGGGATTTAGGTCTTGGTTTAGCTTGTTAGTAATTAAATATTATAATTATTGAGTCATAGTTAGGAATTGAGTCCTAATTTAGTTGGATTTGGATGAAATCCAAATCAACTCAATAAGGCAACCGGGTCCACTATAGGTTTTGGTTGAGCTCAATTAGTTGACTAAGGGAATGAATGGTCAATTGATGGTTCAAGCCGAAATTCGAAAAGTGGAGGGAACCACTTTTGTGGAAATTCTAGTTGGTAAACCGTCGGTGAATGACGGGTGTACCGTCGCCACTCAGGCTTTCGGGCGGCTTACCCGCTCAGATTGGGCGGTTGAATCGCTCGTACCCAGGAATCTGGGTACTTTCGATGGTTGACCCACCCAAGACCGGCGGGTAAACCGCCCGTACTTTGGTGTTCGGGCAGTTGAGCCACCAAGGTCGACAGGTAAACTGCCCGTACCTGATTTTTCTTGATATATTTGATTTTTGGCTCCAAAAATCTGAAGCCACTTGGGGCCTATAAATACCCCTAGTTTTCTTGCATTCTACACAAATAATTTTTGAGGATTATATTATGAGAAAATATTGTATGAGAATTGAAAGAAAAAGAAAAGGGGTATGGGAGTGATCAAAGAGTGTAATTTTGTCTCCCTTGTAAGCAAAAAGTGTAAGGGTTTGGTCTTCACTCAAAGAAGATCGGTAGTAGACGCTCGTGTGCATCACGAAGGAGGATTCGGGATTGGATGTAGGCCGTTGGTGCTGAACCACTATAAAAATTATGAGTGTTTCCTTGCTTTCATTGCTTACATATTTTTGTATTGAGGCTTCTGATTTAACTCAACTTTTTGAAAGTAAAGTTTTCACGATAAGTTCTTTCCTTCAAACGTTACTTATCTTTCCGATTTGCTTATTAACTTAGCAATTTTCTTTTAATCACTCACTTTTTTCACTAAGAATAAAAAGCTTCAGATTTCCTATCTTGGTTTAATAAAAAAGTTTCATCTTAATTAAAAATTTACACTTGCACTAATTCACCGCCCCCCTCTTAGTGCTAATTGATCCTAACAGAAAATAGATAAGGTGAATAATGCATAGCTATGACATCGTAGGCTAGGTCATATATATGAGGGAATGATTCAAAAATTACTGAAAGATGGATACTTAGATCTATTTGAGTGAGTCATGCAACTTGCAAACCTTACCTTCATAGGAAGATAACTAACTCTCCTTTTAGTGGAACTGGAGAGAGAGCCACAGAGTTATTAGAACTCATACATAGTGATGTATGTGGTCCCATGTCGACTCAGGCTATAGGTGGTTACTCATACTTCATTACATTCACTGATGATTTCTTTAGGTATTGATACATGTACTTGATGAAATATAAATCTGAGGCCTTTGAGAAATTCAAGGAATATAAGAATAAGGTGGAGAACTAAATTGAAAAGAGTATTAAGACTCTTCGATCAGATCGAGAAGGAGAGTACTTGAGTATGGAGTTCACCCATCTACTTAGGGACAATGAGATTCTATCCCAGTGGACATGGTGTGGTCCATGATAAGTTTCACTTTCCTACCCATCTTATTCTAGGGATACGCCATAGAGACTGCAGCTTACCTTCTGAATAGAGTTCCATCAAAGTTGGTAGTGTCTATTCCATATGAGATATAGAAAGGAAAGAAGTCTGATTTTAATATGGTTAAGATTTGGGGTTGTCCTGCCCACGTTAGAAGATACAACCCCGATAAGTTGGAATCAAAGATAGAACGGTGCACATTTGTGGGATGCCCCAAGAAAACTTGTGGGTATTATTTCTATCATCCCTAGGACCGGAAGGTCTTTGTTGCCAAGAGAGCTATGTTCCTTGAGAAGGAACACATTCTTGGTAGAAATAATAGGAGTGAGATAAAGTTGTACGAGGTTAGAGAACCTAGCTCAAGCACCATTCTAGAGCCCGAGTTTGTTCATGTACCTAGCACACAAATTCTAATTTTGTGTAGGTCTGGCAGAGTATCTCACTTTTCTAAAAGATATGTAGGATATATCAGTGGAGGTGACTATCAGGATGTTGATCATCAGACCTACGAGGAGGCTATTATGAGTATAGACTCCAGGAAGTGGCAAGAAGCTATGAATTCTGAGATGGATTCCATGTACTCTAACAAGGTTTGGAACCTTATAGATGCACCTGAGGGTATCGCACCCATCGGCTGCAAGTGGGTCTTCAAAAATAAGATCAAAATAGATGGAAAGGTAGAGACCTATAAGGCAAGGCTAGTAGCTAAAGGATATCGTCAAAGACAAGGAGTTGGCTATGACGAAACCTTTTCACCTGTAGCCATGTTTAACTCCATTAGGCTTCTTTTGGCTATTGCAACACACTATGACTATGAGATCTGACAGATAGATGTAAAAATGGCATTCCTTAATGGTAACCTCGAGGAGGAGATATATATGATACATCCAAATGGATTCATATCCAGAGAGAGTCCAGATAAAGTGTGCAGGTTGCTCAAGCCCATTTATAGACTAAAGCAAGCTTCCCGAAGTTGAAACATAAGATTTGATAAGATGATCATATCTTATGACTTTATTAAGAATGAAGATAAAACTTGTGTGTATAGAAATGTAAGTGGGAGTGCTATCACCTTCTTGGTATTGTATGTGGATTGCATCATAATCATTGGGAATGATGTAGGGATGCTCTCTACAGTAAAGACTTGGTTATCTAAAAACTTCTCCATGAAGGATTTAAGAGAAGCATCCTATATTTTGGGGATCCGGATCTATAGAGATAGATCTAAGAAGATGTTTAGCTTGTCCCAGTTTAGGTACATAGACTCCATTATCAAAAGGTTTGGCATGGAGAATTCCAAGAGATGTCTCATACCGATAAGACATAGAATATCATTTTCTAGGAGTATGTCCCCAAAGACTCTTGAAGAAAGGACAGACATAAATAAGATACCCTATACCTCAGCTATAGGGTCTATCATATATGTTATGCTATGTATCATACCTGATATAGCACATGCTCTGAATGCCACGAGCAAGTATCAAGCATATCCAGATTTAGAACACTAGAAGGCAGTAAAGTGTATCCTTAAGTACTCAACAAGGACTAAGGATCTTTTACTGGTATATGGAGGAGGTAGCCTCCAGGCTGAGGGCTACACAGACTCGAGTTTTCAGTCCGACATTGATGATAGCAAGTCAAACTCAGGTATGTTTTCACCTTGAATGGAGGAGCAGTAAGCATGAAGAGTTCAAAGCAAGATATTATTACTGACTCGACCACAGAGGCGGAGTACATTGCTGTAGCAGAAACAACAAAGGAAGGGGTGTGGATAAAGAAGTTCATCAGAGATTTGGGAGTCATACCATGCAGCATGGATGCGATTCCCATTTATTGTGACAACAACAGGGCGATCGCTCAAGCGAAGGAACCAAGGTCTCATCAGAAGTCTAAGCATGTTCTGAGGAAGTTCCATTTGATTAGAGAGATCATAGCTCGTAAAGATATAGCAATGGAAAGAGTTTCATTTGAAGATAACATTAAAGATCCACTAACGAAGCCATTGGCTCAAATTATCTTTGAGAGTCGCAGGGGTCTGATAGGGATCAGACACATAGGTGATTGGCTTTAGGTCAAGTGGGAGATTGCTGGTTACAGGTGCCCTGTAATCCAATTACGTGAGTGATGGCACGTATGACACGCTGTATGATCTTTTTGCTTATGATTATTATTGGCATATTCTCACATTATATTATATGTTCCATATATATTATGATGTCCTTGGTTCTATGTATTGGGAATTAGATCGTGATGAGATCACGATAATGAGATCAATTCACCTTTAAACACATATCTTGAATAATCCCGATCATAGGTTACTCGAGAGAGACATCGAGATAACCAGACAAATCGGTGTACTATATACCCATCTATATAATGAAGGTGGCTGGTCTCATAACCACTTATATGGAGACACTGAGGATATAGTACAGGTGTTCATTGGAGAATGAGTTCACCAATTGATCCACTTATGGAATATCGTATAGTTAAAGATACCTAATGTCAGACTGTGATTCCATAGTCCCAGTTGTGTATCTGGTCCTTTTACTTAAGACACCAAAGATGTCTTGTATGAGTACTCCTTTCTTTGACGTTAGACTTACAGGTTTGGAAAGTTTCAGATCTGGTACAACTGGTTATCGGGATTAGTAGCTAACCTTTTGAAGGCAATTGAATGTCAATAACTGATCATCCACTCTCGGTATCGCGAGAGGAATATCCCGTATATGCTTACTCAGACAAATCCCTGGCTAGGGTCATTCTGAATGAGAGAGAAAGAGTTCTCTAGTAGAATTCGATTAGAGCAAGATAAACTGATTCAATATATGACCTAATAGTATCATATCCAATATACGGTCTTTAGGATATTAGTTGGATGAGGGATTATAGATATACGGTAACTATGGACAGACAGGTCCGATGGATTTGATCCCCCTGTACCGTCTGGGGACTATGGCGTAGTAGCCTAGTACGTCTATAGTTGATGAGTCGAGCGAATTATTATGGGGATAATAATTTACTATATCGGAAGGAGTTCTGATGGGATTGACTCACGGCCAGCACGGTATCGAGCCTAGAGGGTCACACACATATGGTGGATGTTTCAGCGAATAGAAGATTAGATGGAGATCCAATTAGCCCCTATTCTCATTAGATGAGACCTTATACTGATGGGCCTTGATTGAGACCCAATTAGAGGCCTAAGAAGATTATTGGATAGAGATCCAATAATATAAGGTTAGTGGATAATTGGATGAAGATCCAATACCCACTAAGGAAGGAGCCCTAAGATTTTTTGGTGGTTCTCTATAAATAGGAGGGGAGACTCATGTTTGATAAGTTACAGCTTTGGCCTGCCCCTCCTATTCTCCTCCCTCTCTATGCGCAAGAGTTATAGATTGGAGGAGTTTCGCTGTTGAGATTCTTCGTGTGGATATCGCTAGAGAGGAGGACGCTTGACCTCCTTCATCCTCTTCTTCTGGATCTGAAAATTCAGGGATATACGATCTCCCTAGGTAATCAATCTATCATATGACATGATTTTATCGATTTTTTATGACTTTCTCATGACTCTAATATTTTGTACGATGATTTGATCTATGTGGGAAACTGGTTTTTTGTTTTGATTTCTGTTGCATGTGATGCTCTCGTGAGGTTTTCCAACATTCTACCAAGGGCAACGAAGACTCCTTAGGGTAGAGAGCTCATAAGAGGAAGCTGAATCTTTGATAGACAGGGTTGAGTCCCTGGTCAACCGATTGATAGAGGATACCAAAGACTCAGTACGACATCTACATGAAGTTATGGCAGAACCCATGGTAAAGGTGACGTTACTCACAAGAACTCTTAATGTCGGAGCGAAAAATACTCGAGTTGCACCACCACAAAGCTTCAGGGCATCTGAGCTGCATTTTTACAGGTGTGCCAAAGATGCCAAGGAGCTCACAAATTTTCTATTCGACATGGAACAATATTTTCGTGCTATGAGACTCGATTCGGAGGAATCCAAAGTTTTAATAGCAATAGTGAATCTGCAAGGAGATGCAAAACTTTGGTGGCAAACCCATTGGAAAGAGATCCAGCAAGGTCAATGTCATGTAGATACATGTGAAGAATTAAAGTGAGAGTTGAGAACTTAGTTCTTGCCCGAGAACATAAAGTTTACCGCAAGAAGGAAACCGAGATAACTCCGCCAAAGTATATCCATCAGAGACTATGTGAAGCAATTTTTGGCCTTGATGTTGCATATACAAGATATATCCGAGAAGGACAAACTATGCTGCTTCCTCGATAGCCTAAAGCTATGGGCACAATAAGAACTACATCGGAGGAATGTCACCGACGTGGTCGGGGCAATTGTAGCCGTAGAAAGACTAACTGATTTTATATCTTCGGAGGACTTGGGAAAGAAGAGACAGTCCTCGAGAAATCGCCCAACAAAATACTCTCGTGTAAAGGAGTCTGGGGGTGAACAAAAGAAAAAGAGCTTCCACAAGGGACCAAGCTCAAAAGACAAAGCTTCAAAATCTAGCGGATGTTTCTTGTGCGGAGGACTGCACATGGTGAGGATGTGCCAGCAAAAGTAGACACTCAATGCTTTAACTACATCGATACACTCCCATAAGTCAGACAAGGGCAAAGCCATCGCCCTTAGTTCGAGCAGTTCTGAATCCAATAGTGATGATGAGAAGTCACAAGGATCCCGAATGGGAGCAATACGCTTGTTGAATGCATTACGGGATCAAGTGTGGGAGAACAAAAGGCAAAGCCAACAAAGGTAGTGAGTAGCGAGTTGACGTATGTAGACATCAAGCTAAATGGCCGAACAACCCGAGCAATAGTGGACAAGGGCACTACCCATAATTTTAATGCCGATAGAGAAACTAAGTACTTGGACTAATCTTATTGAAGAATCCAAGTCATATGAAAGCTGTAAACTCGAAGGCCAAGCAGATCTCCGGACTAGCAAAGGGAGTCCTTATCATGATCGGAACATGGAGCGGGAGCATGAACATGATGGCAATGCCCTTGGATAACTTCCAAGTGATTCTTGGAATGAAATTTATGCACATAGCAAAGTTGGTGCCTATGCTATTTTTGAGCTCCCTATGTCTAATGGGAGGCGACGACCCCTGTGTGGTTTCGATTTCTCGAGGAGGAACCAAGGATTCAAAACAAATATCAACATTACAATTGAAGAAAGCAGTACAAAAAGGTGAATCAACCTTTGTAGCCACGATAATGCTAAAGACACTTGACGGGGAGGCCACTCAAGAACCTACCATGGTGGTGAACATCCATAATTCAAAAACATCATTTGGATCTCTAATCCTCTTCCGGAAGAAAGAAGAAATAAGATGGGAGCCTCTGATTATGTGTCGATTATCGTACCCTAAACAAAGTGATGGTAAAGAACCAATACCACATCCCGCGCATCACAGATTTGTTCGATCAACTATGTAAGGCCAAGTACTTCTCCAAACTCGATCTTCGGTCGGGGTACTAGCAAGTGCGTTTTGCAAAAGGTGATAGGGCGAAGACTACCTGTATGACCAGGTATGGAGCATTTGAGTTCTTTGTGATGCCTTTTAATTGGAAAACCTTAGCGGGAGCATCACATGCGTCCCGAAAATCAAAATAAAAATAGGTTTCCCACCCAGATCAAATTATCGTGTAAAAGATTTGGTCATGAGAAAGTCGCAAAATCGAGAAAATCGCATCGTGTGATAGATTGATTTACCTAGGGAGATCGTATATCCCTATATTCCAGATCTAGATTGAGTGGATGAAGGAAGTCAAGCGTCTTCCTCTCTAGCGGTATCCACACGATGGATCTCTATAGTGAAACTCCTCTAATCTGATCTCGTGACTCTTGCGCAAAGGGAGGGAGGAGAATAAGAGTGGGTGGCCAAAGCTGCAGCCTATCAACCATGAGTCTCCCCTCCTATTTATAGAGAGCCACCAAAAACCCTAGGGGTCCTACCTTAGTGGGTATTGGATCTCTATCCAATTATCTACTAATCTTGTATTATTGGATCTCTATCTAATAATCTCCTTAGGCCTTTAATTGAGTCTCAAGCAAGGATCCCATCAGCATAGGGTCTCATCTAATGAGAATAGGGGATAATTGGATTTCCACACAATCCTCTATTCGCTGAAGCATCCACCATATATGTGTGACCCTCTAGGCCCGATACCGAGCTGGCCGTGAGTCACTCCCATTAGAACTCCTTCTGATATAGTGAATTATTATCCCCATAATAATTCACTTGACTCATCGACTATAAACATACCAGGACACTACGCCATAGTCCCTAGACGTTACAAGGGGATCAAATCCATCGGACCTGTCTATCTACAATTTTTGTGTATCTATAATCCCTTATCCAACTAATATCCCGAGACCGTATAATGGATATGGTACTGTCATGTCACATATAGAATTCGTCTGAGTCTCGCTCTAATTGGATTCTCCCAGAGAACTCCTTCTCTTTTAATCCAAATGACTCTGGCCAGAGATTTATCCAAGCGAGCACACACGGGATATTCCTCTCGTGATACCTAGAGTGGGTGATCCTTTAATAACATTCAATTGCCTTTGTAAGGTCGGCTACCGATCCCGATAACCAGTTGTACCAGATTTGAAACTTTCCAGACCTGTAAGTCCGGCGTCAAAGAAATGAGTACTCATACAAGACATCGTTGGTGTGTCAAGTCTAAGGGCTAGATATACAACTGAGACTATGGAATTGCTATCTGACATTAGGTATCATTAGTCATGCAGCATTCTATAAGCAGATCAATTAGTGAACTCAATCTCCAATGAGCACCTGTAATATATCCTTAGTGTTTCCACACAAGTGGTTATGAGACCAGCCACCTCCATCATATGGACGAGTATATAGTACACTGGTCTTTCCGGTTATCTTGATGTCCCTCTCGAGTAACCTATGACCGGGATTATTTAGGATCTATGTTTAAAGGTGAATCGATCTCATTATCATGATCACATCACGATCCAATTCCCATTGCATAGAACCAAGGACATCAATATATATATATATATATATGCAACAAAAAATATAATATGAGAATATGCCAATAATAATCATAAGCAAAAAAATTATGCAGCGTGTCATACGTGCCATCACTCACGTGATTGGCTTGTAAGGCACATATAACCAGCACTTTCGACTTAATCAATGCTTCAGCCATATTTTATACTCTAATGAACCAACTATTCCTAGAATATTTGGACAAGTTTATGGTCATCTACCTAGATGATATAGTCGTCTATAGCCAAACACTTGAGGAGCATGTTGAGCACCTTCGGACAATCTTCAAAGTTCTCAGGGAGAACACTTTGTTTGTAAAGAGGGAGAAGTGTTACTTTGCTCAGACAGAGATTCTATTCTTGTGGCATTGAATCGTCGATGGTTCTATCTCGATGGATAAATCAAAGGTGCAAACTATGGCGAACTAGCGAACACCAAAGAAGGTGCCAAAGTTAAGATCCTTCCTTGGGTTCGTTAACTATTATCAATGCTTCATAATTGGATATTCTAAGAGTGCAGCTCCATTGACGAAGTTGCTAAAGAAGGAGCAGTCTTGAAGATGGTCGGATAAGTGTGAAACGACTTTCTAAGACCTAAAGACTATTATGTTGGAGGAACCAGTACTTAGACTACCAGATTGTGGGAAGTCTTTTGAAGTCCATACAGATGCTTCTGACTTCGCTATTGGGGGAGTACTTATGCAAGAGAGTCATCTAATGGCCTACGAGAGTCGTAAGCTCATTGAGACCGAACAACAATATCTAGTGCATGAGAAAGAGATGATAGCGGTGGTCTACTATCTACGAGTCTAGCGACATTACCTTTTGGGAGTACCATTCGTGTTATGGACGAACAATATTGCATTAAGTTACTTCTAGACTCAAAAGAAGCTCTCCTCGAAACAAGCACTATGGCAGGACTTCTTAGCCGAGTTCGACATGGTAATGAAGTATAAGCTCAGAAAGGCAAATGTTGTAGTCGATGCATTGAGCTGAAAAGTTGAATTAGTGAACACTATACAGTTGGAAAGCAGAGGCCAAGCAAGTCAGTTACAATCTGACTTTCTTTCCATGATTAGGGATGGACTATACAGTGATCCTCAAGCAGTAATCCTGATGCAACTCATAAAAGAGTTCAAGGCACGATGGTTTTGGGTCCATGATGGACTCATCTACACCAAAGAGAATAGAGTTATGTTCCACAAATGGATAATTTGAGGCGTGAACTCCCGAGGGAGTGTTACGATCCCCTATGGATGGGACATCCATGTATTCATCTAATAATGGCTCTTATGGAGAGGGCCTTCTATTGGTCGAAAATGATGACATATGTGGAGGATTACGTTCAAACATGTCTTACTTGCCAATAGGATAAGGTAGAGCAGCGGAAGCCGCTGAGACTTTTGGAGCTATTGTCTATACCAGAAAGGCCATGGGAGAGCATTTCCTTAGACTTTATATCAAGCTTGCTCGCAGTAGGGGACTTGGATCGATACTCGTGGTTGTCGATTAGTTTTTGAAGTATGCAATGTTCATTGCTGCACCCCTATATTGTTCAGCGGAGGAGGCGGCCAAGTTAATGATGAAGAATGTGATGAAGTATTGGGGAGTCCCACACAGCATTATTAGTGATCGAGATTCTCGGTTCTTGGGACGATTATGGACCGAGCTATTCAAGATGTTGGGATCAAAGTTATACTTCTCCACAAGCCTCCACCCACAAACGGATGGTCACACAAAAAGAATCAACTCGCTCTTGGAGCAATGTATCCGGCACTACGTGAGTGTCAACCAATGAGATTGGGTGAAGCTGTTGGACATAGCCCAATTCTCCTACAACATGTAGTGGAGCTCAGCATCCAATAAGATCCCTTTCGAGATTATTATGGGACAACAACTGTCGACTCCTCACACCTTGGCTATTGGTTATACCAGGAGTAGCCCGTCGACATATTACTTCATAAAGGAATGACATCTTGATAGGACTCCAACAGGGTTGAGTCTTAATCACCCTATAAGTAATTAATAAGAACCCTATAAGATTTTAATAAAACCCCACCTAGTTACTTCTATCATATAAAGAGGTGTGACTAAGGTTTATTTTGGGGTCTTAGGGCTTCCTAGCCACCACCCCCCTTACTGGGTTGGTCGGCTAAGGTTTCTAGTAGAGGGGCATGGCTTGTGCAGCCACTTAGGCCGCCACCCTCTTTATTTATGCATGGTAGATATGATAGGACTCCAGCAAGGTTGAGTCCTAATCACTTAGAAGTAATCAATAAGAATCTGGTGAGATTATAATAAAACCCCACTTAGTCACTTCTATCCTATAAAGAAGTGTGGCTAGGGTTTATTTTGGGGCCTTAGGACTTAGTGGCCACTGCCCCCTTTACTAGGCTAGTCGGCTACGGTTTCCCCCTGCTTAGGTCGGCTACAGAGCCAACCTAGTCGCCACTTGTTCCCTCAAAGGCAGGTAGGCTATAGAAGGGGCAAAAGAGTAATTTTAGTTAGGTAAGCACCCCATGGGCTAGGGTTTGCAACCATATATAATGATGTAGTCGCCCCCTCTCTTTTATCAAGCAATCATATATTTCATTTCAGCCTTGTGCCGAGTCTAGGAGGGAGGAACCCCTATAGCGTTCCAAGGGTTGATCCCCTTGAAAGATTAAAATCTATAGAGCTCTATCTGGGGTTCTATCATCTGGTATCAGATCCACGTTCCTACTGCCCTGTAGCCATCTCAGCCACCTCTACCTTCCCAAGCAATTCCCACAATTGCTTTTGACGTCGCCTCCATCTTCGTCGCCCACTAAGCCGCAAATCCATCAATCTGCTGCCTTCCTCTGCATCAACATCAAAGATCTAGTAAAAACTCTAAAGCTCACACCTCTTGCTACTGTTATTCCTCTATCTTATATATAGGAGAAGTTTTTCCAAAATTTTCTTGCTGTAAAATTTTACCGTCGCAAACGTTATCATCGTTGCGAAGGCGAAACACTGCAGAAATTTTCAACTGATTGTTGCTTCTTGGAACTGAACTTTTAATTGTCCTTTTTAGCTGAAACTTTTATACAATTTCATAGATGATCTTAGCTTTCATCTAAGACTGATCTCATAAAAAAATTCCTTCTGGATCCAGACTTATAGCACTGCAATTCTTCATCATGTAGTGCTAAAATTTTACGACGGAGAGCCTTCCGTCTATTGGCCTCTTGAAACCAAACTTTTGTTCATCCTGTTTGGTCAAAATTTTTACACAATCCCTAAGATCAACTTGGCTTTCATCTGAGATTGATTTCTCAGAAAAATTCCTTATGGAACCGATTTTCTTGTGCAATATTTTTCACCAGCACGTAGTTATGGAATTTTTACAATAAAGGATCTACCTTTCATCTTTTGCCCTATTTCCCTAGTGTTACTCTGCCAAATTTCGCCAAACATTTTACTGGTATTCCCAACATCTAGACCAAGGGTTTTTGCATAATTTCCTTAAACTTCCCTCTAGAAATTACATCAATAAGTCATCGTTTCTCCGACATAAAATCTGTTTGGCACGACTACACATCGCAACACTTTTTTTCATCGAATTCTATCGGATTTGAGTGCTATTTTTTGTGGGATTTCAGACTCTTTTTTCCTCATCACTAAACCCTACCATCCCCACCAAAAACCCTTCAAAACCCTACCCTAAACTGAAACTAAATAGCCACCCAAATCAGCCCTAAACCGTAGCCTACTCCAATCCAAACCGATTCACCTTCCAACCGGCCACCCCCTTCTCCAAAATTTTAATGCCACTAACCTGACAACAAAAGAGAGATTTCAATATTATAGATCTAGAGGCATACACCATGACATCAGAGGAGCTATCAACTCCAAGTTCGAAGCCTTTTAAAGCAGAGGAGAAGATGCGATCAATTTTTACCGAATTCAGCCTGGGTCGACCATCAAGCCCGAGGAAGTCACACCATGGAGAGACTTCAGATCGGCGAGACGATCCTCAAGAGCATTGACACATCACCTTTGATCCAACAATCCACGCATGAATGTTGATTTATCCTTGACGGTCAAAGTGGAAATTTAAAGAAGTATGACTAGGGTTTATTTTGGTACCTTAGGGCTTAGTGGTCGTCGCCCTTTTTATTGGGCTAGTCGGCTAGGATTTTTCCCTGCTTAGGTCAGCTACAGAGCCAAACTAGCCGTCACCTGTTCCCTCTAAGGCAGGTAGGCTATAGAAGGGGCAAAAGGGTAATTTTAGTTAGGCAGGCACCCCATGGGCTAGGGATTGCAACCTTATATAATGATGTAGTCGTCCCCTCTCTTTTATCAAGCAATTATCATCTTTTATTTAGTGTTTGTGTAGAGTCTAGGAGGGAGGAATCCCTATAGCGTTCCAAGGGTTAATCCCCCGCAGCAATCAAAATCTATAGGGCTCCTTCTAGGGTCTTATCAGTCACCTTCATCCACCATCACCCACCAAGCAGCAGATCTATTAATTTGCTACCGTCCTTTGCGTCGACATCATATATCTGGTAAAAACTCCATAGCCCACGCCTCTTGCTACTACTATTCCTTTATCTTATATATGGGAGAAGTTTTTCCAAAGTTTCTTTGCTGCAAAATTCTACCGCCGTAAATGTTATCATCGTTGCAAAGGGGAAACACTGTAGAAAATTTCAGCCGATTGTTGCTTCTTGAACCTGAACTTTTGATCATCCTTTTTGGTTGAAACTTTTATACAAATTCCTAGATCATCTTAGCTTTCATCTAAGATTGATCTCTAGAAAAAATTTCTTCTAGATCTAGATTTATAGTGCTACAATTCTTCGTCGCGCAGTGTTGAAATTTTACAATGAAGAATCTGCCTTCCGAATGTTGGCCTCTTGAAACTGAACTTTTATTCATCCTTTTTGACTGAAACTTTTATACAATTTTATAGATTGTCTTAGCTTTCATATAAGATTGATCTCTAAGAAAAATTCTTTCGGAAACCGGAATTGTAGTGTTGCAATTCTTCGTCACGCAGTGTTAAAATTTTATGATGAGAATTCTGCGATCTTGTTTACAACAATTTTCCTACCGTTATGCTGCTAAAATTTTCTTGTTCTAAATTACTATTGCTACCACCATCTGAACCAAGATTTTGAAATAAAATTCTCCATAAATTTCTCAGATTTATGCTAGAATTAACGTCGAGAAACTACTGCTTCTTCGACGGGAATTCTCTTCGGCAGTACAGCGTATATTGCAGCGATCTTTCATCGAAACTTTATCAGATTTGCTGCCATATTTTCCAAATTAAAAATTCTCTTTTCCTCATCTTCATCCCCTAACACCACAGCCCCAAAGTTTACAATTTTTTGCTGGAATTTTTGTTGTTTCTTAGATGACAATTCTGCTTTTGTAAGGCAGCATACGTTGCAACGAACTTCGTCAAATTCTATCAAACCTTCGTTGCCATCTCTTCCAGATCTGAAACCATCTTTCCCTAACCTTCACCCTCTACCATCATAGCCCCAAAACCCTACCAAACCGCAGCTAAAACCATACCCAAATCAGCCATAAAATAATCTAAAACCATAGCCTCTTACAACCAGCACCTGTTGCAACATACCCTTACCGATCCCTATCAAACCTTTACTGCCATCTATCCCAGATCCAAAATCCTTTTTCCTAACCTTCATCTACTACTATCACAGCCCTAAAACCACACCAATTTGTAGCCAAAAATCCATAAAATCGTAGCCCCAAATCGCACCCAAAACAACCATAAATCGCACCTAAAAATCACAGCCTTCGATCCACCAACCTTTCAGCCACCCAATCTCCCTTATCCCTTCAACCGCTGCATGCATCATTCACTGCCCAACATTGCCAATAGCGACCTCTTGCTGCCATCCTCCTTGATCATAGCCAGCAGCGATCCTTGCGGCAAAAAGCTACCAACAACGATCTTTCTGATAAGACTCCAGCAGGGTTGAGTCCTAATCATCTTAGTACTAGTCAATAAAACCATTGTTAGATTGTAATAAAGTAACTCCTATATTATAAAGGAGTATGGCTAGAGTTTAGATTAGCCCTTAGGGCTTAGTAGCCGCCACACCCCTTACTGGGTTCCTATTAAGGCATGTTAGCTATTGGAGGGGCAAAGGGGTAATTCTACTTAAGCAAGCACCCCCTTAGGTTAGGGTTTTGATCCCTATTTAAAGATGTAGCTGTCCCCCTCTTGAAACAAGCAATTATCAATTTTATTTCAGCCTAGTGCCGAATCTAGGAGGGAGGAACCCCTACAGCGTTCCAAGGGTTGATCCCCCTCAAGGATCAAAATCTATAGGGCTCCTTCTGGGGTTCTATCTTATGGTATCAGAGTAGCGATCTTGCTGCCCCTGTAGCCGTCATCCACGCCTCCACCTTCCCAAGCAATTCCCACAATTGCTACGACACGCGCCTCCACCTTCCACCCCAGCAGCATATTAAATCAATCTGCCACTGCCCCCTGCGTTTGATCTTGAGATCTGGACTACACATCGTCGTACTTTTTTTCATCGAATTCTATCAGATTTGAGTGCTATTTTTGTGGGATTTTGGACTCTCTTTTCCTCATCACCAAACCCTACCATCCTTACCAAAAACCCTTCAAAATCCTACCCTAAATCGAAACCAAACAGCCCCCCAAATCAGCCTACTTCCTTATCGATCCACTTACCCTTTTAGCTAACTTTCCTTACCAAGACACCTACCTTTGCTGCCATCTATCCCATATCTAAAATCTATTTTCCTAACCTTCATCTACTGCTATCATAGCCCTAAAACCATACCAATTTGCAGCCTAAACTCCAAAAAACTGTAACCCCAAATCTGAACCGCAGCCTACTCCCATCCAAACCGATTCACCTTCCAACCGGCCACCCCCTTCTCCAAAATTTCCATGTCACTAACCCGACAACAGAAAAAAGATCTCAATATTATAGATCTAGAGGCATATACTATAGCATCAGAGGAGGCTATCAACACAAAGCTTGATGCCTTTGGAAACCGAATGGAAGAGAAGATGGATCCCTTTTCACCGAATTCAGCATTGGCCGACTATCGAGCCCTTGGAAATCACAACACGGAGAAACTTCATATCAACGAGACGATCCTCAAGAACATGGCCACATCACCTTTGATCTCAATAATCCATGCATGAAGGTTGACTTCCCTAGATGGGAAGAAGGAGACCCGATCGGGTGGATCTTACGTGCGGAGCGCTATTTTCGGTTCTACCGAACCGCCGATGCCACACGGGTGGAGATTGCTGCCATCCACCTTGAGGGAGATGCTATTCAGTGGTTTAATTGGTTTAATCACACCCATGGAGGAGTCTCTTGGCAGCGATTCAAGGAAGGACAACTAAACCGCTTCGGACCAACTAATTTCAACAACATCGACGGACAATTGGCAAAGATTCATCAAACCTCTACAATACAAGAATGCCAAACAAGGTTTGAGCGTTTATCTAACCAAACTAAGAATTGGTTTGAGAAACAACTTTTAGGTACTTTTATCTAGGGCCTAAAGCCAGAGATCCAAGGAGAAGTAAAGGCGCGGCAACCGTACACTCTTATGGCGATGATTTCCTTTGCGTGTATCCAGGAAGAACAATTGAACCACGAGGTATGAAGGACAAGGGTCGCTCCCCGACCATCCATGCCAAGGCCTACTGCCCCCTCTACTGCCATCCAAGCCCCCGCACTAAAAAAGTTGACAAGAGATGAGCTTCACGAATGATCGGCCAAGGGGTTGTGTTGGCATCGCGACGAACCATGGAGCCGTGAACATCACTGCAAAAAGGGCTGACTCCTCGTGATTGAACTAGCGAAGGATGAGGATAATAAAACATCTGAAGAAGCCCTTGAACCTAAAGAAGAAGCCATAGAGGAAGAGTCCCAACCGACCGACTACGCAGTGCACACATTTGCCGGCTATTCCAACCTGAAGATGATGAAAGTTGGAGGACTTCTAAAACAACAACCCATCACCATTCTTATTGACACGGGCTACACCAATAACTTCCTCAACAGTAAGGTTGCTGCATGTTTAACGCTTCAAATCGAAGGTGGCAACAAGTTTGACGTAAAGGTCACCGACGGTCGAATCTTCAATTGCGACCAACGATGCCCGTAGGTGAAATTACTCCTCCAAGACCAAGAAGTGGTAGCTGGTTTCTTCCTCCTACCCATTGATGATTATGAAGCTGTACTCGGGATCGAATGGCTCACAACACTAGGTGATATCTCCTGGAATTTTTCTAAATTAATCATGAAATTTTATTGAAAAGAGAGACAGGTCACGTTACGAGGCAAGCACGGGAGCTAAATTTCCACCGTTTCATCGGAACAAATGGAGAAAGTTTTGCACAAAGCACATAGTGGATTCTTGATGCATATTCAGCAGCCATCTATGCAGGAAAACATACAAAACTCAGATCCTAAGCTTGCCCTTTGCCTGAATGAACTCGCGGATGTTTTCTTGGAGCCGCGCGGGCTGCCCCCTAACCGGTTGCATGACCATCGTGTACCTATTTTGCAAAGCAAACCTCTAGCAAATTTATGATCATACCACTATCCTCACTTGCAGAAGGATGAGATCGAGAATATTGTTAAAGAGATGCTTGACAGTGGGGTGATTTGACTGAGTTGCAGCCCTTACTTCTCACCGGTGTTGCTAGTGCGCAAGAAAGATGGTACGTGGCGGATGTGCGTTGACTACCGGGCTCTAAATGCCACCGTCAAGGATAAATATCCTATCCCATTTGTAGATGAACTCTTGGATGAATTAAAAGAAGCTCGAGTCTTCACTAAATTGGATCTTCGATCCGGATACCATCAGATTCGGGTATACACTGAAGATATTCCGAAAACTGCATTCCGCACGCATAACGGCTACTACAAGTTTCTGGTAATGCCTTTCGGACTTACGAATGCTCATTCTACTTTTCAAAGCCTGATGAATGACATCTTTCAGAGTTTTCTATACAAGTTCGTATTGGTATTCTTTGATGATATTCTCATTTATAGCCCTACGCTTGATATACATTTTCAGCACTTACGAACTATTCTAACGATTCTTCGGGAGAATACTTCTTATGTTAAATAGTCAAAGTACATCTTTTTACAACATAAAGTGGAGTATCTGGGGTACATTATATTAGAGGATGGAGTGGCGGTGGACCCGACAAAGATCGAGGCAATGCAAAGATGGCCGAGACTTACAAATATGCAATCATTACATGGTTTCCTTGGACTCATGGGCTACTACCAAAATTTTATGAAAGATTATGGCAAGAAAGACTCCTTCTTGTGGTCGGATAAAGCCTCCATAGCCTTTGAATGACTCAAGGCAGCCATGACGATGATGTCGGCCCTAGCACTGCCCGATTTCGATCGCACTTTAGTCATTGAGGCCGATGCATCAGGAGTTAGAATTGGGGCTATTCTTATGCAAGATGATCGACTCCTAATTTACACCAAGGCTTCCCCCACACTTTATACAAGATTTTTACAAGAGATATTGATTACTACCAAATTTAAAATATAGTTGGATACAGGTTCATGACACGAAAAAGGAGTTAAACTAGAAGAATTATAATCCATGCTCACGCCAGATTGGGCTCTCATCATCCTGAACCATACGAGAGGGCAGTCACCATTCCAGAAGTAAGATTGGCTATCACTAAAGACTAACCATATGGCAACACATGCAAAGAAGAAACGACCTCCCAACAAACTTCAAAATGGATGAAAAATTGAAGATCGAGTTTTTCTACACTTCCAGCCCGATCAGCAGGAAACTCGAGTCTTAGTGAAGTGGTCTCCCTATTTCTTTGGGCCTTACAAAATTGAGAATCACATTGGGGCCTAACATGAAGATCAAATTCACGCATCAGATCAAGATTACAGTTAATCCACCAGGTATCCCACCTCAAATGAAAATTTAAAGAAGACGACTCAACTCAAATCCTTCTAACTAACACCCCAGCTGATGAGGAGGCCAAAGTTCAGTTAATGATAGCATGGGAGTCACACGAGGAGTTGAAGATCTAGTTTTCAGAGTTTGTGGACCCTTAGTCTTGAGGACAAGACTGATCTGAAGAGGGCAGACTTGATAGGACTCCAGCAGGGTTGAGTCCTAATCATCTTAGTACTAGTCAATAAAATACTTGTTTGATTATAATAAAGCCACTCCTATCTTATAAAGGAGTATAGCTAGGGTTTAGATTAGCCCTTAGGGCTTCGTAGCTGCCACACCCCTTACTAGGTTCCTATTAAGGCAGGTTGGCTATAGGAGGGGCAAAGAGGTAAATCTACTTGGGCAAGCACCCCCTTAGGCTAGGGTTTTGATCCCTATTTAAATATGTAGCCACCCCCTTCTTGAAACAAGCAATTATCAATTTTATTTCAGCCTAGTGCCGAATCTAGGAGGGAGGAACCCCTATGGCGTTCCAAGGGTTGATCCCCCTCAAGGATCAAAACCTATAGGGCTCTTTTTGGGGTTCTATCACTTTCGCTACAATCTATTTACATCACAGCCCAGAATAATCATTCGCTGCCAACTATCTTGATGGTGGCCAGTAATAAATTGAACACGACTACAGCCATCTCTCACTCTATACCGCTGCTGCCCTCCTCTGCAACAAACATGCACACCGCTGCCCATCTTCCTCCTATTGCAGTCGCACCCTTGTTGCAACCGACACCACTTGCAGCTATAAAGTCGCAGCATGGTCGCAGCTGATGTTGCTATTGCCCTCTTCTTCCTCCATCATTGCTACTGTCTTCCGATTCAGATCTCTTGGCTATCATCTTTCGACATATATCAGCCACCTAAAAAATCACAGCCTCGATGACATTGCAGCATCAACATTGCAGAATCACCGAAGGACCACAACTGACATTGCTGCTGCCATCTTCTTCCTCCACTATCACTGCTACCCTTGGCTGCCATCCTCCACTTGGAGACTTCACCACCGTAGCCCCAACATTGTTGTCATTTGTTGCCTTCAACCTGAAAATTGTAGCCATACTCTTCAGTCAGTTTATTTGACAGGTTGGAGATCCTTATGTCATGACATCAATGGGATTATTTGAAGCCAAATTGAAGGCTTTCAAGATGAGTATGGATACTAAATTACGGGCTCTCTTCGAGGAGTTTAGATTGGACCAATCTTTGAGCCTATGAAGATTAAAATGTAATATAAATTCAGATTATAAAAAGAACCCACCGGAGATAAGAAACAAAGTTAAGACATGGCAACCCTACACCTCGACGACATCAACCTCCTTTGCACAACTTCAAGAAGGACACCTTAATCAAGATGCTTAGAGCATGAGAGTCACATCCCAACCAACAACATATAAACCTTCAACACCAATTGATTGCAGGAACCATGATGAAGAACTAACGATGATCCGTCAAACATCTACCATCAAAGAGTATCAAACCAGGTTTGAAAGGTTATCTAATCAAACTTATGATTGGTCTGAAAAGTAAATATTAAGAACTTTTATTGAGGGCTTGAAGCCAGAGATTTACGAAGAAGTTAAAGCGCGACAGCCATACACACTTAAGGCAGCCATCTCTTTCGCATGACATTAAGAGGAGCGGTTGAACTATAAAGCCTAAAGGATGAGGGTCACTCCATGACCAGCGACACCAAAGCTTTCACCTCCTCCTGATATCATCCGATCCCCTCAGCCAAAGAAACTAATAAGAGAAGACTTTCATGATGGATCGACAAAGGAACCCAAACATTAAGATATGATTCTCGAGCCCAAGGAGAAGGATACACCACAACTGGCCACCCGCACAATCCCTACCTTAGCCAGCTACACCAACCTGCAAAAATTGAAGATCGAAGGGTTTCTCGAGCAGTAGTCCGTCATCGTCCTCGTCGATGCTGGGAGCACACACAACTTCATGAACAGTAAGGTTGCTACCCACTTAATGCTCCAAAAAGAAGATTACAATGGGTTCGAAGTCAAGGTAGCTAACGGTGAAATTCTGAAGTGCAACCGGAAGTGCCCGCGGGTTAAATTGAGCCTACAGGAGCAAGACATAGTTGCTGATTTTTTCCTCCTCCCTCTTGATGGTTTTGATATAGTGCTTGGCATTGATTGGTTGTCCACGATTGGAGATATTTTCTGAAATTTTTCGAAGCTACCCATGATATTTTTCAGAAAAGGAAAGCAGGTGAATCTATGATGGAGCCCAACGACTACAACCACAACACAACACTTGGAGGGGGTACCAAAAGAAAAATCTAGTGGTTTTCCAATTCAAATTCAAGGGTTTCATGAGATTGAAGATAATAACCCTCTCCCACAGCTTGCTGAAATTTTAAGCGTCTCTACTAAACTGACCCGATTACCTCCTCTAAAGCTGTTTAACCCCCCTATGCTGAACAAGCTGAAACTTCTACAGTTGTTGCTCAGCTAGATTGCTTCCTACAACCTCAGAAGGTTGAAGATAAAAGGGTCGTCCAAGAGATGATAGAGACACAGATTGTTCGACCATGCTTATTTCCCTCTATGACACATCCCTACATCCTTTTCCCCAGAGATAAGCTACTTCTAAAGTGTTACATCCCGTCGAACTCACTATGGTTGCTGATCTCAGGTGACTTCCACGACTTTCCCCAGGATCAGACCATAATGCTTAAAGACTTCTTTGATGATGACCTTCGATCTATAGCCCAAGATCGCGAGAAAATTAAGCCCCTCCAGTGGCGAAATCAGAAAAGGGGAAGGACCATTTGTATGACTTAACGAAGCATGAACATCATCCCTCTCATTATAAAGAAAGATGCACCACCTTGGCCAAATGGAACTATAGCATTCACGACCACGATGTCGTTCATACCAAATCGTGGCTAGATGTTTATTATTGGAGCAGACACATCCAGAGTGGGGGTCAGTACTACCCTCATACAAGATGGTCAACAATATAAAGAAGTGAAAATAGGCCCCGAAAAATCACTACTCCTACCCACCTCAGACTCAGATCAGGCTCACACCAAAGAGATTTTATTAGAGGACAGTTCTCACTCCAAAAGAAGGTATGACTACTATTACAAAGCAACCACGTGGCAGCCCATGCAAGAAAGAAACTTTTCCCTTACAAACGCCAAAGCAGAAGAAATTTTTTAGAGAAAGATCAAGTCCCCTTTCATCTCCAGCTCCACCAACACAAAATTCAAGCCTCAAGAAAGTGGTCTCCATATTTCTTTGGACCTTGCAAAATTGGGGATCACATTGGGGCCCTAACATGAAGATCAAATCCGTGTATCATATTAAGATTACAGTTGATCCTCCAGGTGTCCCACCTCAGATGAAAATTTAAAGATGATGACTCAGCCCAAATTCTTCCAACTGACACCCAAGTTGATAAGGAGCTGAAGACCCAGTTTCTTGAGTTCATGGAACCTCAGCCTTGAGAACAAGGCTGATTTTAAGAGGACAGGTTTGATTGGACTCCAACAGGATTGAGTCCTAATCACCCTTGAAGTAATAAATAAGAACCCTATGAGATTATAATAAAACCTCACATAGTCACTTCTACCATATAAAGAAGTGTGGCTAGGTTTTATTTTGGGGCCTTAGGGCTTCCTAGCCACCACCCCCCTTACTGGGTTGGTCGGCTAGGGTTTCTAGCAGAGGGGCATGGGTTATGCAGCCACTTAGGCCGTCACCCCCTTTATTTATGCATGGTAGCTATAAAAGGGGTAAAAGGAGGAATTCACATAAGAAGCACCCCCTAGGGCTAGGGTTTGAAGCCCTATATAAGCATGTAGCCTCCACCTCTTTTAAGCAAGCAAGATCAATCTACAATTTAGCCATATGGTCGACTACTAAGAGGGACGAACCCCTGTAGTGTTCCAAGGGTTGATCCCCTCAAAGATCAAAATCTATAGAGCTCCATCTGGGGTTTTATCACATCTGAATACAGATATTGCTCAGACATACTTGGAGAAGATGACCAAAAAGATGAAGAAGTGGGCAAACTTGGGAAGGCGATCACAGGAGTTTAAAGTTGGTGAAGCTCCAACCAGCATCACTCCAGTTCTTTAGGCACAAAGTGCACAAAGGATTGGTGTTCAAGTATGAAGGACCTTTCCTAATTATCAGTGGGGTAGGTAACATCTTCTACAAGTTACAACTGTCGGCATGACTCAAAATTTATAATGTCTTCCATGTAAGCAACTTGGAAGCCTACCATTCAGATCTGCAAGATGCTTCGCGAAATATTTCAACTCGACTACCTCAAATCAAAGCCTCCTATGAGAAGCGAGTTGAAAACATTCTAACGAATTACAAGTCTAAGCTACCCAGCGGAGCGGAGCAAACTGAGTGCTTGATGAAGTGGCAAAAGTTTCCCCAAATAGAAGCCAGTTGGGAGCCAGAAGATGCCTTATGACATGAAGAAGCCCACATCAAAGCCTGCCAACAAGCGTCGATGAGGGCGTCGACAGTGTAAGTAGGGGAGAATGTCACGAATGGTCATCGCTCAATCGTAACTCTTTGCTAAGCGAACCATTCATCGCTTTTGTTTGCTTGTACATATGTTTGGCAATATGTTTTGCCTTGGTTTTATGTAATTTTGCTTAAAAAATACGTGTAGAAGCAGTTTGTAATGCTATAGAATAACCGCTCGCTACGTAGAGCCAAAACAGGTCAAAACTACCCAGTTTTGGGTCATTTTCATATGCTGTGATAACTAGTTTGAGAGGTGTAAAATGTTAGCTATCTCAGCCCCTTGGAACCCCTTGGGTGGCACAAGGCTAGATGGGGCTTCGGGTATGTATCGGGCGTGAGCATTCATCAATAGTTGAACTTGACTTGCGTCTGATACCTTAGGAATCGTCATTTGTGGACTTACGATCATTCCTACAGCCCTCTAAATTCCTATTTCACTCTCTTCTCTCTTTCTCTGTTGCACTCAAGGTGTTCAATGAGTTGCTTGTAGGAGCTACCCTCTCAGTGAGACATCGGGACTTGTTTGTCGCTCATCTTCAAAACTAATCAACTTCTCTTTTGTAGGTCTTTTAAGACCCGCACGGGATTGCAAGTGGGCTGACCCTTTGCGAGCAAATATGCTTTAGCATTTCAAGACCTAGGCAATTCAAGCTAAGTTTGGAACATTAGGCAAGATTACTTCCGACTTAAGCAATTTTAGCTAAGTTTTCAAGTTTGCTGCTAGGGTATCGCACGGCTTAGGCAAATTCAGCTAAGTTCATGACACTAGAGACCGCAACTTACCTTTTGAACAGAGTTCCATCAAGTCGATAGTGTCCACACCATATGAGATATGGAAAGAAAATAAGCCTGATCTTAAGGTGGTTAAGATTTAGGGTTATCCTGCCCACGTTAGAAGATACAATCCTGACAAGTTGGAATCGAGAACGGAATGGTGCAAGTTCGTGGGATACCCTAAGGAGACTATGGTGTATTATTTCTATCATCCCGAGGACCATAAGGTCTTTGTTGCCAAGAGAGCAGTGTTCCTTGAGAAGGAACACGTTCTTGGTGGAAGTAGTGCGAGTGAGATAGAGTTGAGCGAGGTTGGAGAACCTAGCTCAAGCACCATTCCGGAGTTTGAGTCTATTCAGGTACCTTGCACACAAGTTCCAACTTGCATAGGTCTAGCAGAGTATCTCACCCTTTTGAAAGATATGTGGGATATATCACTGGAGAGGACTCTCAAGATATTGATCATCATACTTATAAGGAGGCTATTATGAGTATAGACTCTGGAAAGTGATAAGAAGCCATGAATTCTAAGATGGATTCCATGTACTCCAAAAGGTTTATAATCTTATGGATGCACTTGAGGATATCGTACCCATCGCTGCAAATGGATCTTCAAGAAGAAGATCAGAGTGGATGGAAAGGTGGAGACCTACAAGGTAAAGCCGATAGCTAAAGGATGTTGTCAAAGATAAATTTACTTATGCTTTCATGTGTGACTTCTAATGTGTGCCATATATCAAAAGTCGAAACACAAGTAGAAACCCGATTAAATTTGTATTTGCCTAAAGTACAAAACAAATCATTCATAGCTTTGACATTTAAAGAAAACATATTTCTTTCATGATCACTACAATCATTTATAGGATTGGATGACTTTTGAAATCCATTTTCGATAATGTTCCATAATTCAAAATATGTCAAGATCAAGAAAATCTATATTCTAGTTTTTCAATAGGTGTAGTCTGTCCTATTGAACATAGGAGGACGTGTGATTGAATGACCCTCGTTAATACCAAAAATAGCCACTAAACTCACTTGAGTGTTAGTCCAATTAAGTCGAATGTGGCTTGATACCAACTATTATGATCGAGTTGGCACTGAGAGGAGGAGGAGGAGGTGGGCCAGGGGGGAGGTGGGGTGGTGGGGTGGGGGCGGGGGTGACGGAGGTGGGTTGGGGTTGAATTAGTGCAAGTGATAAAAACTCGGTTCGAAAAATTTTGCTTGAGGTAAAACTGAAATCGAAAACGCTTTTGTTGGAACTCATTAAGAGCAAATAAGTTAGATAGCAATTTTAAAGATGAAACCGAAAGGAGAAGCTCGTGCTTTTCTTAGACCTAGTTAATAGTAACTAAGTTCAAGAGCAAAAATTAAAGTGAGACAAGATAGAGATGCTCACAGTGTTCTTATAGTGGTTCGATCAAACTAATCTACGTCCACTCCCGAGTCCTCCTTCATCGAGGCCCACCGATGTCTACTAACCATCTTCTTTCATGGGCGAGGATCAAACACCCCTTTACACACCTTTCTCCTTTTTACAGGCTCAGGAGAACAACCATTACACTTTCCTTTTCTCAGGCTCAGGAGATCAACCTTTACAACTCAATTTTAGCCCTTCCCTTACATAATTCACTCTTGAAAAAAAAAAGGAAGCTCTCAACCCAATTCAATAGAATTTTATCAAAATTTTCCTTCACTTTCTTGCTTTCCTAAGCAAGAATATTTGGGGTATTTATAGATCCCAATTGGCTTTAAAAATTGGAGCAAAAAAATCAAACACCTTAAAATTTTGAGGTTCAGGCGGTACCACTGTAGGCACCGCCAGTACAATCGCCGAACAAAGCCTGGGATTCTGGGTAATAGTGTACTACCACCGGGATTAGTAGTACTATAACCGCTTGGGCAGTACTACCATCGCCCGTTGGTGATACTACCGCTTGGATACCCAGAATAATACTTTTCAGTATTGTTTAGTACCTAAGCTGTACCTCATTTTTGACTCCTTTCTAGGTTAATGAAATGAGCTCTATCATGAGGTAAAATCAAACCAAAAGTGGACCCGATTGGCCCTTAATTGAGTTAGTAAAACTAACTATAATCAAGATACTAACTACGACACTTAAGATAAATAATTGCAACATAAATCTTCATTGTCCGACATGTCAATTAATCTTTTAGCAAACTCTCGGTGAACTCCCAGCATCCTTCTAGTGAACCCTCGGCGGGCTCCTAATCTCCTTCCAATGAAATCATAGCATCCTTCCAGTGAGCTCTAACAACCTGTACCGACAAACCTCTAACAAGCTCCCACTGTATCGTCTGAACTCTAGCCCGATGTTTGGTCTTGACTCTAGCCCAACGACAAATTATTCCTTAATTATTTTGCCTTTTTCCAATCGTAGTTAATCCTACATCACTTATCTCCAACACATACACACCAATTGGTTTAATCATCAAAATATGAGATTCACACTTGAATTATTGAATCTCTATCCAATAATCTCAATTGGCCTCTAACTGGGCCTGATGCAAGGAGCCTATCAATGTTAGGCCTCATCCAATGAGAACAGAGGCTAATTAGATAACTCATATCTAATTCTCTACTATGAAACATTCACCGTATATGTGTGACTCTTTGAGCCCAATATTGAGCTGATCGTGATCCTACTTGTCAAAACTCATTTTGACTCAGTAAATTATTATCCCATAACAATTCACTCAAATCATCGATTATGAAAGTACTATGCCACTACGCTATAGTCCCCAGATGATAAAGGGGATAAAATCTATTGGACTTATCTGTCCTCAGTTACCATATATCTATAGTCCCTCATCCATCTAATATTCTAGAGATTGTATATTGGGCATGGTACTATCAGGTCACATACAAAATTCATCCAAGTCTTGCTATAATCGAACTCTCCCAAAGAACTCATTCTCTCTGAATCCCAACGACCCTAGCCAGAGATTTATCTGAGTAAGAACACATGTGATATTCCTCTTATGATACTCAGAGTGGATGATCCTCTATTGACACTCAATTGCCTTCGTAAGGTTGGCTACCAATCCCGATAACTGTTTGTACCAGATCTGAAACTTTTCAAATCTACAAGTCCAATGTCAAATAAATGAGTACTCAAATAAGGCATCCTTGTTTTCTCAAGTCTAAGGACTAGATATACAATTGGGACTATAGAATCACTGTTTGATGATATGTATCATTAACTATACCATATTTCATAAGTGAATCAATTAGTAAACTCATTCTCCAATGAGCATCTGTATTATATACTTAGTCTCCCCACATAAGTGGCTATGAGACTAGTCGCCTCCATCATATGGACGGGTATATAGTATGTCGGTCTGTCCGATTATCTCGATGTCCCTCTCAAGTAACCTATGACCAGGATTATTTAGGATCTGTGTTTAAAGGTGAATCGGTCTCATTATCGTGATCTCATCACAATCCATTTCAGATTGTACAGAATCAAGGACATTATAATATATATATGTAATAAAATCTATAAGTCAAATGTGATATGATGTGAAGTGTAAGAGTCAACAATCCATTTGGTTACCAAATTATTTATGATCTTTACTTGAGGCTACTTGTCAGATAATTTTTTATTGAATTATGTTGATTTTGTTGTTAGAATGTGAGGCCTCTTAGTAGTTGTAGTAATTGATATTACTTTCTAGATTATTTGTGTTGGAGTTGTCACCATGATTAGAAGGTTAGTAGTAGAATAGTGGATGGTGGCTCTATGAGTTATTCATATATTTAGGATGTGCTTGTTAAGTCCTTTGTTGAAGTTTTTATTGCCTTAGTAGCCCTTTCCATTAAACTTTTGGTTGAACTGGGCTATGATTGCTAGTCTTATCTTTTTTTTCTTGTTTTAAATATATTTTATAATCAAGTAATTTATCATCTAGTTCTTTGAATGATATTGGTGAGTCATGCATTCCAATAGCAACGGTCAATTGCTTGTATGCATCTCCTAGGCTATTGATGTCTTCATTGCTTATAACATGACCTATCAAAGCAAAGTCATTTATAATAATCTTTCAAATTTTGTATATAATCAACAATGGTAGTTTCCTCTTGAGTTATTTTCATCAAAGTGGATAGAAGACAACATGTAAATGTGGAAGCTATTAGCGAAGATGGTTTGTAACTTTGAGCAACCTTCTATTATCGTGTTGCATGAAGAAATCAGTAGTAATATGAAGCCAATAATTGAGGATTAAATTACTTATAAAGTAAGATGATCATGATAAACAATAGTTTATGACTAGGAATTTCCATTTGATTTAATTTTCTTGGTATTGAAGTCTTTTTGGATGGACAATAGAGAGAGTCATAAATATAGCCTCATAGATTATATCCAAATAGGAGGTTGACGAATTGTGCTCATCATAATACATATTTATCACTTTTAGAAAGTTTGAAGGAGATCAAACTTGTGTTAATAGATATGAGACTTATAGATTGAGAATAATCACTATTTTCTGGATGAAAAAACAACTAGAGCATCAGAGTTTGTGGAGAAAGACATGATATAGATGATAATATGGTTGTAGAGTGACAAGAGAGAAGCAACTAGATCCATAAGATAGATCACAAGAATATCACAAGCTTGTATAGAAATAGGTAACGAGGATGGTTGGCTACAACAAAAGGAACAATTAGTTGTGAGAAGTTTCTTCAACTAGGCGAATCGTAGGCCATAAACCTGGAGTTCTAGTAGCGAGAATAGCAACCATTAGCTATACCATTGGAAGAGGAGGAGGTTGTTACTTAGACGAACTTGGAGTCATAGCAACTGCTACCACAAATGTGAGATCTATAGCAGGGGAGCATGATCAGTAGCAGGAAGTAATGTTTTAGAGCAAAGAGAGGCTCAATCTGGCATGTAAGAGGAAGGATGATTTAGTGATGCATAGGCAACAAGCGGAAGAGAGTGTGACAAACAGGAGAAGGTAACATCTCGTAAAAAAAGGGGGTTGTAGAAGAGAGTGATGAACAATGATAAGGAATGTGAGCACGATATAATAGAAGTGGCCAGATAGAGAAAGGTTGTAGAATAGAGGACATTGCCACGAGAAGGAGGACAACGACAAGGGGAATATATGAGGTGGTTGCTGACAAAGGAAAGTTGTAGATAATAGTGAGCGAAGTGGTTATGATGGAGTAGCGAGGTTGGGGGTAGGGGTTGTCGCAATTCATAACGAAAGAGATAGGAGAAGTCGAGCAATAATAAGAGAGGAAGAGATGCTAATGCTTGTTTTGAAGTAAAAGGGCATGTCAAATATGTGAACAAGGTTGTTGGTTTTCATTGAGGATGATTCTTCCTTAATAAAAAATTGATTGTACTCGAATCACGATCATATTGTAAAGATTGATATGTGAAAGTTACAATGGCTTTATATTGTACTATCATGAGAATATTAATAGCAGCTCTACAAACCAAATGGCTTTGTCTTCATGTGATGGTATAATAAGGAGTAAACATAAGGTAACTGAGGTAGAAAGCCAACAGAGTATGAATCCGAGGTGGTAGTTACATGGTCCTATATAATTAGGTAATATATATGATAGATATGATTGAATTTTAATTATGGTTATTAATCAATAAAAAATTTCAATTATGGATTCCTTAGGAGATGATCTTCATAAGAGGGACTCTCATAATTACTTATCATAGACCCTCTACTCTTGTCTGTATATAGATAGGACCTTCTAGGGACTCAATATAGATACATGATGTTATTGAGAGATTATAGATCATCTCTTATCTATCTTTAGTCGCTAATCCATCATTTATAGTAGTCCTATAAAGGATATGAAGAGAAAAGAATGTGAGTCTAGATATGCTTATAAATTGATAATGCTGCAGCTTTCGGATTTGATGACGTGCATATAAGATAAAGAATTTCTGAATGGCATCAAAATGGTACACACCATAAATTTGATCTATCGTTATTTGATTTTAGTTTCTAACATTAATGTTTATGCTTACACTTAGTATTAGAGCCAAGTTTTGAAATCAAATAGATCATAAAAGTATTTTAATTCTATTTTGCATTTAGATCTACTTATTATCACCTTTCGCTTCTGAAAAGGTGCTATTTAGTTTTGATTTACGATACTTGAATGATATATTTATGTTATCGATTTACTTTCTATCTAATCTGTCATGTCGCTTGCTTGTAGATGATATGAGGTTCCTCATGTTTGATCAATAGATCACTATCTACAGCTTGCTATTGGCGATAATATTATTGAGAGTGGCAACCTCCAGTGGTTGCCAGCCCAATCGTAGGTAGTAGCTATGTATGCAACAGAAGAATCATGTGATGTAGCACCCATGTGGCGACTACAGCAATGTTGCTATGTGCGGTAGCTACAATAAAGTCATTATGTGTGGCAACTACGATAGTGCCACTTCATGCAATGACTTAGTAGTGTCCTTGTTACATATGGTGGTTCCGTTGACTATAGCATGCTACTGCATATGGTGACTACAACAATGCTGCTATAATGTTTGTTGGTCGCAGCCAGCATTGGTTAGATGCTGAAGGCCATGGTATATAGCGATTGCATGGTGGACAATCGATACACCATCGGCTAGACCCATGCATGTGGGCCGAACAATGATGGTTGTAGGCCATGCCTCACTCAGCGTTCATGAAAAGGAAGTGAGAATTAGGGTTTTTAATAAATGACATTTTTACCTCTTAAAAAATTAAAATAATTTTAATTTCCAATTATACTCTTAAGAAATCAGATTTTCTACTCAAATCCCATGGAAAATTATAATATTACCCTTTAAAAATTAAATTTTTTTATTTATGTCCTCATTTATAAAGTTAATTAATTTTGATCATGATTTTATTTTGACTACTTGATGGAATTAAGATTCGATCAATCAAGTTTTGATCGATCAATCAAGTTATGACTATATGAAAGTTAAATTTTGATTAATTTTTATTTTGATCAGCTTTAATTTTGATGGGCCTAATTGGATGAATGACTTGCCCAAGTATATTAGCCTAGTTTGGGTAGCCCAATTTTGGGCTTGCCTAATTAAATAGGGTTATTGGTCTAAGGGTTCCACACAAAATTAAAAAATTTATAAATTAATGATTTTTTATTATTTTCTCATATGATATATTGATAAAATTTTGTATGTGATAAATAAAATCTAATTACTATTATTGGATATTTATTTGATTATTCATATACGCATGTTTAAAATTTTAAATAATTTTTATTTTCACATAACGATATGATTTATGCTTTATCATGATTATAATTATCATATGAGTTTTTTTATACTCGTTAATGTTTGATAATTATTAGAGTTATTATCTTATTATTATTGAACTATTTTGGCAAATATTGAAGAAATATGATAAATATTATTTGTAACTCATATCTATAAGTTTTATCTAACTAGTAGTTGCCAATGTGGTTTGGGATAATAAGCCCTAGAGATGTGAAGCAATAAATATCTTATTATTTATAAGATATTTTAAACTATATTGTATATTATTATATTGGTCTTATAGCCGTTAAAGTGGTATAGATCAATGACTTATAAAATTATATTATAAAATTAGTTCTAATTGATATTAAAAAAATAATACTCACAATGACATACATATATAGGGGATTTAGATAATCATAAAGAAGAATCTACTTTGAATAATATGTAATTAGATAGGATAATACTATTTTGGATATCCTTGTAATTTAGGATTGTATACCCAAAGGTAGCAACACTATTATATGATGATGATATCAGTCCTCCATAAATAATTTTATGTGAACACAATATATGTTAATATTTCATCCAAAGGTGAAATAGATATGATATTAATAGTTTAACATTTATTAATAAAATTCAAAATATTTAATATTAGATTATTTTATTATGATGGTACTTTTGTTATTGTATTATTGTAAATGTCCATATATTTTTTAGATTAAATTATTATAAATGACTTGAGTATATATAATTTATACTAGTATATTAGACCTTGATCAAACAAGTTGAAAGGATCACAAATAATATTACTAAGAGTTATATAAAATAAATAAATGAGATAAATGATCGAAAAGTTAAAGACTCAGTTTTATGTAATCATCATTAATATTTATATTGAAAAACTTGATAGGAGCATCACATGTGCAGTAGGAAATAAAAAACAAAACCGGTTTCTCGTGTTTGTCAAATCATCATGCGATGATTGGATCATGCAATCGAAAAACTGTGTAACATGTAATAGATGTTTTACCTAGAGAGATTGTGCTGGTTACAAGTACCCTTCAAGGCAATCACATAAGTGATGGCACGTGTGACACGTTGTACAGTCTTTTTTACGTATTATTATTATTAAAATTTTCTCACATTATATATTATCTACTACGTATATATATTATGATGTCCTCAAATTTATGCAATGGGAATAAGATCATGATGAGATCACGATAATGAGATTGATTCACCTTTAAATACAGACTCTAAATAATCTCGATCATAGGTTACTCGAGAGAGGCATCGAGATAACCAAACAGATAGGCGTACTGTATACCCATCCATATAATGGAGGAAGTTCATCACATAACTGCTCTTGTGGGGACACTGAGGGTACAGGACAGTTGCTCATTGGAGAATGAGTTTATTTCTTGATCCGCCTATAGAATGCTAGATAATTAATAATACCTGACGTCAGATAGTGATTCTGTAGTCTTGGTTGTGTGTTTGGTCCTTAGATTTGAGACACCAAAGATATCTTATTTGAGTACTTCTTTCTTTGACATCAGACTTATAGGTCTGAAAGTTTTAGATCTGGTACAACCGGTTATCGGGATTGGTAGCCAACTTTACGAATACAATTGAGTATCAATAGAGGAACATTCACTCTCTGTATCATGAGAGAAATATCTCGTGTGTTCTTGCTCAGACAAATCCTTGGCGAGGGTCATTCGAATTGAGAGAGAGGAGTTCTCCATGAGAATCCGATAAGAGTAAGACTCAGATGGATTCCGTATGAGACCTAATAGTACCAAGCTCAATATACGATCTTTGGGATATTATGTGGATGAGGGACTATAGATACATGGTAACTATAGATATATAGGTCTAATGGATTAGATCCCTATGTACCGCTAGAGGACTATGACGTAGTGGCCTAGTACGTCCATAATCGATGAGTTGAGTGAATTATCATATGATAAAAATTCACTAAGCCAGAAGGAGTTCTGACAGGTGCAACTCATGGCCAGTTCGGTATTAGGTCTAGAGGGTTACACACATATGGTGGATGTTGCGACGAGTAGAGGTTTAGATATGACATATCCGCATAGCCCCTGTTTTATTAGATATTATTGATTCTCATATTTTAATGATGAAATCAATTGATGAAGATTATGATCTAATCATCGTTTGAGTGATGCAGGACTAACTTCGATCATGGAAAGATAAATCAATTAAAGTAAGAAGAATCAAATGTTGGGTCGGAATAAAACATGTCAGATGATTGGACGTCAGGCTGGAAGACTGGTCGACATGCTGGTGGGTCTTCGTGTCATGGTTTTGGGCATCGGGCCAGAAGGTTGGGGCATTGCGTTAAGAAGATCGAATGTTGTGGAGGTCAACATGCCGATGAATCGGGCAATACGTCGAAGGAGAGGACGATGCGTCAAAGGGTCGAACAAAGTGTCAGATGAACCAATGACATGTTCGACAACATAGGAAGTCATGCTTTGTAATTGATTATGTCTTAATCGAACTAGTTTAGGTCTTAATTGAGTTAGTCTTTGGTGTTACCATGCTAACTCAATTGAGTTAATCGAACTAGTTTGGGACTGATTTAGGCCTATTGGGTGGCTTATTTTATTGACCTGGAATGAGGTACCACTAGGTCAGGAGATCGTACAGGTCAGGATATGAAAAGTATAGGTTTGTACTTTTTTGGGGTTCCCGGGTGGTGGTACCACCGACTTCCGATGGTAGTACCACCTATTTCGGGTGATGGTACCACCCGAGCCCCGAATTTCGGGCTCTGTTCGACTTTGGTACCATCCGATGCCGACGGTGGTACCTCTAGTACCCCGAAAACTCTGGGATTTGAATTTTGACTCCATGATTAGAAGCCATTTGGGGTCTATAAATAACTCTAGTATTCTTGCTTGGAATAATAAGAACTAAGATTATAAACTTGATGTTTATAGTGAGAAAACCCTATTAGAAAGTTGAGTTCCCTTCTCTAGAAGCTTAGAGGTTGTTCTAAGGGAGAGTGTGAAGGAATACTTATAAAGGATTATAAAAGTTCACTCCTAAGCCTGAGAAAAGGATAAAGAGTTGATCTTCGTCCGTTAGAAAAAGATCAATAGTAGAAGCCGATGGCCTTGAGTGAAGAGGAATCAAGAGTGGATGTAGGTCATGTGGACCTAACTACTATAAATCAAGTGTGCTCTTCTCTTTTACGCTCTTCATTATTATTGCTTTCTAATTTAACTACTTAAAACATTTTCAATATTGATTTTCTTTGAACGATATTTTAAAACCAAGGTTTTTACGAAAGCTCTAATTCACCCCCCTCCCCTCTCTTAGTGTCGATTCAATCCTAACAGATATCCAGTAAGCCATTATATTATTGGATCCTATAGGTGAGACCCAATAAAAGCTAATAAGTGATTATTGGGTAGAAATCCACTAGTCCAAGAGGCTTGGGTAATTGAAAGGAGATCTAGTACCCAATAGGGCAAGATCCTTTAGGGTTAAGTTGATATGGACCTCTATAGATAGGAAGGGGCCACAAGGTTTATGGCCTAGTGGCTTTTAGCCACCTCCTCCTATTCTCCTCCCTCCATTTTCTTCTCTGCCGACCACTCCTCTCCTTAGTGTGTGAGGATAGCAAAGAAGAAATGAGTCTTCTTTCATGCTTACTATAAGATGGTGCATAAAAGCTGTGAAGGTGTACAAAAGCCGTGAGTTTTTACACTGCAAGGAACGAGAATCATTGCTTCTTCCACCGTGTGGATACCGCTAGAGAGGAGGACATTTGACCTCCTTCATCCTCTCTTTTTGATCTGATTTTTAGAGATATACAATCTCCATGGGTAACACTGTTGAATCTCAAATTTTGATGATAAAATCAATTGAATAATTTATGAACTAATATATTTTTGATACAAGATGCAGAAATGATTTTGATCATGGACTTGAACTATCAGAGGGCAAATTATCGAAGCAAGACGTTAGGACGAAAAGCATCACGTCAAAGATTGGATGTCGGGCCGAAGGAATAGATGATAGATGGACTTCATGCCATGAGTTTAGGCATCAGTCGAAAGATGCAATGAAGGTTCGAATGAAGTACCGGATGATTAGAAGACATATCACAATGCTGGACAACGTGCTTTATTATTGTAATTAAGGTGGTTAGGTCTTAATGGTGATCGTTAAGAATCAAATTACACTGGCATTGGGCTATAACCATGCCAACTTGATTTGGGGTCCATTGGGCCTGAACTAGGGTTGAATTGGGCCTGATGAAAGGTAAATTCGCAGACCTGGAAATGACCCGGGCAGTCATACTGCCAGGTCCAAGCGGTGGTACCGTCTAGGCTTTGGAAAGCATAGTTTTATGCTTTTTCATAGTTTCTGGTGGTGGTACTGCCAGGTGACGATGGTACTGCCTATTTCGATAGTAGTATCGCCTAGTGTTAATTATGGTAACCCCAAAAAAATTGGGGATTTAAAATTTTGGCTCCAATTATAAAGTCCTTGGGGATCTATAAATACCCCACTCATTCTTTCTTGCAAGAGCATGAAAGATTACGAATAAGTGTAAAAAAAAAGGGGTGAAAAGAGATAGAATACTTGAGCTAAAAGTGTTATAAACTCTTAGTGTTTGAGTCTCTTCCTCCTTGAGTCTAGCGGTCATTCTAAGGAGGTTTGGGATATTGTGAGAAAAAGTTAGTAAAAGTTCTCTCTTGAGCCTAGTAAAAGGAGAAGTGTTGTAACAAGGGTAGTTGATCTTCACTCATTAGAAAGAAGATCGGTAATGAAAGCTGGTGACCTCAAGAGAAGAATATGAAGAATATTGCACTAGTTGGAAAACCTAACAGGAGCATCACATGGGCAGTAGAAAAGAAAATAAAATATGTTTCCCATGTATATCTAATCGTCGTACAAAGATTAGTGCACGAAAAACCCACAAAAACAAAAACTTGAATATGTGAGATATTTATTACCTAGGGAGATCGTATATCCATGAAAATTCAGATCTAGATGGAGAGGATGAAGAAGGTCAAATGTCCTCCTCTCTAGCGGTATCCACAAAATGGATCATTACAATGATGCTCCTCCAATCGTAACCCAAAAGCTCGCATCTCCTGCACAGAGGGAGAGAGGAGAATAGGAGGGGGTGGCCAAAGATGCACCCTATCATTATTGTGTCGCCCCTGTCTCCTATTTATAGAGGGTCACCCAAAAACCCTAATGGATCCTACCTTAGTGAGTATTGGATCTCCATCCAATTACCCACTAATCTTGGATTATTGGATTTGTATCCAATAATCTCAATTAGCCTCCAACTGGGCCTCATGCAAGGAGTCTATCAATGTTGGGTCTCATCCAATAAGAACAGGGGCTAATTGGATAATGCATATCCAATCCTCTACTTGCTGAAACATTCACCATATGTTTGTGACTCTTTAGGCCCAAACCGAGCTGGCTGTGAGTCCTACCTATCAGAAATCCTTCTGACTCAGTGAATTATTATCCCATAACAAGTCACTCAATCGACTATAGAAGTACTATGCCACTATGCCATAGTCCTCAAACGATAGAGGGGATCTTATTCATTGGACTTGTCCATCCTTAGTTACCGTGTATCTATAGTCACTTATCCAACTAATATCCCAAAGATTGTATATTGGGTATGGTACTATTAGGCCATATATGAAATCCGTCTGAGTCTTGCTCTAATCAGATTCTCCTAGAGAACTCCTCTCTCAATCCAAACGACCCCGACCAATGATTTGTCCGAGCAATAACACATGAGATATTCCTCTTGTGATATAGAGAGTGGATGATCCTATATTGATACTCAATTTTCTTCGTAAGGATGACTACCAATCTTGATAACCGGTTGTACCAGATCTAAAACTTTCCACACATGTAAGTTTGACATCAAAGAAAAGGGTACTCAAATAAGACATCATCGGTTTCTCAAGTCTAAGGACCAGACACACAACTGAGACTATAGAATCATTATCTGATGATAAGTTTCATTAACTATCTAATATTTCGTAAGTGGATCAATTACTGAATTTATTCTCCAATGAGTACCTGTACGATACCCAGTGTCCCTATACAAGTGGCTATAAGACCAGCTACCTCCATCATATAGATAGGTATATAGTACATCGACCTGTTCGATTATCTCGATGTCCCTCTTGAGTAACCTATGACCAGGATAATTTAGGATATGTGTTTAAAGACGAATTGGTCTCATTATCGTGATCTCATCATGATCTGATTCTCATTGCATAGAACTAAGGACATCATAATATATATTCAACAAATAATATAATATGAGAATATGCCAATAATAATGATGCAAAAAGACTGTGCAGCATGTCACACGTGTCATCACTCACATGATTGGCTTGTAAGACACCTATAACCAACAATCTCTCACTTGACCTAAAGTTAGTCACTTATGCATTTGATCCCCATCAGACCCTTGTGATGCTCAAACGTAGTTTGAGCCAACGACTTTGTTAATGGATTTGTAATACTATCTTCGGTTGAAACTCTTTTCATTGCTACATCTTTAAGGGTTATGATCTCTCTAATTAGTTGGAACCTCCCTAGGACACTTTTGATGAGACTCGGGTTCCCTTGCTAGAGCTATCACCCCATTGTTGTCGCTATATATGAGAATCAACACCTCGCTGCTCGATACGACTCCCAAATCCCTGATAAACTTCTTCATCCATACCCCTTCTTTTACAACTTCTACTATAGCAATGTACTCTGCCTCTATGGTTAAGTCAGTAGTAATATCTTGCTTAGAACTCTTCCATCTTACTGCTACTCCATTTAAAGTGAAGACATACCCTGAGTTTGACTTGCTATCATCGATGTTGGACTAGAAACTCGAGTCCATGTAGCCCAAAACCTGGAGGCTACCTCCTCCATATACTACTCTTTCAACTTACTGCTCCTCCATTCAGAGTGATGACATACCATGAGTTTGACTTGATATCATCGATGTCGGACTAGAAACTCGAGTCCATGTAACCCAAAACCTGGAGGGTACCTTCTCTATATACTAGTAAAATATCCTTAGTCCTTCTCAAGTACTTAAGAATACAGTTTGCTGCCTTCTAGTGTTTCAAATTTGGATCCGCTTGATACCTGCTCATGACACTCAGAACATGTGCTATATCAGGCCTGATACATATCATTGCATATATGATAGATCCTATCATTGGCATAGGGTATCCTATCCATGTATGCCCTTTCTTTAGGAGTCTTTGGGGCCATACTCTTAGAAAGTGATATTTCATATCTTATCTATATAAGATTTCTCTTAGAATTCTCCATGCCAAATCTTTTGATAATGGAGTCTATGTACCTAGATTGGGACAAGCCAAGCATCCTCTTGGATCCAGCTCTATAGATCCGAATCCCCAAAATATAGGATGCTTCCCCTAAGTACTTAATGGAGAAGTTTCTGGATAGCCAAGCCTTAACTATAAAGAGCATTCCTACATCATTCCCAATGATTAGGATGTCATCCACATACAGTACCAAGAAAGTGATAGTGCTCTCACTTACCTTCATGTACAAACAAGGCTCATCTTTGTTCTTAACGAAGTCATAAGATTTGATCGCCTCATCAAATCTTATGTTCGAACTTCAGGAAGCTTATTTCGATCCATAAATGGACCTGAGCAACCTGCACACCTTATATGAACTCTCTTTGGATATGAGTCCCTCTAGTTGTATCATATATACCTCCTCCTCGATGTTGTCGTTGAGGAATACGATTTTCACATCTATCTGCCTGATCTCATAGTCATAGTGTGCTGCAATGGTCAAAAGAATTCTAATGGATTTTAGCATGGCTATAGGTGAGAATGTCTCATCATAATCAACTCCTTGCCTTTGACGATATCATTTGCCACTAGCCTTGCCTTATAGGTCTCCACCTTTCCATCTACTCTGACTTTTTTATTTAAGATTCATTTGCAGCCGATGGGTACTATACCCTCAAGTGCATCCACAAGGTTCTAAATTATGTTTGAGTACATGAAATCCATCTTAGAATTCATGGCTTTTTGCCACTTCTTGGAGTCTATACTCATAATAGCCCCCTCATAGGTCTAAGGATTAATATCTTAAGTGTCCTCTCCACTAATATGTCCCACATATCTTTCAAGAAAGTGAGATACTCTGCTAGATCTGTATAAAGTTGGAACTCGTGTGCTAGGTTCCTGAACAGACTCAGACTCTAGAATAGTGCTTGAGCTAGGTTCTCCAACCTTGCTCAACTCTATCTCACTCCCACTATTTCTATCAAGAACGTGTTCCTTCTCAAGGAACACAATTCTCTTGGCAATAAAGACTTCTATTCCTCAGGCTGATAGAAATAATACCCACAAGTTTCCTTGGGGTATCCCACGAACTTGTACCATTCTGTTCTTGATTCCAACTTGTCGGGATTATGTCTCCTAACATGGGCAGGGTAGTTCCAAATTGTATATTAGGACTCTAGCTAGCGGAGTCCTAATTTAGTTTCATGGAAGAGGGTAATCATGTAAAATCTAAGGGGCATTCATGTAAATCCTATTTAGCTGACCCCTATTAAGAAAAGTAAGGAGGCCGGCTAGGTTAGGATTAGTTGAGGAAGATATTTGAGAGGAGAGTAAGATGCATATTACCTTAATTAACCACCCCTTATCCTAGTTAAAGAGGGGTTAGTTGAGGAGGGGTTAAATTAGAATAGGATTAGGAAACAATAAAGCAACCGGCCACCCCTAGATGGACCTGTTGGTGGTTGGACTTAGAGTTGCATTAGAAGTTGCTTTAGAAGTTGGTTGAGGGTAGGAGCCTTGAAGTAGGAGTCCTCATAGGAATTAAGGATTAAAGGCCTATAAATAGCCTTATAATCATCCACTTTTTATTATGAATAGATCAATCTTTCTTCAGCCAATGGCTTGAATACCAAGGAGAGAGGAACCCCTATAGAGTTCTAAGGAGGTCGATCCCCTATAGAGATCACCCCAAGCTTAGAGTCCGTAAGGGTTCAAACACTTGGTATCAGAGCAACGTTCTTGGCATCTCGCTACCCTTCCATAGCCATCCATCAACCCCCCACAGCCATCCAAAGCAATTCTCACAATTGCTAAAAGATCATCACCAAACTCCGCCATCATCTCCACTATCGCAGATCATCCTTTGATCACCCTGTAAATTGCAACTGGTTCTGGTTTTCTATCTTACTACTACTGCAATTTAGTTATCCTTAATCTAAAAATCCAAAAAAAATATTCTCATATTGCTGCATAAACTTTTCATTGCAAAGTTTATGTCTGTACGACGAAAGTTACGCCATAGAATTCCAGTCGCACACCTCTTACTGTTTGATTTGCTGCTACGTTTTTACTAATCAAATTTCTACAAAATTTCTACCATGGCTTTATAACTTTCTATCCTCATATCTCTCGTTGGTTTTATCAAAAAATCATTAAGATAACCTGTTCATCTTTTACGTCCAAACTGCTGTAGTTTAGACGTAAAAATCAGCTACCGTACTTCTTCGTAATCTTCAATTTTGCTGAACCTTTTGCTGTCATTTTCTTCGACAAATTTTTTGTCGACATTACCTTTCTCTTACCAGCAGATTCTCTTTAATTTTTATTGAAATCCTTATTTTGAACTATTGGAAAAAAATCACATCTACACTGCTGAAATCTTTCGATGAAAAAATTCTGCCGTAGTACCTTCTTGTATTCCTTGATCTTGCCAAAACTTTTGCAGCTGATTTCTTCCACAAATTTTTTGAAAGCATTATGTTTCCCTTGCTAGTAGATTCTCATTGAGTTTTACTCATTTCCTTATCATGCATTGCTGCAAAAAATTTTGACTATACTGCTAAAATCTTTCTTTGAAAAAATTCTACAGCAACACCTTCTCGTAATCTTTGATTTTGTAGAACCTTTTGCTATCATTTTCTTCCATGAAATTTTTTACCTCTTCCTTGCCAGTAGATTTACTTTGAGTTTTACTCAAATTTTCATTGGGAATTTTTGGAAAAAATTACATCTTTACTGCTGGAATTTTTTTGATAAAAAAAAATCTACTACTGCACCTTTGTCTTTCTTCTTCTCCTTAACCCACCGAAACCCAACTAACTTGCTGCCACCACCCAAGACATTTTTAGGGCATTCCTTTAGCCTTAATACACAACCCTTATAACCTATTTTCCTTACCCTAATAGCACTCAAAAACTGCAGCCCAAAATAGTGACATATCGCAGCCTATCAACGCAGAATTCTGCAACACTACCTTTCGGTGTTTTTGCTACACCCATATCTGATCCTTACCAAAATTATTGTTGACACCCACATCATCTTTAGATCACCCCTCTAACTTTAAGATGCAGTCATCACAGCCTTTTTTTTATCTCCACAGACAACCCAAACCGCAGCCCAAACAGCAGCCCAAACAGCGATCTTCCGTAGCCACTAAACCTTCCACCGATCCTTATCTTCTCAGCCACCAACAGCAACCCTAGACCAGTTACTGCCCCAACAACAACCCTAAACCTTCCTTCCCAACCTCAAACCACTGCCACAAAAATCCTTTGCAGCCTTCACAATACCCTCAAACCGTAGCACCAACCTAAATCGCAAGCTATCAACCCTAAACTGCATCCTTGATCGATCACCCTTTTGGCCACCAATCCCCACCAAACTGGTTGTTGCCATCAACTGTAATCTCTTTCATCTGAATCCAAGAGGAGATGCTTGAAGAATGAGAACTACTCCTAGACCAGCAACATATAAACCTTCAGCATCCCCTGCTCCCAGTCGTGCTTCACTGCCAAAGAAATTTACGAGAGAAGAACTTCACAATGGATCGGTGAAGGGCCTTTGTTGGCATTGTAATCAACTTTGGAGCCGCAACCATCACTGCAAAAAAGGGAAGCTTTCCATGATAGAACTTATAGAAGAATCTGAAGAAGACGACCTTAAACCTGAGGAGGAGAACACGAAGGACCCATAGTCGGCCGATTGCATGACTCACACTCTAGCCAGCCATGTAAACCCGCAAGCAATAAAAGTTGAAGAATCTCTTAAGCAGCAGTTGGTCACCAGCCTCATCAAGGCCAAGAGCCCCAATGACCTTATGAATGGCAAAGTAAAGCAGGTGACCTTACATGGGAAACGTGGGAGCGAATAAAAGACACAATTCTTGGAGAAGTTTGCTACCTCCACCGAACCGAGCCAATTTCATCCCACCAGACTGCACGACCTCTGTATGCTGATCTTACAAGAGGAACCACCAACACATATTCAACTCTATTGCTATCCACATCCTCAGAGGGCCAAAGCGAAAAGGTTATCAAGGAGATGTAGGAAACACATATCATTCGGCCACGACCTTCCCTTACTTTATCTCTAACTGAACAATTATGGCTTTTGATGCAACACTCCCAGATCTCGGGCTATGCTGTTCAAAATCTTCCCTATTGACGATCGTAAGAAGATCAGGTCCCTCCAACAACAGTACTAGCAGAGAATCTATGATTGGATGGAGATCAAAATTCTAAAGGAACAAGAGGAAGTCATCCACACGTCCACCATCTATAGGGCCTTCACAGCCACGATGCCATCTATATCAGCCTTAGCATTACCAGATCGAAATGAGGTGTTTGAAATTGGAGCAGACAAAATAGGAGTTGAGATCGGCACCACCCTCTTGCAAGCTGGCCGACACCTAATCCGCACTAAGGCTCTCCCTACATTTCACTCGACGCTTCTGATTTATAAAGGAATACTAATTACTACTAAATTTAAAATCTGGCATAATATAGGTCAACAGCACAGAAGAGAGATGAAAATAGGCTCGGTAAAATTACAACCCCTAACCTCCTCGGACTCAGAATGGGCTCACACCATATCAAAGGACAGCAATTATTCCGAAAGAAAGCTCAGTTACTATTAAAAAATAACCAAGTGGCAGCCCATGCAAGAAAGAAATAGCCACCCGATAAATATTGGAGCGGAAGAAAGTTTGCTATTGAATATCAAGTTTCCCTTAATCTCCAGCCCTACCAGTAGAAAATTCGAGCCTCAAGGAAGTGGTCCCCCTGCTACAATGGCCCTTGCGAAATTGGGGATCATAATGGAGTCATGACTTATGGATCAGATCAATACATCAATTTAAAAATACAATTGATCCTCCAAGTATCTCACCACAAATGAAAGTTTAGAAAGGATGACTCAACCCAGATCCATCCACCTGACATCCCAACTGATGAGGAGGTTCAAGTTCAGCTGATGATTGCATAGGATCGTAGGATCGTGATGCACCATCGTCCAAATACTACTACCCCTGATGGAGAGATACAAGATAATACTGGACCGTCGGACCACAGTGCACCTACCATAGATACAATAATGAAGCTTCAAGGAGAGTTGCAGATCGAGATCCAAAGTTCATGGAGCCTCAACCTTGAGGACAAAGCTGATTTGAAGAGGGCGGGTCTGTTAGGACTCTAGCTAGCAGAGTCCTAATTTTGTTTCATGGAAGAGGGCAATCAAGTAAAATCTAAGGGGCATTCATATAAATCCTATCTAGCCGACTCATATTAAGGAAAGTAAGGAGGCCGGCTAGGTTAGGATTAGTTGAGAAAAATATTTGAGGGGAGAATAAGATGTATGTCACATTAATTAATCACCCCTTATCAAAGAGGGGTTGGTTGAGGAGGGGTTAAATTAGAATAGGATTAGGAAACAATAAAGCAATCTTTCTTTAAAATATTTGAGGGGAGAATAAGATGTATGGACTGGTTGGAGGTTGGACTTAGAGTTGCATTAGAAGTTACTTTAGGAGTTGGTTGAGGGTAGGAGTCTTGAAGTAGGAGTCCTCTTAGGAATTAGGGATTGAAGGCCTATAAATAGCCTTATAATCATCCACTTTTTATTATGAATAGATCAATCTTTCTTCAGCCAATGGCTTGAATACCAAGGAGGGAGGAACCCCTATAGAGTTCCAAGGAGGCTGATCCCTTATAGAGATCACCCCAAGCTTAGAATCCGTAAGGGTTCTAACATCGTAACAACCTTAGATCGAGCTTTTTTCCTTTACATATCTCATATAGTGTAAACACTACGACCTAGATGAAACTCTATTCAGAAGGTAAGCTATAATCTCTAAGGCATATCCCAAGAATGAGATGGGTAGGTCAGCAAAACTCATCATGGATCGTACCATGTCAAACAGTGTGTGATTCCTCTTTTTGTCAAACAGTATAAGGAGGTGTCCATTTGGACATAATCCCATATTCTTTAAGGAAATGGGTGAAATCTGTACTCAATTACTCTCCTCCTCAATATGATCGAAGTGTCTTAATACTCTTTTCAATCTGGTTCTTCATTTCATTCTTATATTCTTTGAATTTCTCAAAGGCCTCGAACTTGTACTTCATCAAGTATATGTGTCCATACCTAGATAAATCGTCAGTGAATATACTGAAATAGGAGTAACCACTTATAGCCTGAGTCGACATAGGACCACATACATCACTATGTATGAGTTCCAATAATTCAGTGGCTCTATCTCCAGTTCCATTAAAAAGAGAGTTGGTCAACTTTCCACAACAACAAGGTTCGTAAGTTGCATACGACTCATAGTCGAATGGATATATATATATATATATATATATATATATATATATATATATATATATATATATATACTATATATATAGTATATATATATATATATATATATATATATATATATATATATATATATATATATATATATATATATATATATATACATATATATCATACATATACATATATATATATATGT